>JAINUT010000593.1:0-454594 GCA_020205555.1 Panax stipuleanatus | reverse complement strand
ATCTACTACAATATTTTGTCAAAAAACGTCATGCAAAAAAATACCACAACGCTTTTTATAAAACCTTGTTGTTTAAGTGTCATCTTTTTACTGTTTTGTAGTAGTGTTTGCTTAGCACTAAAGTATTAACGTGCCTCCATTATTAACCTATTCTTCCGTCTGTACTTATTCTTATACTAGAGCTATCTCCCGATGGCCCCGATCGTCAGGCTCTTCAGTGTGTTTGCTCATTTTTGTGCAGAATTTGACTTGTTATTTGGTGATTGAACGAGGAAATTAATTAATGTTGGCGTTAACAGGAATATTTGTCATTAATTGTGAAAATTCCCGCCATGTTCATTAAATAAATGTGGACAGTTATTTATCTTATGTACAATGTCATCTCCTGGTCCACACCCTTTGAATTAGTAGACATTTCAGTAATATAATTTCTTTCTCTTTTGGGAAAAAATTGTCAAGTTAGGTTACTCATGTTACTTTCTAATTGTGGACAATTTAGGTTACTCATCCTTTAGTCTATTCTTCAGTCATGTTACTTTCTAATTGTGGAAAAATGACATATATGATACTCTTTTTTGAAAAACAAAGGGTGTACAAAAAATGAAAACTAAGCTAAACGTTATTATTTACCACTACTTCAACATTGGTCAGTCGTTACAACCTTTTCTATGATTATTATTATATTTTTTTTCATAAAATGAGTTCAATTTTATATTTTAAAGTCAACTTATGATTATTTAAAAAAATAATGTGAATTTATTTGAATTTACTCGATACAATAGTAAACATTTTAAGTTAACTACAAAATATTAGTAACTATAAATTTATATTTTTAAAAGTTAAAAAAATTACGTAAATTTTAAATTTTAGAATTATTAACTTATACAGTAAATATTGACTACTTTTTCTAGAAATTGGTGCTTTTTTGTATCAAACAATCCAATATACTAAAATATATTAAAACTATAATATTCTATTACAAAAGATGAAACACTTACAATAAAATAACTCAAATAGTAATTTTTTCAAATAAAATGACACATAATCAGGAAAAATTGCCAATCGTAGTAACAACGCTAGTGAATATCATATAAACTCCTGAAATACAATATATCCTCAAAATAATAATAGAGTACAAAGATTTGAACTGTTCTACAACACAGACAATGAAAAACAAGTCGCCCTGATAATGCCATATTCAAATTTAAACAATCTATTTTCAATCATTCATGCACCGAAAAGGTCTCCGAACAAAAAATCTCCTAAACAGAGAAAGTAAAATCTCACACACCGACCAAAAAGAAGCAAAATCTCCCAAGAAATAATAATAAAATATCCTCATAAAAGTGAAAGAAAATCGATGTATTTTAGTTCGTCTCATACCTTAAAAAAAACAACTCTATTATATACATAAAAAATTTAAACAATCTATCTTTAATAATTCATGCACTGAAAAGGTTTCCGAACAAAAAAAAATTCAAACGGAGAGAGTAAAATCTCACACGAAAAAAAAAGACATCTTAATATTTTTATAATTTTTAATATGTCTTAAAATTTATAATTTCGTACTACATACATTAAAAAAAGACTATTAATATTGTTATAATAAAAATATTCTCATACCAAAATATTATTAATATTTTAAATTATTACATCATAATATTTTAAATGACACTTAATATTTTGATAAAATCATTTTTCTTATGATAATATAATAATGTCAAAAGAATATTATAATAATTATAGAATATAATATATAATATATAAAGAGGAGAGAGAGTGCATGACTTATATAAGAGGAGAGAGACAGCCGCTACTAAGAGTAGCGGCCGGTAGAATATAATGCATATAATATTAATAATGAGGGATATTTTGGTAAATTACTATGCTGAAAAAGTTGATGTAACAGCCGGTAGAAGGAGTAGCGTGTAAGACCCCAATTTTTATGAATAAAGATTTAATTTTCTTTATATATTATTTCGAAACGGTAAGGTGTTGTTTTGATAAATGTGATGAGTTATGGGTGAAATGTGTAAATTTTTCAAAATGAGCAAGTGGTTATAAAATATTCTTGTTGTCGGAGAATATTCGTTTGGTCGTGGAATATTCTTGTTGTCTGAGAATATTCGTACGACGGCGCAGCTATTTGTGGGCCCCACAACGAAATAACTGTCGGATATAGAAAGCGACAGAAATAACCTTTTTATAAAATAACGGCGTAGTTGTTACTGTTATTACTATTAAATACTCGGTGGTTAAAATACAGTAATACGCGGTGTTGCACAGTAGCACACGGTATTGCACAGTATTTTGAATTATTGATTCTTACGTGAGAAGGCACTTACTCAATTATTGTTACAGTAATTACAGTTCAATATTTATATTATTGACTCAATAATTACTACGTTGATATTTTATATTATGTGACTCAATAATTGTTACATTGATATTTATTAACTCAATAATTGCTACGTTGCTATTTTATATGATTGATTCAATAATGGCTACAGTTGTATTTTGTATTATTGATTCAATAATTGTCACTTGCACAGTATTTCACATTATCAACTCAATAATTCATATTATTTGAATAATATTATTAGATAGCACTATTGACAATGTCTAAGGAAGTTCTGTTTAGGAGGGGTTATTTAATTGCGCGTTAGTAAGGAGAAGTCCTTATCGGAAGGCCCCCTCTTTCCTGGGAACGACCTAGTTGTCAATATTGTAGTTCTATAATATTATTTGCGAATAAATAATTATTGATTTATATGATAAAAAAATATTTATTTTGTGGATATAAAAGAAGGAGTTAGTGCTGATGTGTTTTTATCAGTATTTTGGTGTGAAAAAATTATCCGTTTGTGGATTTCGGATAATTTATGTTTGGAATTTGAAAAAAACTTCCTTCTACAAAGTTGTAGATAATTAAAATTTTCTATAAAAAAACATAGAATTGTATTTTTCTGACAAAAGGGCTATTTATTATGAATTATTAAAGTTTTGAAAAATAAATATTTTTTTATAGGAGGCGGGCCCCACTTTTGGTTGGTGGCTGATGGCTTTGTTGGGGGGGAGGCGGCTAGAATTTTTAAAAAATAAAATATTATTTTATTCAAAAGTCTACTTTGGCATCCTAAGTTTTTTCTGTAAATAGGTGCTTAGGTTAGAATTGAAAATCACACCAAAATCAGAAGTTTTCTCTCTCTATAATATCGAGCGTATTTTTGTGAGTATTTAGATACTTTGAGTGTTACTATTCAGTGCAAGTTTCCTTCGGTATTATATCCGATATTCCAGTCAGAAGTACTATTCTTTTTAGGTAAGAGATGTTATTTTCTTTTGTAAATGATGTTATTCTTTTCAATATCATTATACCAAAATATTGTCATGAATTTTATTATAAAATTCTTATTTTTTTCGTCGAGATTACTATTCACGTATACGGCACTATTCACGAAAAAATTAAATTTTCTTCTATATGTCCAAGTTGCTTGTTAATGTTTTTATCTTTGATTGTATCCAAGTTTTGAGCTTTATTCTTGAATTTTGCTCTACAAAGTATTATTATGGAATATTTTTGAACTTGGATAAACTAAAATGCGAATCCTTAATCTTTGTCCTTTATCTGACTAGATTCGTTATTATTCTCAGTCCTAAATGGTGATATAACTGAATATCTTTGGCCTGTAGAGCAAAGATGAATGATTACCTAATGAATATCTTTGGCCGTAGTGCAAAGATGGACAGGTGTTGAGATGAACATGACCACTGGTGATACAAATGAATATCTTTGGCCTGTAGTGCAAAGATGAATATTTGATTCGAGATGTATATTGATTGATGTTACAGGGATAAAATATTGATGATGGACTTTTAAATCATAGAAGATAGTAGACTTCATTCTCTACTTAACTCTTCTAATGAATTGTTATTTTCGCTGCGAATATTGATCTAAAATTGGTTGTCCACTATATTTTATCTGATTTATTGAAGGCTAACGATAATTTATTTTTCATTATTTTAATCGTAATATTCTTTACTGGGCTAGTTGAGCTCATCCTTTTCATCTGTTGTCCTCTTAGGAAATGAGAATGTTGCGGAACTAGTCGGGGGACAGAGTGATGGTCCGAGTTAGAGCAGTAGTAGTCCTCACTATTTTTAATAAATAGTGTGATAATAATTGTAATGAGGACTTAGTTTGAATATTAATATTTTTTACATATTTTATTGACACTCACAGTTGTGTGGTCGTATTTTGCACGACCGTGTGATATAAAAGTTTGTATTTGAATTCTGTACCAGTATTTGGCGACTCAGAATTGGTTGGGCTGACTGGACCTGTGACGCCCCCCAGAATAGGTCCAGTCAACCCAACCCATTCTGAGTCGCCAAATACATGGTACAGAATTCAAATACAAACTTTATAACATACGGTCGTGCAAAATACGACCACACAACTGTGAGTGTCAATACAAATATGTAGAAAATATTAATATTCAAACTAAGTCCTCATTACAATTATTATCACACTATTTATCAGAAATAGTGAGGACTACTACTGCTCTAACTCGGACCATCACTCTGTCCCCCGACTAGTTCCCGCAACATTCTCATTTCCTAAAGAGGACAACAGATGAAAAGGGTGAGCTCAACTAGCCCAGTAAAGAATATTATGACTAAGATAATGAAAATAAATTATCGTTAGTCTTCAACAAATCAGATAAAATATAATGGACAATCAATTTTAGATCAATATTCGCAGCGGAAATAACAATTCATTAGAAGAGTTAAGCAGAGATTAAAGTCTACTATCTCCTATGATTTAAAAGTCCATCATCAATATTTTATCCCTGTAACATCAATCAATATACATCTCGAATCAAATATTCATCTTTGCACTACAGGCCAGTGGTCATGTTCATCTCAACACATGTCATCTTTGCACTACGGCCAAAGATATTCATCAGGTAATCATTCATCTTTGCTCTACAGGCCAAAGATATTCAATTATATCACCACTTAGGACTGAGGATGATGAAAATTATATAAATAACAAATCCAATAAAATAACGGATAAGATTAAGGATTTGCAATCTAATTTATCCAAGTTCAAGAATACTCCATAATAACACTTTGTGGAGTAAAATTCAAGAATAAAGGTCAAACCTTAGATCCAATCAAAGATAGTAACTATAACAGACAATTTGGACAAATAGAAGAAAATTTAATTTTTCCGTGAATAGTGCCGTATACGTGAATAGTAATCCTGACGGAAAAAGTAAGAATTTCAACATAAAATCTGTATCAATATTTTGGTATAATGATATTGAAAAGAATAACATCATTTACGAAAGAAATAACATCTCTTACCTCAAAAGGATAGTACTCTGACTGGAATATCGGATATAATATCGAAGGAAACTTGCACTGAATACTAATACTCAAAGTATTGAAATACTCACAAAAATACGCTCGATGTTATAGAGAGAGAAAACTTCTGATTCTGATGTGATTTTTAATTCTAATCTAAGCACCCTATTTATAGGAAAAGCTTAGGATGCCAAAGGAGACTAAAATAATAAAATATATTATTTTAAAAAAAAAAAATCCGCCGCCTGGCGGCTTTCCAAAATTCTGAATTTTCAACAAAAGTGGGGCCCACCCATAAAAAAATATTTATTTTCCGAAACTTCAATAATTCATAATAAATAGCCCATTTGTCAGAAAAATACAAATTCTATGTCCTTCCATAGGAAATTAATTCTCTACAATTTTGTAGAAGGAAGTTTTCCAAATTCCCAACCAAAAATGTCCGAAATCCATAAACAGATGATTTTCCATACCAAAATACTAATAAAAACTCATCAGCGCTAATTCCTTCTTTTATATCCACAAAATAAATATTTCCTTATCATATAAATCAATAATTAATTATTCACAAATAATATTACAGAACTACAATATTGACAACCAGGTCGTTCCTAGGAAAGAGGGAGCCTTCCGATAAGGACTTTTTCTTATTGGCGCGCAATTAAATAACCCCTCCTAGACAGAACTTCCTTAGACATTGTCAATAATACTATCTAATAATATTATTCAAATAATATGAATTATTGAGTTGATAATGTGAAATACTATGTAGTGACAATTATTGAATCAATAATACCAAAATATCAACTGTAGCCATTAATGAATCAATCATATAAAATTACAACGTAGCAATTATTGAGTCAATAAAATATCAATGTACAATTATTGAGTCAATAATATAAAATATCAACGTAGCAATTATTGAGTCAATAATATAAAATATTGAACTGTAATTACTGTAACAATAATTGAGTAAGTTCCTTCTCACGTAAGACTCAATAATTCGAAATACTGTGCAATACCGTGTGCTACTGTGAAACACCGCGTATCACTGTATTTTAACCACCGGGTATTTCAACAGTACTAACGTAATAACTACGCCGTTATTTTGTAAAAAGGTTATTTCTGTCGCTTTCTATATCCGACAGTTATTCCGTTATGGGGCCCACAAATAGCTGCGCCGTCGTACAAATATTCTCCGACAACAAGAATATTCCACGACCAAACGAATATTCTCCGACAACAAGAATATTTTATACCCACTTGCTCATTTAAAAATATTTGTACATTTCACCCATAACTTTCATATTATCAAAACAACACCTTACTATTTCGAAATAATATATAAAGAAAATTAAATCTTTATTCAGAAAAGTTGGGTTCTTACAACCTCCCCTCCTTATGAAATTTCGTCCTCGAAATTGACGTACGTACCTAGTATGTCGAAAAGGTGAGGATACCTCGCTTTCATTTCCGATTCCAACTCCCAGGTCATTTCCTCAATTGCATGGTTTCTCCACAAAACTTTAACTTGAGGTATAATTTTCGAGCGTAGGACATGCTCCTTCCTATCCAAGATCTTGACAGGTACCTCCTCGTACGTTAAATCTTCGGCTATCACGTCTGGTTCTAACTCAATAATGTGGTTTGGATCCTTCACATATTTACGTAACACGGATATGTGAAACACGTTATGAACACGAGACATGCTTGGAGGTAAAGCGAGTCTATAAGCCACATTTTCTACTCGGTCAAGAATCTCAAATGGACCAATGAATCGTGGATTGAGCTTTCCTCTCTTCCCAAACCTCGTAACTCCTTTCCACGGAGCAACACGTAATAACACATGGTCCCCAACATTAAATTCCACGTCCTTTCGATGAAGATCCGCATAATTCTTTTGTCGATCCTGTGCCGTTTGTATACGTTGTCGGATCATTTGGATCTTTTCTGTAGTCATACGTACCAACTCCAGTCTCAATAATGTTGCTTCACCCACCTCATTCCAGCATACTGGAGAGCGACACTTTCTCCCATACAATGCCTCGAATGGAGCCACGCCTATACTTGCCTGATAACTATTGTTATAGGAGAATTCCACCATTGGTAAATACTTATCCCAACTCCCTTTGAAGTCTAGAACACAAAGACTCAATAGATCTTCAAGAGTTTGAATAGTCTTTTTTGATTGTCCGTCTGTTTGAGGATGATAAGCCGAACTGAATCGTAAATCCGTGCCCATAGCTTTCTGCAAACTGATCTAAAATCGTGAAGTAAATCTGGGGTCACGATCCGAAACTATGGATACTGGCATGCAATGCAATCTCACAATCTCATTCACGTACATATGAGCAAGGCGTTCAAGGGAATAAGTCTCTCGTATCGGCAAGAAATGAGCAGACTTGGTTAATCTATCAACAATAACCCAAATGCATCTATGCCTTGAGAAACCTTGGAAAGACCCGTAACGAAATCCATCGTATTGTGTTCCCACTACCATTTCGGAATCTCCAGTTGTTGTAATGGACCCTTCGGTACTTGATGATCCGCCTTTACACGTTGACAAGTTAAACATCTCAAATAAACTCCGCGATCTCTCTTTTCATATTGCTCCACCAAAATGTATGTTGGAGATCACGATACATTTTGGTACTCTCAGGATGGATTGCGAATGGTGTGTTGTGTGCCTCTATCATGATTCTATGCTTCAAGTCAGAATCATTAGGAACACAAAGTCTGGAGTTGACTCGAAGTATTCCCTCTTCATCGATTCTTGCTTCTGGAATGACACCTTCTTTCACCTTCTTCTTCATCTTTATCAGCTCCGCATCCGTAGCTTGAGCAGCTTTAACTTTATCAATCAAAGTTGGTTCTACGCGTATACTTGACATCATTGCACTCGTTCCCACATATGATCTTCTACTCAACGCGTCAGCTACCACGTTCGCTTTTCCAAGATGGTATTGGATGGTATGATCGTAATCTTTTAACAGCTCAAGCCAACGTCGTTGTCGCATGTTGAGTTCCTTCTGAGTGAAGAAATATTTAAGGCTCTTATGATCGGTATAAATCTCCACTTTCTCTCCGTACAAGTAATGTCTCCAGATCTTCAACGCAAAAACGACAGCTGCCAACTCTAGATCATGAGTAGGATAATTCCTCTCATATTCTTTGAGTTGTCGCGAGGCATAGGCTATGACTTTCCCATGTTGTATGAGAACACATCCTAACCCTTTGCCCGAAGCATCGCTGTAGATAACAAATTCATCCGAACCAGATGGTATTGTCAGAACAGGTGCCGAGATAAGTCTTCTCTTGAGCTCTTGGAAGCTCTTCTCGCATTCCTCGCTCCAAACGAATTTTGTATCTTTTCGAGTCAACTGAGTTAATGGAGTAGCGATTCGAGAAAATCCCTCTACGAACCTCCGATAATAACCAGCTAAGCCCAAAAAGCTTCGTACTTCGGTCACCGACTTAGGTTGCTCCCAGCTTTGTATTGCTTCAATCTTCGTCGGGTCAACAGATACTCCACGTTTCGATACCACGTGCCCAAGAAATGCTACTTCCTCAAGCCAGAACTCGCATTTCTTCAGCTTGGCATATAGCTTGTTCTCACGAAGCTTTTGAAGTACCAGCTTCAAATGGTGCTCATGATCTTCACGGCTTTTAGAATAGATGAGGATGTCACCAATAAAGACAACAACGAATTAATCCAAATACTCCTTAAATACACGGTTCATCATATCCATGAAAGCAGCAGGAGCATTAGTCAATCCAAAAGACATGACTAAGAACTCATAATGCCCGTACCGTGTTCTGAAAGCAGTCTTCGGAATATCCTCAGTTTTAATCTTCAACTGATGATAACTAGAACGAAGATCAATATTTGAAAAGAATTGCGCTCCTTGCAACTGGTCGAACAGGTCATCAATACGAGGTAACGGATACCTATTCTTGATGGTTACATGGTTCAACTCCCGATAGTCAATACAAAGTCGCATACTCCCGTCTTTCTTCTTTACGAATAAAATAGGAGCACCCCAAGGAGACGTACTAGGACGAATAAAATCGATATCTAACAACTCCTGTAGTTGGACCTTTAACTCCTGAAGTTCAATACGAGCCATTCGATATGGGGTTCTATAAATGGGTTTTGTACCGGGTTCAAGGTCAATAAAGAATTCAACTTCACGTTCTGGGGGTAGACCGGGAAGTTCTTCCGGAAATACATCAGGAAATTCATTAACAACAGAAATATCATTCAAATCTGATGTATTCTGGTTTAGATCAGTGACATGAGCTAAGAAAGCTTGACATCCGTTTTTCAATAAACGAATAGCTTTATGACTTGAAATGATATTGACTGATTTAAGTGGTTTGGTGATTTGGATTCGCACAACAGGTTGATTAGGAATATGAAAACTAACAACCTTACGAAAACAATCAATTTTGGCATGGTAAGTGGTTAACCAATCAATTCCTAAAATCACGTCAAATGCAAGTATTTTCAAAGATATAAGATCAACAAGTAAGGTAAGGGTACCAATCTGAATCAAGCAAGATTTGTAAACTGTAGATGTAACAAAGGTTTCTCCTAACGGAGTTTCAACAAATAAGTCAAAGTCTAATTTATCAGAAGTCAAGTTCAAACGTTGAGCACAAGCAGGTGAAATAAAAGAATGGGTAGCACCGGTATCTAACATGGTGTAAACTTCGCAAGAGTTTATGATTAGCTTACCCGTAATCACCTCGTGTGGATTCCTCGCGTTTTGAGCTGTCACGACAAATGCTCTTCCAGGAATCACCGACTTTGACTTGTCCGAAACCGCCTTTGGAATCACCACCCCCGCTGAATTTGGTTTCACAATAGGACAATCTCGAGCTATATGTCCTTCTTTTCCACAATTATAACATGCTTTGAATTGTTGTGGGCAGTTTGGACTTATGTGTCCCTATTTCCCGCATTTATAGTAGGAACAGTTGATGCTGGTGCCGATGTTGACATCTTCACGTTCTCATTGTTATACCTTCTCTTTTTAAAATCTCCTCCCGATTCGCTTTTTCTACTATCATGGCCACGATTACCACCGGAGTGGTTACCGCTTCTGTCATACTTTCCTCCTCGCTGGTTATCATTGCTCCGATGACTGCTGCCACCGGTACGACCTTGGTTGTGGTCCCTCAGTTGAACATAATCATTATCTCGTACTAATAACTGGGTCATGTTTACTACATCCGAATATAGAGAAAATTTATGAGAAATGAGGTATTGACGTATTTCAGGTTTCAAACCTCTTAGAAACATCCGCGTCATACGTTCCTCATTCTCCACCAAATGAGGTGCAAACCTGGACAACTCCGCGAACTTAGCCTCGTACTGGGATACCGTCATGTTGTTTTGCTCGAGTCTGATAAATTCTACTTCCTTCATATGACGAATACTTTCAGGAAAGTACTTGTCATTGAACAGTTTCTGAAACGCTTCCCAAGACATCTTGAGTGCGGCAGGCTGGGTACGCTTCACAGATTCCCACCAGTAATCTGCCTCTCCACGGAACATAAACATGGCGAATGAAACCTTCTGTTCCTCCGTACATCCCAAGACATCAAATATCTTGGTAATTTATTTAATCCACGTCTCCGCCTTGATCAGATCTGGCTTTCCCAGAAACTCTGGTGGTCCCAATTCTTTGAACTGCTTGACAGTGACAACTCGCGTGTTGTTATTATCTCCACCTGTATGTTGCACACGAGTCTCCCTCGTCTGGTTTTGCATAAACTGTAAAAAACTTCTAAACATCTCATCGTTTATCGTCTGATCAGCGTTGTTTTCGGGATGAACATTGCCTTCTTGTTGCACGTTCTCCTGGTTAGTGATTAAAGGTGTCTCCACGGTCTCATTCACTTCGTTGTTAACATTCTCAGCTGCCATTCTCAAATACTGCCATAAAACAAGGGTTAATTAAATAAATCAACATATCACATATTAACCCGATGCTCCGACTGACCAATTAAATACCACATAAGCTTAGGTAGGACACACTAGCGAAGGATTTACTCGTCTCTCCCCTCCTAGTTCTATTCCCTGATCTCCGCCAGAGATCATATCCCTAAGCTCTGATACCAACTGTGACGCCCCCCAGAATAGGTCCAGTCAGCCCAACCCATTCTGAGTCGCCAAATACATGGTACAGAATTCAAATACAAACTTTATAACATACGGTCGTGCAAAATACGACCACACAACTGTGAGTGTCAATATAAATATGTAGAAAATATTAATATTCAAACTAAGTCCTCATTACAATTATTATCACACTATTTATCAGAAATAGTGAGCACTACTACTGCTCTAACTTGGACCATCACTCTGTCCCCCGACTAGTTCCCGCAACATTCTCATTTCCTGAAGAGGATAACAGATGAAAAGGGTGAGCTCAACTAGCCCAGTAAAGAATATTATGACTAAGATAATGGAAAATAAATTATCGTTAGTCTTCAACAAATCAGATAAAATATAATGGACAACCAACTTTAGATCAATATTCGCAGCGGAAATAACAATTCATTAGAAGAGTTAAGCAGAGAATGAAGTCTACTATCTCCTATGATTTAAAAGTCCATCATCAATATTTTATCCCTGTAACATCAATCAATATACATCTCGAATCAAATATTCATCTTTGCACTACAGGCCAAAGATATTCATTTGTATCATCAGTGATCATGTTCATCTCAACACATGTCATCTTTGCACTACGGCCAAAGATATTCATCAGGTAATCATTCATCTTTGCTCTACAGGCCAAAGATATTCAATTATATCACCACTTAGGACTGAGGATGATGAAAAATCATATAAATAACAAATCCAGTGAAATAACGGAGAAGATTAAGGATTTGCAATCTAATTTATCCAAGTTCAAGAATACTCCATAATAACACTTTGTGGAGTAAAATTTAAGAATAAAGCTCAAAACTTAGATCCAATCAAAGATAGTAACTATAACAGACAATTTGGACAAATAGAAGAAAATTTAATTTTTCCGTGAATAGTGCCGTATACGTGAATAGTGCCGTATACGTGAATAGTAACCCTGACGGAAAAAGTAAGAATTTCAACATAAAATCTGTATCAATATTTTGGTATAATGATATTGAAAAGAATAACATCATTTACGAAAGAAATAACATCCCTTACCTCAAAAGGATAGTACTTCTGACTGGAATATCGGATATAATATCGAAGAAAACTTGCACTGAATACTAATACTCAAAGTATTGAAATACTCACAAAAATACGCTCGATGTTATAGAGAGAGAAAACTTCTGATTCTGGTGTGATTTTCAATTCTAACCTAAGCACCCTATTTATAGGAAAAGCTTAGGATGCCAAAGGAGACTAAAATAATAAAATATATTATTTTTTAAAAAATATTCCGCCGCCTGGCGGCTTTCCAAAATTTTGAATTTTCAACAAAAGTGGGGCCCACCCATAAAAAAATTATTTATTTTCCGAAACTTCAATAATTCATAAATTGTCAGAAAAATACAAATTCTATGTCCTTCCATAGAAAATTTAATTCTCTACAACTTTGTAGAAGGAAGTTTTTCCAAATTCCCAACCAAAAATGTCCGAAATCCATAAACAGATGATTTTCTATACCAAAATACTGATAAAAACTCATCAGCGCTAATTCCTTCTTTTATATCCACAAAATAAATATTTCCTTATCATATAAATCAATAATTAATTATTCACAAATAATATTACAGAACTACAATATTGACAACCAGGTCGTTCCTAGGAAAGAGAGAGCCTTCCGATAAGGACTTTTTCTTACTGGCGCGCAATTAAATAACCCCTCCTAGACAGAACTTCCTTAGACATTGTCAATAATACTATCTAATAATATTATTCAAATAATATGAATTATTGAGTTGATAATGTGAAATACTGTGTAGTGACAGTTATTGAATCAATAATACCAAAATATCAACTGTAGCCATTATTGAATCAATCATATAAAATGGCAACGTAGCAATTATTGAGTCAATAAAATATCAATGTACAATTATTGAGTCAATAATATAAAATATCAACGTAGCAATTATTGAGTCAATAATATAAAATATTGAACAGTAATTACTGTAACAATAATTGAGTAAGTTCCTTCTCACGTAAGACTCAATAATTCAAAATACTGTGCAATACCGTGTGTTACTGTGCAACACCGCGTATCACTGTATTTTAACCACCGGGTATTTCAACAGTACTAACGGTAACAACTACGCCGTTATTTTGTAAAAAGGTTATTTCTGTCGCTTTCTATATCCGACAGTTATTCCGTTGTGGGGCCCACAAATAGCTGCGCCGTCGTACGAATATTCTCCGACAACAAGAATATCCACGACCAAATGAATATTCCCCGACAACAAGAATATTTTATACCCACTTGCTCATTTTAAAAATATTTGCACAATTCATCCATAACTTTCATATTATCAAAACAACACCTTACTATTTTGAAATAATATATAAAAAAAATTAAATCTTTATTCATAAAAGTTGGGGTCTTACAGGACCTATTCTGGGGGCGTCACAGTTGGTATCAGAGCTTAGGGATGTGATCTCTGGCGGAGATCGGGGAATAGAACTAGGAGGGGAGAGACGAGTAAATCCTTTACTAGTATATCCTACCTAAGCTTATGTGATAGTTAATTGGTCAGTCGGAGCATAGGGTTAATATGTGATATGTTAATTTGTTTAATTAACCCTTGTTTTATGGCAGTATTTGAGAATGGTAGCTGAGAATGTTAACAACGAAGTGAATGAGACCGTGGAGGCACCGCTAATCACTGACCAGGATATTGTGATGTCGGGGGAAGAAGAAATTAGAAATATCTATGTGGTAAGTGAAGAATTAATAGTTGCACTCGAGCTAGTCGCAGAGGTAGCAGCTGAGAGTGAGGAAGAAGAGGAACCTAAGGAGGAGGATTTATTAGGAGAATTTTATGATCGAAATGTAGAATCTGAAAATGCAAATGTCAACGATCAGCTGAAAGAAGAAGCAATGGAACGAGTGAGAATTGAAGATGTATGGGTAAAAGCCGCACGACGCGTTGATATTTTAGAAAGAGACGTCCGATCTACGTAGGCCAAAATAGAAGATATGGATTTCGCTTTTTGGACAGCAATCGGAAGAATCCAACATCGAGTTTGGAATTATCCTGTGCATAGCGGTCAACCCCAATTCGATATGGATCGAAGAGTAATGATTCAAATCATGGATCAGGAGTGTGACGAAGAAGTTGAGGGTGGAATGAGCTGTATAGCAAAGTCAAGACCAGTTGGGATAGTGACACCAAAGACTGGTCCATACAAATCAAAGTCGGTGGCCCAAAATGCGAGGAACCCGAATGAATTTATCACGGGTTACTTAATCATAAATTTTTGCGAAGTCTATACCTTGTTAGATACCGGTGCTACCCATTCATTTATTTCACATGTTTGTGCTCAACGTTTGAACTTGACTTCTGATAAATTAGACTTTGACTTATCTGTTGAAACTCCATTAGGAGAAACCTTCGTTACATCTACAGTTTACAAATCTTGCTTAATTCAGATTGGTATCCTTACCTTACCTGTTGATCTTATATCTTTGAAAACACTTGCATTTGACGTGATTTTAGGAATTGACTGGTTAACCACTTACCATGCCAGAATTGATTATTTTTGTAAGGTTGTTAGTTTTCATATTCCTAATCAACCTGTTGTACGAATCCAAACCACCAAGCCACTAAAATCAGCCAATATCAATTCAAGTCACAAAGCTACTCGTTTATTGAAAAACGGATGTCAAGCCTTCTTAGCTCATGTCATTGATCTAAACCAGAATACATTAGGTTTGAATGATATTTCCGTTGTTAATGAGTTTCCTGATGTATTTTCCGAAGAACTTCCCGGTCTACCCCCAGAACGTGAAGTTGAATTCTTTATTGACCTTGAACCCGGTACAAAACCCATTTCTAAAACCCCATATCAAATGACTCCTATTTAACTTCAGGAGTTAAAGGTCCAATTACAGGAATTGTTAGACATCGGTTTTATTCGTCCTAGTACGTCTCCTTGGGGTGCTCCTATTTTATTAGTAAAGAAGAAAGACGGGAGTATTCGACTTTGTATTAACTATAGAGAGTTGAACCATGTCACCATCAAGAATAGGTATCCGCTACCTCGTATCGATGACCTGTTCGACCAGTTGCAAGGAGCACAATTCTTTTCAAAGATCGATCTTCGTTCTGGATATCATCAGCTGAAGATTAAAACTGAGGATATTCCGAATACTGCCTTCAGAACTCGGTACGGGTATTATGAGTTCTTAGTCATGTCTTTTGGATTGACTAATGCTCCTGCTGTTTTCATGGATATGATGAACCATGTATTCAAGGAATATTTGGATCAGTTCGTTGTTGTCTTTATTGATGACATCCTCATCTATTCTAAAAGCCGTGAAGATCATGAGCACCACTTGAAGCTGGTACTTCAAAAGCTTCGTGAGAACAAGCTATATGCCAAGCTGAAGAAATGCAAGTTCTGGCTTGAGGAAGTAGCATTCCTTGGGCACGTGGTATCGAAATGTGAAGTATCTGTTGACCCGACGAAGATTGAAGCAATACAAAGCTGGGAGCAACCTAAGTCGGTGATCGAAGTACGAAGCTTTCTGGGCTTAGCTGGTTATTATCGGAGGTTCGTAGAGGGATTTTCTCGAATTGCTACTCCATTAACTCAGTTGACTCGGAAAGATACAAAATTCATTTGGAGCGAGAAATGCGAGAAGAGCTTCCAAGATCTTAAGAGAAGACTTATCTCGGCACCTGTTCTAACAATACCATCTGGTTCGGATGGATTTGTTATTTACAGCGATGCTTCGGGCAAAGGGTTAGGATGTGTTCTCATGCAACATGGGAAAGTCATAGCCTATACCTCGCGACAACTCAAATAATATGAGAGGAATTATCCTACTCATGATCTAGAGTTGGCAGCTGTCGTTTTCGCGTTGAAGATCTAGAAACATTATTTGTACGGGGAGAAAGTGGAGATTTATACGGATCATAAGAGCCTTAAATATTTCTTCACTCAGAAGGAACTCAACATGCGACAACGACGTTGGCTTGAGCTGTTGAAAGATTACGATCATACCATCCAATACCATCCTGGAAAAGCGAACGTGGTAGCTGACGCGTTGAGTAGAAGATCATATGCGGGAACGAGTGCGATGATGTCAAATATACGCGTAGAACCAACTTTGATTGATAAAGTTAAAGCTGCTCAAGCTACGGATCTGGAGCTGATGAAGATGAAGAAGAAAGTGCAAGAAGGTGCCATTCCAGAAGCAAGAATCGATGAAGAGGGAATACTTCGAGTCAACTCCAGACTTTGTGTTCCTAACGATTCTGACTTGAAGCATAGAATCATGATGGAGGCACACAACACACCGTTTGCAATCCATCCTGGGAGTATCAAGTGCCGAAGGGTCCATTACAACCACTTGAGATTCCAAAATGGAAGTGGGAACACATTACCATGGATTTCGTTGCGGGTCTTCCCAGGGTTTCTCAAGGCATAGATGCGATTTGGGTTGTTGTTGATAGATTAACCAAGTCTGCTCATTTTTTGCCGATACGAGAGACTTATTCCCTTGAACGTCTTGCTCATATGTACGTGAATGAGGTTGTGAGATTGCATTGCATGCCAGTATCCATAGTTTCGGATCGTGACCCCAGATTTACTTCACTATTTTGGATCAGTTTGCAGAAAGCTATGGGCACGGATTTACGATTCAGTTCGGCTTATCATCCTCAAACGGAAGGACAATCGGAAAGGACTATTCAAACTCTTGAAGATCTATTGAGACTCTGTGTTCTAGACTTCAAAGGGAGTTGGGATAAGTACTTACCATTGGTGAAATTCTCCTACAATAACAGTTATCAAGCAAGTATAGGCATAGCTCCATTCGAAGCGTTGTATGGGAGAAAGTGTCGCTCTCCAGTATGCTTGAATGAGGTGGGTGAAGCAACATTGTTGGGACCGGAGTTGGTACGTATGACTACAGAAAAAATCCAAATGATCCGACAACGTATACAAACGGCACAAGATCGACAAAAGAGTTATGCGGATCTTCATCGAAAGGACGTGGAATTTAACGTTGGGGACCATGTATTATTACGTATTGCTCCGTGGAAAAGGGTTACGAGATTCGGGAAGAGAGGAAAGCTCAATCCACGATTCATTGGTCCATTTGAGATTCTTGACCGAGTAGGAAATGTGGCCTATAGACTCTCTTTATGTGACGCCCCCAGAATAGGTCCATTCAACCCAACCCATTCTGAGTCGCCAAATACATGGTACAGAATTCAAATACAAACTTTATATCATACGGTCGTGCAAAATACGACCACACAACTGTGAGTGTCAATACAAATATGTAGAAAATATTAAGATTCAAACTAAGTCCTCATTACAATTATTATCACACTATTTATCAGAAATAGTGAGGACTACTACTGCTCTAACTCGGACCATCACTCTGTCCCCCGACTAGTTCCCGCAACATTCTCATTTCCTGAAGAGGACAACAGATGAAAAGGGTGAGCTCAACTAGCTCAGTAAAGAATATTATGACTAAGATAATGGGAAACAAATTATCGTTAGTCTTCAACAAATAAGATAAAATATAATGGACAACCAACTTTAGATCAAAATTCGCAGCGAAAATAACAATTCATTAGAAGAGTTAAGCAGAGAATGAAGTCTACTATCTTCTATGATTTAAAAGTCCATCATCAATATTTTATCCCTGTAACATCAATCAATATACATCTCGAATCAAATATTCATCTTTGCACTACAGGCCAAAGATATTCATTTGTATCATCAGTGGTCATATTCATCTCAACACCTGTCATCTTTGCACTACAGGCCAAAGATATTCATCAGGTAATCATTCATCTTTGCTCTACAGGCCAAAGATATTCATCAAGTAATCATTCATCTTTGCTCTACAGGCCAAAGATATTCAGTTACATCACCTTTTAGGACTGAGAATGATGAAAAATATTTTAAAAAAACGAATCCAGTAAGATAAAAGACAAAGACTAAGGATTCATATTTTAATATATCCAATTCAAAAATACCTCGTAATAATCAATTATGGAGCAAAATTCAAGAATAGAGCTCAAAACTTGGATACAATCAAAGATAGTAACCTTAACAAGCAATTTGGACAAATAGAAGAAAATTTAATTTTTTCGTGAATAGTGCCGTATACGTGAATAGTGCCGTATACGTGAATAGTAACCCCGACGGAAAAAGTAAGAATTTTAACATAAAATCCATGACAATATTTCTGTATAATGATATTGAAAAGAATAATATCATTTACAAAAGAAAATAACATCCCTTACCTCAAAAAGATAGTACCTCTGACTGGAATATCGGATATAATACCGAAGGAAACTTGCGCTGAATACTAATACTCAAAGTATTGAAATACTCATAAAAATACGCTCGATATTATAGAGAGAGAAAACTTCTGATTCTGGTGTGATTTTCAATTCTAACCTAAGCACCCTATTTATAGGAAAAGCTTAGGATGCCAAAGGAGACTAAAATAATAAAATATTATTATTTTTTAAATTTCCTCCACCGCCGGCTGCTGCCCAAAATTAGATTTTCAACAAAAGTGGGGCCCACCCATTAAATAATATATATATTTTTCGAAACTTCAATAATTCATAATAAATAGCCCCTTCATCAGAAAAATACAAATTATATGTCCTTCTATAGGAAATTTAATTCTCTACAACTTTGCAGAATGAAGTTTTTCCAAATTCCAAACATAAATTATCCGAAATCCAAAAACAGATGATTTCTCACACCAAAATATTGATAAAAAACTCACCAGCGCCAATTCCTTCTTTAATATCCACAAAATAAATATTTCCTTATCATATAAATCAATAATTAATTATTCATAAATAATATTATAGAACTACAATATTAACAACCAGGTCGTTCCCAGGACAGAGGGGGCCTTCCGATAAGGACTTCTCCTTACTGGCGCGCAATTAAATAACCCCTCCTAGACAGAACTTCCTTAGACATTGTCAATAATGCTATCTAATAATATTATTCAAATAATATGAATTATTGAGTTGATAACGTGAAATACTGTGCAACGACAATTATTGAATCAATACTACAAAATATCAACTGTAGCCATTATTGAATCAATCATAAAAAATAGCAACGTAGCAATTATTGAGTCAATAAAATATCAATGCAGCAATTATTGAGTCAATAATATAAAATATCAACGTAGCAATTATTGAGTCAATAATATAAAATATTGAACAGTAATTACTGTAACAATAATTGAGTAATGGCTTCTCACGTAAGACTCAATAATTCGAAATACTGTGCAATACCGTGTGCTACCATGCAACACCGTGTATCACTGTATTTTAACCACCGGGTATTTCAACAGTACTAACGGTAACAACTACGCCATTATCTTGTAAAAAAGTCATTTCTGTCGCTTTCTATATCCGACAGTTATTCCGTTGTGGGGGCCCACAAATAGCTGCGCCGTTGTACGAATATTCCCTGACAACAAGAATATTCCACGACCAAACGAATATTCCCCGACAACAAGAATATTTTATAACCACTTGCTCATTTTAAAAATGTTTGCACATTTCACCCATAACTTTCATATTTATCAAAACAACACCTTACTGTTTCGAAATAATATATAAAGAAAACTAAATCTTTATTCATAAAAGTTGGGGTCTTACACTTTACCTCCAAGCATGTCTCGTGTTCATAACGTGTTTCACATATCTGTGTTACGTAAATATGTGAAGGATCCAAACCACATTATTGAGTTAGAACCAGACGAGATAGCCGAAAATTTAACGTATGAGGAGGTACCTGTCAAGATCTTGGATAGGAAGGAGCATGTCCTATGCCCGAAAGTTATGCCTCAAGTTAAAGTTTTGTGGAGAAACCATGAAATTGAGGAAATGACCTGGGAATTGGAATAGGAAATGAAAGCGAGGTATCCTCACCTTTTCGACATACCAGGTACATACGTCAATTTCGAGGACGAAATTTCATAAGGAGAGGAGGTTGTAAGACCCCAACTTTTATGAATAAAGATTTAATTTTCTTTATATATTATTTAGAAACAGTAAGGTGTTGTTTTGATAAATGTGGTGAGTTATGGGTGAAATGTGTAAATTTTTTGAAATGAGCAAGTGGTTATAAAATATTCTTGTTGTCAGGGAATATTCATTTGGTCGTGGAATATTCTTGTTGTCGGAAAATATTCGTACGACTGCGCAGCTATTTATGGGCCCCACAACGGAATAACTGTCGGATATAGAAAGCGACAGAAATAAGCTTTTTATAAAATAACGGCGTAGTTGTTACCGTTATTACTGTTGAAATATCCGGTGGTTAAAATACAGTAATACGCGGTGTTGCACAGTAGCACACGGTATTGCACAGTATTTTGAATTATTGATTCTTACGTGAAAAGGCACTTACTCAATTATTGTTACAGTAATTGCTGTTCAATATTTTATATTATTGACTCAATAATTGCTACGTTGATATTTTATATTATTGACTCAATAATTGTTACATTGATATTTTATTGACTCAATAATTGCTACGTTGCTATTTTATATGATTGATTCAATAATGGCTACAGTTGATATTTTGTATTATTGATTCAATAATTGTCACTGCACAGTATTTCACATTATCAACTCAATAATTCATATTATTTGAATAATATTATTAGATAGCATTATTGACAATGTCTAAAGAAGTTCTGTTTAGGAGGGGTTATTTAATTGCGCGCCAATAAGGAGAAGTCCTTATCGGAAGGTCCACTCTTTCCTGGAAACGACCTGGTTGTCAATATTGTAGTTCTATAATATTATTTGTGAATAATTAATTATTGATTTATATGATAAGAAAATATTTATTTTGTGGATATAAAAGAAGGAGTTAGTGCTGATGTATTTTTATCAGTATTTTGGTGTGGAAAATTATCCGTTTGTGGATTTCGGATAATTTATGTTTGGAATTTGAAAAAACTTCCTTCTACAAAGTTGTAGAGAATTAAATTTTCTATAGAAGAACATAGAATTTGTATTTTTCTGACAAAAGGGCTATTTATTATGAATTATTGAAGTTTCAGAAAATAAATATTTTTTTAATAGGAGGCGGGCCCCATTTTTGGTTGGTGGCTGATGGCTTTGTTGGGGGGAGGCGGCTAGAATTTTTAAAAAATAAAATATTATTTTATTCAAAAGTCTACTTTGGCATCCTAAGTTTTTTCTATAAATAGGGTGCTTAGGTTAGAATTGAAAATCACACCAGAATCAAAAAATTTATCTCTCTATAATATCGAGCGTATTTTTGTGAGTATTTAGATACTTTGAGTGTTACTATTCAGTGCAAGTTTCCTTCGGTATTATATCCGATATTCCAGTCAGAAGTACTATTCTTTTGAGGTAAGGGATATTATTTTCTTTCGTAAATGATGTTATTCTTTTCAATATCATTATACCAAAATATTGTCATGGATTTTATTATGAAATTCTTACTTTTTCCGTCGAGATTACTATTCACGTATACGGCACTATTCACGAAAAAATTAAATTTTCTTCTATATGTCCAAGTTACTTGTTAAGGTTTTTATCTTTGATTGTATCCAAGTTTTGAGCTTTATTCTTGAATTTTGCTTCACAAAGTATTATTATGGAATATTTTTGAACTTGGATAAACTAAAATGCGAATCCTTAATCTTTGTCATTTATCTCACTAGATTCGTTATTATTCTCAGTCTTAAATGGTGATATAACTGAATATCTTTGGCCTGCAAAGCAAAGATGAATGATTACCTGATGAATATCTTTGGCCGTAGTGCAAAGATGACAGGTGTTGAGATGAACATGACCACTGGTGATACAAATGAATATCTTTGGCCTGTAGTGCAAAGATGAATATTTGGTTCGAGATGTATATTGATTGATGTTACAGGGATAAAATATTGATGATGGACTTTTAAATCATAGAAGATAGTAGACTTCATTCTCAACTTAACTCTTCTTATGAATTGTTATTTCCGCTGCGAATATTGATCTAAAATTAGTTGTCCATTATATTTTATCTGATTTATTTAAGGCTCACGATAATTTATTTTTCATTATCTTAGTCGTAATATTCTTTACTGGGCTAGTTGAGCTCACCCTTTTCATCTGTTGTCCTCTTCAGGAAATGAGAATGTCGCATGGACTAGTCGGGGAACAGAGTGATGGTCCGAGTTAGAGCATTAGTAGTCCTCACTATTTCTGATAAATAGTGTGATAATAATTATAATGAGGACTTAGTTTGAATATTAATATTTTCTACATGTTTGTATTAACACTCACAGTTGTGTGGTCGTATTTTGCACGACCGTATGATATAAAGTTTGTATTTGAATTCTGTACCATGTATTTGGCGACTCAGAATGGGTTGGGTTGACTGGACCTATTCTGGGGGCGTCACATAGCGGCTGGGCCTTTTTATTTTCAATCTCAGCACTTAATTTTATTGATTAATGGTGCAGATTATGGTTGCTGAATAGTACCCCCTAGCAACCGGTTGCTATGGATTAGGCCCCTATATATATATATATATATATATATATATATATATATATATATATATATATATATATATATATGGTCTTTAATATTTTCAAATAAGATTATTTTTGTAGTGCGGATGAATTAAGAATTACATTAGTGACTAACAACGTATATACTACGTAGCTTATGTAACAACATTAGTTTTGTTTATTTTTATATTATAAAAACGGAAGGAAAATGTTGGCGGTTATTTTGGTACAGTCCTTCTACGGCGACAGGTTTGCACCGATCGAGGTAGCGACCGGCAGGAATTTTAATTTAATATTTTTTGTGTGCTTTTGACTCCCAAATAATTAATGTGATTTATTGCAATTGAAATTTTTACAAAATGCATTGATTTAGGTATCATTTGTACAACCTTGTTTGTATCCAAACGATACCTAAATCACTATATTTTATAAAAATTTCAGTTTCAATAAATCACATTAATTATTTGAGAGTCAAATTTTTTTTAAAATTTTGGCCGATCGTCATCCCGGTCGGTGAAAACCTGTCGCCCAAGACTTAATGATTTTGTTATAAACGCCAAAGTGAAACCTTTTTATTTCCTTTTCTACCTAGTAAATTAAGTTGGATATCTACTAGGGAGAGAGAGGAGAGGTGAATGTTGAAGTGTAAAACTAATTAATGAGAGAAAATTGAGGAGATAAATTAGAATGATAACATAAGTGAAATTTACGTGATAATTTTTTCTATAAAATTTTATAATAACACTCATTTTTTTGTATTTTGTATATTCTTTTTTCACACACAACGCGTGTAAGGATACTTGTTTTTATAAAGAGATAAAGTTTAAAATTTTGTTGTTAACAAAGTTCAATTCCTAGCAAGGGTGTAACTATACCCGTGTGTAGCTATGCCCTTGATTCCTAGACCTTATTAAAGGTGGAACGACTCCTTGTTTTTCCAAAATAAAAGACACAACTTTTTTGTATTTTCACTTTTTTGCTTCCAAAGTGAATTTTGCTTTACCAAACACTATTTTCTGCTTCTAATTTCAAAACAAAAAAAGTAAAAACAAAAAATTGAAAACAAAAATAGTTACCAAACGTACCCTAGTTTCTCTTTCTATTTTTTTAAGCACTACCCCTTCATTTCAATTAAATTCTTAGGGTTAGGGTTATGTTAAGGAAATTGTATCTTGCTAGGATTAGGGTTTTGTGTTGGCTGAGGAGGAGAGAAATCCACGAAGAGTACGAAATTGATTGATGGATTGAAGAGGGAGACGAACAGGTGAGCAATTACTCCAATGACACCTGACAGAACTCTTAGAATCCGAGAACCCTATTAGGATAGTAAGGATCCAGAGAGCCTTCTTGTGTGTTTCTGGTTGAGAGAGAATCTCCAAGCATTTAAGTCCTCCAAAAGTTCAAAAGTCCCCCCTCAATGGAATGGAAGGGATATTTATAGAGTTTTCTGGAAAGTGGTCACGTGCTAGGCACATGTCCTTGATTTTTTTTTAGAAATACCCTTAGTCACCAAAGTAATGCCTAGTTGGTCTTGTTCTTCTAGCCACCAATACAATCCCTCAATCAATTTGCAAAATGAGTCGCCTCCATGTATCTTCTACCTCGGGACACGTGAAAGCTTCTCTCAGATCTTGTTTATTTATTTCTAATTTTTTTCGTCCTTTTATTTTATCATAATATGAATCCTAATTTATACATGTAATTCAATTAGGTTATGTGAACCCTAATTTACACTTCACTCACACATACATGTTGTCAAAATAGCAAATAGCAGTTATATATCAATATTAAAGACTTTCTTCAAATCTGGCTGCTCACGAGCAGGGACGAAATTATGTTATGGTTGGAGGGGGCCACGCTCCCCCCCCCCCCCCCCCCACCCCAGATTTGAAAATTTTGGAATGTCCACTTGTTCATTTATCAAGTTGTTCATGAAGTCGCTTCTGATTGTAAACTAATTTTATTATTAAATTCATTATAATTTCAGGTTTGTACGTATAATTGTAGCATAATATTGTATATGTGTTATTCCAATTAAATGATACATAGGTAACCAACTAAAATCCTTATTTAATTTTTTTATTCTTTATTTATTTTATGAAACTTGATATTTTAATTTTAAAATATTAATGAGTGATCATAATATTGTATATGTTAATTCTAATTGCATATTCAATTTGTTTTCCGGTAATCAACTAAAACCCTTACTTATTTGCTTGACAAATTTATGAAGATTTTATTATTAAAAAGTTCAATGAGTGGTCCAATAATATTGATTAACTCATTCTTGTAGTGTAGTTAATTGAATTTTTTATTTTTTTGCTTTAGAATCATGGAAAAATCACATACTATTGATTCATTTTTCAAGAAAAAAACAATCAAATCATGTTACACATCTCTGCTTATCCCTGAGCCTAATGTTCAAACATCTCTGTTTACCACTGAACAAGAACAACGTTCTCTAAAATCACCAAGAATTGAAGGTAAAGAATGTGATATTAATTATTTAGAGCTTGATTCTGAAAAACGTATTAAAATATAAAAATATCGTGGTGTGATGAATTTCAACGAGCTTACATCAATTAGAGTCTATATCAATGCATTTTTTCGGACTACTCCTTTTCTAAATATATATTATATTGTTAAAAAAAATTAATCCCCCCAAGATTAAATCCTAATTTCGTCCCTCCTCATGCTCACGAGGAAGTACCAAGAATTATTTTGGTACTTAATTACTACCGCCCAACCAGATATATATTTAAGCACAAATTACCTTTCCTTTACTTGGCGGCAACTTATAATCTTTATTGTTCTGACAGACTCTGAGGTTTTTCATTTCGATGACATATATACATGCATGTTGTCTTTAGCCCGACTAACTGATTGATGCAACTGGGTCCGACCTGATCGAGAAATAATTAAGCAGTCGTGGCGTGGGCAGCAGCAAAATATATATATATATATATAATCAGTGTAACTCCAAAACTGGAGCCTGCCGCAGCCACTGATGATTATTTTTTTCCATTCAAGTAGACTAAAAAAAAGTCTCAAAAGTTTAACGCAATCCAAACAATTAAACGTGCGCTATATGATCAAATCTGACAGAAATATTATAATCCTTTTTTATCACAAAAACTTTAATTTACATTTTTAATGTTTACAAATATTAAGGATATAAGAATTTGTTCTATATATTCTTAACTCTAAACTAATAAATTATTCGGTAAGAAATAGTGATATGATACTATAATTATGATACCAAATTTGATACTATAATTACGATATCAAACTTGATAATATTGTGTTATTTTATCCACTATCACTGAAATAAAAATTAAATTTAAAATTCTTTTGACAAATGAAAAAATTTGGACTATAATTAAGACTAATTTTGTGAAACAGAGGATGTACAAAAAATGAAAACTCAACCTAAATGTTATTATTTTTCCTTGTTACTACCTTTTTTTATGATTATTATTACTTTTTTGATATTGAAAGAAGCTCTATTTTAAACATTTGAAGTCATTTGTAACTTCTTTTTTCTAGAATCAATGTGAATTTATTTGATTTTAGTGGATACAATAGTTAACATTTTAAGTTAATTAAAAAATGTTACTAATTATAAATTTATTACCTTTTAAAACTTAAATAAATTTTTGTTAATTTTAATTTTTAAAATTTTATTGACTTATGCGGTTGTTAACGCCAAGTTTTGCCGGCGCGTCCAATCACCAAATCCGCGCGCTCAAACCTGCACAATAACACGTCACAAACGAAGCTTGACGGCTGTGGCCGCCGGGTGATGGCTCCGGTGTGAGAATAAGTACAGACTGGTTACAAGGTTAACAATGGAGGCAGTAGTGTATAGTGCTCAAGTGAATATTACCTGTTACCATTAGGTTAAGCCTTGTATTTATAGTCATTCTCACCGCCTCTAGAGCCCATGTCCCAGTCGAGTTAGGACTCCTAAACATGGCAGTTACCATTGTTTGGGTCCAACACAATCTCCTTCAAAAGTACAAGTTGGTGGTTATCCAACCACTTGCCTTATAAGAGTTGGTATTGAGATAGAATTAGGGTTAAGACTCTTAATCCTTTAGACTCCTTATTGCTCCGGGCTCCATCCGAGAAATAACCTTCGGTATGGGCCTTCCAAAGTGGTCTGAACCCCGTCCCAAAGGGCTCGGCAGTCCGATCCCTATCCTCACCAATCCGGTCTAGACTCCGGCCCGAAGGGCTCGGTAGTCCGACCCCGAACATCGTCATGTTGGCCTGGGCTCCGGTCCCGTGGGACTAAGATGCCCGATCCGGATAATACCAGCTGGGTCTGGGTTCTGGCCCAAAGAGCTCAAATACCCGATCCCGAACTCTGCTACCCCAATCCTGGCTACGGCCCACTGGGCCCGGTAAGCTCCTCTCGGCCCAGGCCTTCTGTCCATGTAGGGGTCGGTGGATTATACCCGATCATTGCCCCCCAGTCTCTCATTATAACAAGCCTTTAATGGGATATTTAATGAGAGATTTGAATAGGTGCCTGGGTAATCCAACCGACCTAATTAATGCAGTACACGATACACAAGAAATGAACGGCCCAACATCATTATTAGCCGCCTATTGAGATTCGTGCAGCATCAGTATAAATACCTCCCCACCCCACGACAACCATTCTTTACGAACTCTCTTTTCTCTAAGCGCATTTCAAAATATTTTCCGGCTAGCACGATTTCCGGCGAGAACCTTCCTTTACTCCGATCAGCCCTTTTACCACCCAAATCACCTTATTTCTACCAACAATTTTCTCTAATGGCTGACTCCGGCATCCCCCCAGTTGCTTCCACCACCGCCTTGATCCCCACCATTGAGGTCACCCTCAATTCCATCGAAATGGCCGCCGCCGTTACCATCGCCAGCACTGACTTGTTGCCGGTCGATTTACCGGAAGCTCCCACCGGAGACTCGGCTGATGGAACCGAGGCACGGATCCGGTCTGTCTACTGTTCTGAGACGGAATATTCTCACGTCAACACAATATCTTCCATTACTCCGTCACAGATTTCTGATGCCCGAGCCCTCTTCAACATCCCCCAAGAATATAAGCTTCGGGTACCCAGAACCGAAGAGAGAATGTTCTGGCGCCCCGAAGGCAAATGGGTGGCCATCCCTACTTATGCTCTGAGGTACGGTATCCGCTTCCCTCTTCACGAGTTTATTGTGTCTTTTCTCTGCTTCGTGGGGATCGGGTTCGCACAACTTGTGCCGAACTCATACATCCACTTGATAAGCTTTATAGCTATCTGTCAAGAACTAGGGATCACCCCTGGTCTTGATTTTTTCTTCGTCTTGTTTTCGGTCGGCAAATCCAAGGAGCCCGGTTTTCGTCAACTGAACCGTGTCTCCGGCCGAGCCACCTTTGCCAAGACTCCTTCCAGCAACAAGGGTTGGCACAATCAGTGGATCTTCGTCAAAGGGACCGACCTTCAACTTCTCCCGAACTGGGCCACTCCCGAAGATTCGATCGCGAAAGTGACTACCTTCCCCACCGACCGAAGGGAGGAGTTCCGATCTTTCTATCGGAAGGTGAAGGAGACCATGTGGAGCCTGGATACTCTGGCCGACGAGGCCTGGCTGTACAGGCACGGATGTGGGTATTCTATCTTGACCTCTTTCGAGCATTAATTTCTGATTTGTTTTTCTAATTTCCTGGTGTATCTACTTGTTTCTGCAGTGACAATCTTCAAGCCGAAGGGCGCAGATGAGTCTCTTACCCCCCTCCCCGTTCGGTCCGGCCCGATACTTCTACCCCTCTGGGATGACGCAGCCGAAGGGGAGACTATCCCGATTTCTGAGCTCTCAGTCGACTCTTCGCATGCCGTGCCGAAGAATGTCATGAAGATGACTGCAGCTGAAAAGGTGGCTCAGCTGAGGAAAGGCAAGAAGAGGGCTCTCCCGAAGGGCGCCTCTAAACTGTCTCTTCCGAAGCAGGCCACCCCGAAGCTGACTCCTGTTCTTAGGGATCCTGAGGGGACCAAGGAGGAAACTCTGAGGCCTCGCCCCAAGAAACAAAAGCTGGTAAATGAGCCCGACCTCCAGATGATCGAGGTCCAACCGGATGCTGCCCCACAGACTTCTGTGGTCCAGTTTTCAGCTGAGGTCGGGCCCTCTGGCTCCTCCGGCCCTTCTGCACAAGCCGGTCCTTCCGAACGGTCTCCGACCCAATCTTTTTGGCCGAAGAGTCCGTCGGAAGCTTTTCCTTTCGACCGCATGGATTACTTCAAGCTTCCTGCTGATGATGCCCTGTTCAAAGGGTATTCGGCCGAAGCCTTGATGGTGGCGTATATCAAAGCCCAGAGTCAGGTATTCCCGAGTGTTTTAGCTTGTATCTTATAAATAACTGTCTAACCATTATTAACCTGTTTCTTTTTCCTTTGATGCAGGCTAATGCCATTCTGGCCTGAGCTATCTCTCCTGTCGTCAAGGCCACCCGGAAGGAGGCTCAGTTTCGCCCCGAGGTGGAATTGCTCGAGGCGGATGTTCGGGGGTTATCGGCTGAATTGACCAAGGAGAAGGAAAATCATGCCGATACCCGTAATAAGGTGACCTTCGCCGAACGTCAAGCCAATGAACACCAAAGGCTCCATCATAATCTGCAGAAGGAGTTCATTGCACTTGACGGCTACAATAAGCAGCTCATCGAGGAGAGGGCTCTTCTGAAAGAGAAGGATCTGGATCAGCAGAACGCACTTCTGATCCTCCAGAGCCAAATTTCTGAGATGCACGCCCAACACTTGGTGCTGATGAAAGAGAATACCGCTCTGGGGGAAGAATGTGTCGAGGCCAAGCAGCGAGGTGTGCGGGAGTATCAAGAATCGTCTGAGCTCCGCGATACCATCATGGGCCAATTCGCCGAAGGTTATGGAGCTCATAAGGAGCGGGCTCAGGCGAAAATGACGGCTGCTGGGCTCGATCCTGCTATCTTGGACTCCTTTGATGATGAGTCCGACGCCGGAGATGATGCTGATGGCGAGGGTCCTCATCCGTAGTTTAGGATTTCACATGTAATTTTTTGTCTTTATTTCTTTTGTAACTTTGCCCGATCGGATCTGCGTATAACTTTGTCCGATCAGTTCAAGTTATTTTGTAACTATTCTGATCGGATCTGTTTATCGCCAGTCCAAGGGGTTTTGTAGACTTTTAGAATATAAATGAATATCAAAATTTTGTGAAGAGGAATCCGTTTCATTTTATTGATGTATAAAGCAGTTTACATGAGCAGAAGTAAATTACATGACTCTTACTGATAATATTTTCTAAGTCTTCCAGCATGCCATGTATTCTTTACCTCTGTACCATCTAATGCCCGAAGCCGATAAGTTCCCGGCTTCGACACTTCAGTTACTTCATAAGGCCCCTCCTAGTTCGGCATTAACTTGCCCGTGTTCTGGGGGGTTGATGCCTCTACTTCCCGAAGAACCAGGTCCCCGACCCCAGACCTCCTTTACTTCACATTCTGATTGTAGTGTCGGGCCGTTCTCTTCCGGTATATAGCTAGTCTTATCGATGCTGAATCCCGAACCTCATCCAACAGATCCAAATTCAATCGTAAACCATCATCATTGTATAATTCCTGGTACTGACTGATTCGAAGTGTTGGTGATCCGATCTCGACGGGTATCAGTGCATCGGTTCCATAGGCCAGTCTGAACGGTGAGTCCCCCGTTGTGGTCCTCGGGGTAGTCTGATACGCCCATAAGACGCTGAGCAGCTCTTCGGGCCATCTTCCCTTTAATTCATCCAACCTTCTTTTAATTCCTGTGAGCAGGATCCTGTTGGTGACTTCTACCTGTCCATTGGATTGGGGGTGGGCCACTGAAGTCTTTCTGTGTTGGATGCCTAACTCCTTTAGGAAAATTTCGAATTTGGACCCCATAAATTGTCTTCCATTATCCGAGACCAAGACCATTGGAATGCCGAACCGGTAAACAACATACTCCTTAAAGAACTTGAGGCATTCTTGTTCGGTAATCTTATGTAATGGTTTGGCTTCCACCCACTTTGTCATGTAGTCGATTGCAACGATTACGAAAGTGGCCTGCCCTTTGGCCTTCGGTAATGGTCCCAAGATATCAATCCCCCACATGGCAAATGGAATAGGGGATAAGACCGAGTACAACTCCTCGGGAGGTCGATGTGGGATAGAACTATATAACTGACACTTAGGACATTTTTTGACGTAGTCCTTTGCTTCCTGAAAGATGGTCGGCCAATAGTATCCCTGCCTCATAATTTTGTAAACCAATGACTTGGCCCCCATGTGATCCTCACAGATTCCTTCATGTACTTCCCTCAGTGTATACTCAGCCTCCGAAGGCGTCAGACACTTCAGTAAAGGAGAGGTGAATGCCCTTCGGTACAGATCCCCATCAATAAGGACGAAGTTAGAGCTCCTGTGTTTGATTTTTCTAGCGTACATGCGATCCGAAGGCAAAATCCCCTCGGCCAAGTAAGTGATGTAAGGCGTAAGCCAACAGTCGAGCCGATCCAAGGTCAATACATCTGTCCTTTGAATACTAGGTTTGTCTAATACTTCCAAGTATACTGATCCGGTGAAGGAACTTGCTTCGGTTGTGGCTAGTTTGGCTAGGGAATCTGCTATTGTATTGTCTGTCCGATCGACTCCTAGACAGCTGTACGACTCGAAGTATGAGAGTCCGTCCCTTACCTCTGCCAGGTATTTTGCCATTCGGGCCCCTCGGGTCTCATACTCTCCCGATATCTGTTTAACCACCAGCTGGGAATCACTGTACACCACTACCTTTTTCACCTCCAGGCCTCGGGCTAATCTAAGTCCGGCCAAAATGGCTTCGTACTCGGCTTCGTTGTTGGTGGCCTTGAATCGAAACCTAATGGCCTGTTGGACCCGGAACCCTTCGGGACTAGTCAGAATGACCCCCGCTCCGCTGATGTCTGAGGTAAATGACCCGTCCACATATAGAGTCCAGACAGTTGGTAGTGATCGAGCTTCGGTGACCGAAGCCACATCCGGTTCGCTGAAAGAACACTCCACGACAAAATCCACTAAGGCCTGTCCCTTAATTGCCGTCCGGGGATGGTATTCTAAGGCGAATTGAGTTAGCTCCATTGCCCATGCGGCAAGCCTACCCGAGACTTCAGGCCTGTGCAGTACTTTTTTCAAAGGTTGGTCTGTGTAGACTATTATCAGCTAACCCTGGAAATAATGCCGAAGCTTCCGACTTGCGATGATCAGAGCGTAGGCGAACTTCTCCATGTTAGGGTATCTGGTTTCTGCATCTCGGAGGACGTGGCTGACATAGTAGACCGAAAACTGCTTTCCTGCTCTTTCCCGCACCAGTGCTGCCCCCACTGCCATCGAGATTGCGGCTAGGTATAGATATAGTGGATCCGAGGGGATCGGTTTCATCAGTAAAGGTGCCGAGGACAGGTATTGCTTGATCCCCTGGAAGGCGTCTTCGCACTCGGAGGTCCACTGGAAACTCTTCTCATTTTTTGGCCCCTTTAGAGTGTCGAAGAATGGCAAACACCTTTCCGCTGATTTTGATACGAACCTTCTGAGAGCCACTATCCGACCTGTCAGCCTCTGCACATCTTTGTAAGACTTCGGGGATTTCATATCCAGTATCGCTTGGATCTTCTCCGAGTTTGCCTTGATACCCCTTTTGCTAACCAGATAACCGAGGAACTTTCCTGATCCCAATCCGAAGGTACACTTTGTTGGGTTCAGGCGAAGTTTGTACTTACGAACCGTTTCAAAGCAGTTTTCCAGGTCCACCAGATGGTCTCTAACTGACACGCTTTTTACAATCATATCGTCTACGTAGACCTCCATGCTTCGGCCTAGCTGCTTTGTAAACACATAGTTCATCATTCGCTGATAAGTGGCCCCTGCGTTTAGTAGTCCAAAGGTCATCTTCCGATAGGCATAGATGGCCTGATGCGTGATGAAGCTTGTCTTCGGGATGTCCTCCTTAGCCATTGAGATTTGATGATATCCCGAAAAAGCATCCATGAAGCTCAGCATGCCGTACCCTGAAGTGGCATCAATCAATTGATCAATGTTGGGCAAAGGGTAGAAATCTTTCGGGCAAGCCTAGTTCAGGTCTGTGTAATCAATGCAGATTCTCCATTTCCCATTTTGTTTTGAACCAGCACCACGTTTGCCAGCCACTCTGGATAGTCAATTTCGAAGATAAACCCTGCCTCCAGTAATTTAGCGACCTCTTCATCGATAATTTTCTGCCTCTCCGGGGCAAAAATTCTTCTCTTCTGTATGACCGATCTCTTATTGGGATCCACTTCCAATCGGTGTAATGCTACTGATTTGTCCACCCCGGGCATATCACTGGGTACCCATGCGAAGATATCCTCGTACGCCCGAAGCAGATCGATCAACCCGGTCCGGAAGGGTTCTGTCAATCCTGAGCTAATCTTTATCATTTTTTCCTCGTTCCCCAAGATCAGTTGTATATCCTCCGTTTCTTCGGCTGGTAAAGCAAGTGGTTCCGCACTACCTTCTGTAAAGGGCTCTATCTCAATAGCCATCGTCTGCTTCTGCTTGCTTACCCCGGTTCCTGAAGAGATCAAAGTATTCCGATAACACCTACGAGCGATATCTAGGTCGCCTTTTACCTCTCCTATTCCGTTCGGTGTGGGAAACTTGATCTTGAAATGAGGTATGGAGGTGACTGCTTGTAAGGCCGCCAGGGTCGGTCTTCCCAATATGGCGTTGTAAGCCGAATCCACCTGAACAACAAAGAATCTGACTATAACCTCCAGTTGTTGGGGAGCTGTGTCAAATTTAACCGGCAATTCGATGGTGCCCGACACATGCACCGGGTCGCCACTGAATCCGTACATGGGCCCTTCCCCCCCAGTTCCATCTTCTTTCCCCCTAGGTCCATCCTCTGATAAGCATGTGTATACAGTATGTCGACCGAGGATCCGTTGTCTACCATCATCCTTCTCATGTCCACTGGTCCGACCTGAGCTGTTATCACCAATGCTCCATCATGCGACTCTATGGGATTCGAAGGGTAGTTTTCATCTGAGAAGGAAATAACTGCCCCCTGGAAAACCCTTTCCTTTTTTAATGCGGACCCTGCAACCGATAAGACGGCGTCTAGATGTTCACTTCTTTTTCGTCCTGTCAGACGCCCTACCGAACCTCCGGATATAACATCAATCACCCCCCGAGCGGGCTGGTTCTGATTTGGCGGCGTTTCCCGGGCCTGAGTCCTGTCTTCTTCTATTGGTTGAGTCCTGGCATTTTCCCGGCCGGCCACATACTGAACCAACATCCCATTCTGAATGTTTTTCTCGATGAGATCCCCCAGATCAAGGCATTCCTCTGTCGTATGGCCCACATTCTGATGGTAATTGCAGTACCTATTTTTGCTGCGCTTCCCCGGTTTCGGCCTCGTCCTGCAGGGCTCATAGAAGGGTTTGTCCTTGATGTCTTCCAATATTCTTGCACGATCGGTGTTGAGGGGAGTGAATACCCTGTTGATGCTTCTGCCCGGGAAGGGTGGACGGCCATTGCCCAGTCCTCCACTGTTATAGTTTCTTTTCCCTTGATTATCCGATCTCCCCTGACTGTTGTCCGATCGCTGGTTGTTCGGCTTGTCTCTGTCCCTAGACTTGTCGTGCGAAGGTGGCTTGAAATTTCCCATGGCCTCTTCAATGGCAATGAACCCTTCGGCCCGATGAAAGGCTTCAGTCAAGTCCGAGGGTGGGTTGATCACCAGGTTTTTCATCAACTTCTTTGACCTCCCCATATCCAAACCCGTTGTGAAGAATCCCAAAGCCTGTGGTGAATTCAATTCTGCCACCGATCCCACAGCTTCCCGAAACCTTTTGACGTAGGTGCCAAGAGTCTCGTCCGAACGTTGTTTCACTTGCATGAGGGAAGTTGTGATCTTTCCCCTTCTCCTGTTGCTTCCGAACCTAGCGTGGAATTTTTCCCGAAGGTCGTTCCAAGAGGTAACCGTTCCCGGTGCCAAAGTTCTCATCCACTCTCTGGCACTCTTATTCAAGGTGGTTGCAAACATATGACATTTTGCTGCGTCCGAATGCCCATAATATGTCATCAACCTATCATATCCGTCCGAATGGTCATACGGGTCTCCCATTCTGTCGTATGTCTCCATCGGGGGCATTTTCTTCTTTGGGTCAGCAGTGACTTGATTAATCTCGGGCGAGAAGGGCGAACTGTGGCAGCTCGAGGGTGTTCCCACTTGATTTTTCACGGCCAGAAGCTTCTCCAACTCCGCGACTCTTCGAGCGAGGGGGTCGGTATCTTCCTTACGGGAGGAAGGTCTGCGCCTGTCCTCCTCATATTCGGGAGATCCAATTTTTGCCCTTTGTCCCGATCGGCCCAGGCGTTCAGATCTTCGTTCGGGGGAACGACTCCTTCTTTGGCTCCTCCTTTCCCTAGAATGGCTTCTGTTCCTTCCTGTCTCACGTTGTCGTGGAGATCTAGATCGGCTTCGATGTATGTGCTTCTTCGAAGAAGCCTCCTGTTCTCCATCCACCTTAGCCATCTGCAACTCCAATTCTTCTTGCTGGAGACGCAAGGCCAGCATGGCGTCTTTGTTCTGTTGTATTTTGGTCAACAGAATAAACTGACGCTGGTCCTTGCTGTTCTCCCCCCGATCCTCCTCCCGTCATTCATAGGCCTGAGACTGGTTGTCTCCCACGTGGGTGTGCTGAGGGATCGAAGTATGTTGAATGGGGACGAACAGCTGTCTTCGCGCCGACTGGACCTGCACCGAATTGCCTTCCTGGTTGCTGGGTCCCAATCTATCTTTGACCGATGCCCTCACTAGGGTCGTCGGATGGGTTTTGGCCTTTTTCTGGTTTGAGGCTCCACCGTCCTTACTGGCCATGTCCTTTCTACCAGAAAAGTACAAACGTGATTGATTAGAGCACTAAAAAGCCCTCCTTCTAGCGCCAATGTTAACGCCAAGTTTTGCCGGCGCGTCCAATCACCAAATTCGCGTGCTCAAACCTGCACAATAACACGTCACAAACGAAGCTTGACGGCTGTGGCCGCCGGGTGATGGCTCCGGTGTGAGAATAAGTACAGGCTGGTTACAAGGTTAACAATGGAGGCAGTAGTGTATAGTGCTCAAGTGAATATTATCTGTTACCATTAGGTCAAGCCTTGTATTTATAGTCATTCTCACCGCCTCTAGAGCCCATGTCCCAGTCGAGTTAGGACTCCTAAACATGGCAGTTACAATTGTTTGGGTCCAACACAATCTCCTTCAAAAGTACAAGTTGGTGGTTATCCAACCACTTGCCTTATAAGAGTTGGTATTGAGATAGGATTAGGGTTAAGACTCTTAATCCTTTAGACTCCTTATTGCTCCGGGCTCCATCCGAGAAATAACCTTCGGTATGGGCCTTCCAAAGTGGTCTGAACCCCGTCCCAAAGGGCTCGGCAGTCCGATCCCTATCCTCACCAATCCGGTCTAGACTCCGGCCCGAAGGGCTCGGTAGTCCAACCCCGAACATCGTCATGTTGGCTTGGGCTCCGGTCCCGTGGGACTAAGATGCCCGATCCGGATAATACCAGTTGGGTCTGGGTTCTGGCCCAAAGAGCTCAAATACCCGATCCCGAACTCTGCTATCCCAATCCTGGCTTCGGCCCACTGGGCTCGGTAAGCTCCTCTCGGCCCAGGCCTTCTGTCCATGTAGGGGTCGGTGGATTATACCCGATCAACGGTAAATATTGCCTACATTTCTAGAAATTGGTGTATTTGAGTTTGTCTAATACCTAAAAGCAAAAAGCTACTCTATTATAGACAACGTGAGTGCTAGGCTGCTAGGATTTAAAATTACGGAGGGCAGCAATTAATAATATAAGTACGTATTATGTAATTAATGTAGCTTCAAAACTAGGATGTCGCTTTATATGTCATTAAAACTCAGGAGGTTTATTATGACAAAACTGGATCCAATTTTCCTAAAGTTTAACAAAGTTTTTTTGTCAGGGTTATAAAGTTGGGAGGCTTTTTTTGGTGTTATTTTTTGTGAAACTGTGTCTCAAAACTGAGATTCCTATTAAGTCCTTAATTACAAAATAATTTACCAACATAAACACCCTAATTGTCTACTTAACCTATCCAACCACAGTATGGGCATAATGATAAAACACTACTCCCTCGATTCCTAAATAAATGACGTTTTAAAGTATTTCATATTTATTAAAAAAGTTATTTATTGTTTCAATTCTGTCTTTAAGATTGATATGTATTGCAACAATTAGCCTTACGTGAATTAAGGAAATATGTATAAAATTATCTAGAAGAGAAATTATGAAAGAAGATACTTGAGGACAATAGAGAAAAAAATATAATTAATACTTCTTAGAAATTTATTTACGTCAAATATATTGAAAAATTTTGAACTCTCTAAAAGGTCACTTATTTAGAAATGGAGGGAGTAATATATATAATACCTATCTGTTTAATACCAAAAAAAGGTCTCATTTATTAATATTTTTTTGTTTCACAAAAAAATTAAAATTTTAATTAATTGTAAAATAAATTAACTCAATGTCTTTAATTTAATTATTGCAATTTCAAATAAGATTATTTTTGTAGTGCGGATCAACTAACAAACGGATATACTACCTAGCTTATGTAACATAAATTGATGGACATTTTTCTAAACTTAACATAATTAATCTTGGCCAAATGAAACTTTTAAGTAATCAAAATTTGAGAAAAAATTTGTCTCAACAGTAAAAATAAGAATAAAAAAATATGAAAGCAAGATGCTTCTTTACCTCTCCTTCAAATAATTCAAAATTAGGGAATTAAAAATTATGTTTGAAATCTTGACCAGGGACCCATTTATGACTATGCACATCACTAAATTCCCCCACTATATAAACCAAACCTCCCGAGCTTGCTTTCAATATCAAACCAAACCATCATATTCCTACAACATGAATTCCATAAGCATGAGCCTGTCTGCCTTTTCCTTATTTTGTGTTCTCTTCCTAAACCCTACTTTGGCTTTACAAACTTGTGACTTTCCCGCCATCTTTAACTTCGGAGACTCCAATTCGGACACCGGTGCAATTTCAGTTGCATTTTCCTGGTCAGTCCCACCCAATGGCCAATCCTTCTTCGACAGGCCAGCAGGACGATACTCTGATGGCTGACTCATGATCGATTTCTTGGGTACTTACCATCACCATTTTTGTTTATGTTATATACATATAGAGAACGATTCACAACTAATATTAGGTGTCATCTAACTTTCGAGATTAGATTTAAAAGATATTTTGACTACCAGAAGTGTAGTACAAAACACATTTCAAGGGTCCAACCCTGAAGGTTAGATGACATCTAATAATAATAATATATATATATATATATTCATCATTTTTGTTTTTTTATAAAATATGTATAGAGAGAATGATTTACAACTAACGTTAGATGTTATCTAATATTTGGAGGCTGACAATTAACTTCTGAGATTATATTCTGAAAATATTTTTGCACTATCAGGGTCTAATCACAAAAGGTCAGATGACTATATTTGTTAGTCATGCAGTTATATAGCCGTGTAGCACATAGGTGCACCGTGCATTAAAGAATAACAAAAAGGTTATGGTATATAAACGCAATATTTTTCTATAATTTAAACAAAAAAGTTGACAAAACCTTAAATTCGTGGAATTGAAATTAACCATGCACATATATGTACGTACTTGCATGAATACTGATGATTAATATTTGGTGTTTCAGCTAAAAGCTTAGGGAAATCATTTCTCAGCCCTTACCAAAACTCCTTGGGTTCAGACTTCAGTTATGGTGTCAATTTTGCCAACTCAGCAGCTACAATCACACCACTTAAAAATTATATGCTACCCAATTACAGACCGCCACATGGATGGAGTCCTTTTTACCTTTATGTTCAGTACTTGCAATTCCAAGAATTCATAGAAAGATCACAAATAATCAGAAGAGAAGGTAATTTTTTTTGTATGTGTATGTATATATATAAATCATAAATTATCCGCTCAATATTTTAATTTCTAATTTTATAAATTTATAAGTTAATCAATACTATATATATATTATTGCATGCAGATGCAAGGTTTAAGGATTTTCTGCCAAAGAAGGAATATTTTTCGAAAGCCTTATATACTATTGACATTGGTCAAAATGATCTTGGGATGGGATTCTTTACAAATATGTCTATAGAGGCAGTGAATGCATCTGTACCAGATATGATCAACCGGCTCTCGGAGCATATTAAGGTAATTCTTGTTAAAATTGATACACTCTTGAAAAATTCTTCCATTTTTTTTCTTAAAAATACAGTTAAAATTGATCATATATCATATGTGAATAAATCATATATATTAACAAGATTATGAATTATGCATGTGGTGTTTGCAGAATATATACAACTTCGGAGCCAGAACATTTTGGATACACAACACCGGACCGATAGGTTGTCTTCCTTACATCTTAACACATTTTCCGGTCAGTAAAGACCAAACAGACAGTGCCGGTTGCGCAAAGCCTTATAATGAAGTCTCTCAATATTTCAATATCAAGTTGAAGGAGGCCATTGCTCAACTCCGCAAGGACCTTCCCTTAGCTGCAGTCACACACGTAGATATCTACTCTGCGAAATATTCTCTTTACAAGGAACCCAAAAAATACGGTATATATATCTTCCAACCCCATTTTTATTTAAATATCAAATTTTAGAATATACACATACAAAAATAAAATTCATAATAAATAATTCTCAAGACAAATCAGGGTTCAAAATTTCTGTCAAGGTCGTTTTGGGCCAAAGGATCCCTTCTACACACTAAAAGAATAGTGGTTGTGGATAAGTAATAAACCCTAAATCTTGAACAAATCTTATACCGAATACAGACGGTTCAGATTTTTAATTCTTCTGCTGTTATTACAAGCGGATAACACTATTTTTTTATTTAAAAAAATTGAACGGTCTATTTTTTCTTTTAAATACCAAAGTTGTGTTTTCCCGAAACATTTGTGATATATCATTCTCCATATCATGACTTAGATTTTGTTTTTAAAACTTGCAGGATTCAAGAATTATCTTGTAACTTGCTGTGGTTATGGAGGAAAATATAATTTTGGGGATGTTTTTTGTGGACAAGGCACTGTTACTGTAAATGGCACGCAAGTTCCGGTGGGAGCATGTGAACGCCCTCAGGAACGATTAAGCTGGGATGGAATTCACTTCACGGAGTCGGCTGACAAGATTGTATACGAGAAAATAGCATCCGGAGCATTTTCTGATCCTCCCAATGTTAAACCAAACATGGCATGTCACAAATTCTGAAAATAAGAAATATAATTACGGTTGGATATATATATATATTGCCACTAGGGCCACCCCATATAGAATAAATATCCTACTAATAATTTGGATGTTTGTTTGTTTTAGAAATCCATAGCTCCTTATAGAGGTTATCAGCCTTGCGGCAATTTCATTTTACATGTTCTTTTATGTACTATAAATAAAATGAACAATTCGTTTGACCTTTTAATTAAAAGTCCAGTCTTTTCCTGAAGATCAAAATGTTATGCCTCCTCATATTCACCTTTTAAAGTTTTGGCATCTATACATGCCTCCTCAAAATCATATCTTGACATCTATACATATAGTTCCTTTAATTATTTGTTAATTATTAGGTTATCTAGCATTTTTCAATATTCATACATAATTACGCGGATAAAAGGAAACCAAACCAAATTTATACTACTCAAGATAAGAAAATTGTCGGTTAGACATTAATTTTCATTTTTTTTTTGGGGGGGGGGGGGGAGGATTGAAATAGAAATTTAAAGTTCTTGAAGTGGCAATTTGTAAGTGTTTAATTAGGTACAAGAATTTGAAATTTTAATTTAGGTGAAAAGTTAGGCAACCAACATGATGGAAAATTAAATGAATTGGGTTCACTGTAAATTATGGAAATGACTACTTTGGTATATGAGAACAAAATAGACTAGAAATGAAATTTGGGTCAAACTTGCACTTTCTTTGAAAGCAACAGCTGAGGAAATTGGATAAAGAAAGAAAATTTTCTCAAAATGGGAAAGAATACAAATCCATAAACACTAACACACCCGTTTTAGAATATTCATACATAATTATGTATGCCATCTACATTATCAGTTTAATTTCTATAGTATTCTAAAAGGGGCGTGTTTGGACATTTGAATTCCCATATTACATAATTACACATATTACACCAACACAAATTGACATATGACATCTACACTATCGGCGTAATTATGTATGACATCTACACTATCAATTCAACAACTCATATGTCTTTTATGAAGAAAGTTGAGGGGAAATATGACCTATTTTGTGTGTGTGGTGGGTATAAAATCCAATTATATATGGTCAATCTACGTACCTACTCACACTACATAGGTCCGAAGAAAATTAAAGGGAATACATGACTTGATTTGTCTATGTAGAGGACCATTCAGAATGGAATTGTTGTCCATTTCTTGGATGGTTAATTGTGTAGACTTTTAGCCCAGTTTGATTGCAGAAAATTTTTAGAAACAAATTTATTTATTTTTAAAAATAACGATAAGTAACTCGTCAAAAGTTGTTTATATTATTTAAACAAATATTGGTCGATTACACCGTACAATTTATTAATGTATGTTGAGCTAACAAATGTGTGCAGGCTTGAATTTGTAGTTGTAGTTGTTTTGTGTGTATAGCTCCTTATCGTGTGTGTATAGCTCAAAATAATAAATGTGTGCAGGCTTGAATTTGTAGTTGTAGTTGTTTTGTGGTCAACTGTGGTGTTATAGTATGCAAACTGAAAATGTGTGCAGGCTTGAATTTCTCATAAAATGATATTAAATGACTTGGAAATTGGAGGTGTACTATTAATTAGCTTATAATAGTCAGTCACTTCTTGTGTAAAAAAATTTATTTTTTTTGCTCCCCAATTTCGAACGAGATTATGGAGTTTTATTGGCATTAATTCTTGCTAGAAGGCTGTGACAGTCTCTTGGAATATAATTTTACGCGGAATAAAACTTTAAAATAGTGGTTGTTTGCCGTTGAAGTACAATCATTTCAATTATTGGACATAGACATTGAAAAATTGTTGTTTTGTGCAAAATGTATCATACCATGGAAAATGTAATTATAGTCATGAAATGCTTGGAATTAGTAGAAAATATGGCCTTGGACTGTTTATCTGTTTTACTTATCAAATAAATCCAAGGGAACTCTAAATTAGTAATGAATGAAGTGCAATTTTTTATTCTCTGTTGTCTCTCATGTATGTTTTGTACACCGGGCACTTGAAGCATAAATCTCTGTGTCTCACACTCTCACTCGGGCTAAAGAGAATTTCTGTAAGTTGACTAAAGAAGGGTGATCTGTCCCATACCTGATTGTGCATCACTTTTTTTTTATGATTTGATAAGGGTGTGTTGAGTTTTAGAGTATTTTATTGATTAATATTTCTCTTATGCTGCTTATGAAAGAAGACTTGGTTTAATATTGAATTATGCACGATGCCTGGATTATGTTTTGGTGACCTGATTGATATATCGGAAAAAGGGCTTCATCTTTATCTCTGGTTTTGGTCATAAACATGCATGTTTTTTTGTTGATTACTATTTATTGATCATTGGCCATTAATTCCATTGTTTTATTTTTGCAGGGGGTAGTACATTGATAGATACCAGTAATCGATTTGATAGAACTGCATCCGTGGATGATGATTTTGGAATTTGGAGGCGAAGCTTTTGAAAATTGACAAAGCTATCGTCGATGTCAAAGATTAATGGAGAAATTTTGTTCAGGAACTCCAAAAGAATGTAATAGTTTAGTCAGATGTTTTTTTTTTTTTTTTGGTTTCAGCTTCTGCCTCTTAACATTCTATTATCTATTAGTAGTACCATAATGTTTTGGGACATGAAAGTTCAAATTACTTGCAAAAAATTGGGTTTTCTGAGCTGGGTTTTTTGGATACTTGGTTTATGTATTGTATAATTTCAATTGTGAAGAAGGTTATGGCAGCTGAGAGAATTTGATGAATTTTGATCCGGAATTGCTTTTTATTTCAGATCAGATGAATTTTTGCTTAGGATTCAAGGAATTCTCTAAGTTTATTTCAGATGTTTAATTTTTGTATAATTCGTTATTTAGCTTTAGTTCATCACTTGATTAGTATTACAATCTCTTTTCTTTTTCTCTTGACGGATTGCAAGATCGATTTTAACAGGGTAGAATAAACAAGAAGTTGCTTTTTTGTTTTTTGTTAGGATATGTGAAGTTCCTATTTTAAATGTAATGAATTGATTATAATGGATCTTTGTTGTACTCTAGTTTTTTAAACTTAGTTTGGACCGAAGTCTGAATTGTTTATTTGAAACTCTGTTGCAATTGAAACATTAAGAACCTATATTGTGGTTACTTTTCCTTTATCAGTTTTGATTGTAAATTATTTGATTCCTTGTCATCTGAACTCAGATTCCTTATCATCTGAAAAGCCAAGATGAACCAAGTGAACACAGCCATTAAGGTATCTACTTGCAGATAATAATGATTTTAGCACAGTACTTCAAATTGGCTAATAAACAGCAACATAATGCAAATTTTGATCTCACAATTTATTTATACAGTCAACACAATGAGCTCCAATAAAATTGTTCTTGGTAACTTAAATTGGTATTACATAGCAATAAACATACTTGACAGAGACCATACAAAATGTTGCCAATCAAACTCCAACTAATTTCAAGACATAGTAAAAGAGTGATTCTGTCACTTGGACAAATATATCCTACTTTTTATCAGCAATATTCATGACTATTAAGTCGCACCTTAAGTTACATCATATATGGCAAAGTGCAAATAAGATAGTAAAAAGAACTATCCTACAGAGTCAGAACATCAAGAGGACAAAATATTGACAATCAAACATTATTAGACAATCCAATATCCTTTCAACTGGACCAATAGTAACTTTAAAATATACAATCGAGGAAGTCAATTCACTAATTGCTTGTCTAGATCTGGCTTTGTAGAGACGCCCAATACCCCAAACCCTGACAACACCATCTGTGTAGCCATTGAACAATGTGCTTCCATCACCACTCCAACTCAAGCTTGTGCAATATATGACCTGTGCATTATAAGGTTACAATATATAAGAATATCAAAAAACAGGTAGCATATTACCATTATTAAAAAGATAATACAATCATACACAAACATTAAAGTTAATCAACAAATATACAGACTATAACAACAAATATTGTGCATGCTCAAGTTTACAGTTGAGGAGAGCTAAAGCTTGAGAGAGATGAACATGACTATAATAGTTCCAAATGAGGCTGTTACATAGAAAGCTCCAGAACCATTGAAGAAAAAAGATAAGACATGGTGTCATCTGCAACTATCTGTCTGTAATCTGAAGGAAGGTGGGCTTGAATCATTATCTGTCTGTAATCTGCAACTATGACCAATTGTAATATTCTTATTGACCAACTGTAATCTTATGCATGCTCAAATTTACATGGTGTCTCTACTGGTAGTGAATAAATTTTTACATGAAAGAAAACTAGTGCAGAGTATAAAAGGAAAAACAAAAAAGACAAGTACATAAAAAGCTGTTGGGAAACTCCTCGAATCCTATTCAGATATAAAGTTGTAGTATTCGGGGATTCGGATCGAGGGAGAGATTGTTGGGTTACTTCTCAAATCCTATTATAAAAAGAATTGCTAATATGGAAAGGTAGAACTCCTATTATTAATAGGAGTATTATTTTGGAAAGAATCTATTTGTAATAGAAGTTTTATTTTGGATGTGTCCTATTTTGAATAGAAAAAGAAGAATTATGGGGTACTCTATAAATAGAGTCTTATGTTTAGTTGTCGAAGTGTAGCACAATCAAAAGTCATGTAGTATTCTAAGAGTTGGGAGTGAGTGTGAGTGGATTTTGTGTTTGTGTGAGGGAGAGGGTTTTTTGCAGCTTTTATATTCCGTGCTAAAAAGTTGTAATGTGGGTGGGAGGGTTTTGCAGCTTTTAGTTCGTCCAAAAAGTTGTGTCGCGGTATTGTGAAACCTCAAGTTTTAGGGCGTAAAACTTGAGATGATTATTGTAAGCCCATTATTTTGATATAGTGGAGATTTGAAGTTTGGCCTGTGGTTTTTCCTTTTAAGGATTTTTCACATTAAATCTTTTGTTGTTTTATCTCTCTTTATTTTATAGTGTGATTTGCGTTGACTTAATTCCCAACAAATGGTATCAGAGCTAGGTTGGTTGAACCCAAGGTAGAAGGGGAATTAGTCGCATTGGTGTGACAAATAAAGAGAGTGAAGATTAAAGGAGTTGGTGTTCATCGTGATATTGATGAATAAGAGATTTTGCAGTTATGGAGAATCACCGTTGCAGTCGCTAGATGAAGATCATGAAGATGCTAATGAAGATAAAGACAATGATAATGGTAATGATAATGATGATGAAGATAGAGATTATTGTGGTAGTGTAAATCATGCGGATGATATGAATGATGCAGATGATACGAAAGATGCGGATGTTGCAGATGATATGAAAGATGCGGATGTTGCGGATGACGTAGATGATACATATATTGCGGATAACGAGAGTAATGCAGACAATGCGAATAATGCGGATGATGAGGATAGCGCGGGTGTGGATTATGGTGACGACTACAGCAACGGTGAAAGTGATGAAGTTGAAGTGTTTGCGGATTCGAGTCGAGTGAGCAATTGTTGGAAAACTTCTCGAATCCTATTCAGATATAAAGTTGAAGTATTCGGAGATTCGAGTCGAGGGAGAGATTGTTGGGTTACTCCTCGAATCCTATTATGAAAAGAATTGCTAATATGGAAAGGTAGAACTCCTATTATTAATAGGAGTATTATTTTGGAAAGAATCTATTTGTAATAGAAGTTTTATCTTGGATGCGTCCTATTTTGAATAGGAAAAGAAGAATTGTGGGGTACTCTATAAATAAAGTCTTATGTTTAGTTGTCGAAGTGTAGCACAATCAAAAGTCATGTAGCATTCTAAGAGTTGAGATAGAATGTGAGTGGGTTTTGTGTTTGTGTGAGGGAGAGGGTTTTTTGCAGCTTTTATATTCCGTACAAAAAGTTGTACTGTGGGTGGGAGGATTTTGCAGCTTTTAGTCTGTCCAAAAAGTTGTGTCGCTGTATTGTGAAACCTCAAGTTTTATGGCGTAAAACTTGAGATGATTATTGTAAGCTCATTATTTTGATATAGTGGAGATTTTGAGTTTGGTCTGTGGTTTTTTCCTTTAAGGGTTTTTCACATTAAATCTTTTATTGTTTTATCTCTCTTTATTTTATCGTGTGATTTGCGTTGACTTAATTCCCAACAAAAGCAACTTCTTGTTTATTCACTTCTTCTTGTTTATTTCTAAAGTTAGTACAAGGCCATCTCCCTGAAACATGCCTACTACGGTACTACCTATCGGCTGAGCCTAGAAAACTTCCAAGTGATGAAAAGAAAACAGGAGAAAGCTACACACGAAAATATTAATCTTCATCCATTTAGCAGTCATTAAGTGCATCAGTAGCAACAAAGCATCCAATAAGTAGTCACTCAATATAAGAAGATTGTAATACTAATCAAGTGATGAACTAAAGCTAAATAATGAATTAAACAAAAATTAATTGTGTCCCAATTGTTGCAAAAGAACAGAGGAACAATCATGGTGAAAAAATCAACTGAAAAAAATACCAAATCGCAAAAACTTAGAAATCATCTGAGGTGCCCTTACCGAATCGAAGTGTGGATCAAGGAGATCGAACTGATGAGATGAAGGAGATCGAATTGATGAGATCAAGGAGATCGAACTTATGAGGGGCATTAGATACACAGCTACTCAACAGGGGCATCACAGAAAAATTAGAAGGAAAAAGAAAAATAATCTATTACATACCCATACATGAACACATCCATAGTTCTAGTGATATGCATTTTGCAAAAAGATGGATATCAAATGGAGTCATTTAACCAAAATTAATCAAGCAATTGGTGAAAGGGAGCGGTCATGTACATCGCTACAGCAGAACAAGATTTGGAGAGAATAGAGAAGCTAGGGCAAGGATGCTCTTGAACAAGATGGCTCTGTCGATTTAGAGAGAAGAACAGAATTGGCCATAAGGCGATTTCGATTTAGAGAGAAGAGAGAGCTAGGGCTCGAACGAGCAGGAGACGCGCACACACGAAGCTTGGGTTCTGAATTTTGGGTTTCGATTTGGAGCGAAGAGAGAAACTAGGGCTCTTTCTCTGTTCTGATTTTGGGTTTTTGAAAAAACACACGAAGGTTTTGGGTTTTTGAGAAAAAACACGAAAGGCTTAAATACTTATGCTATTTAAGGGAATTATATTATTTAAGACTTATGCTCTTGAACTTTTATATATATATATATATATATATATATATATATATATATATATATTGATATTGCATGTACTCCTTTTTGTTAGAGTAATGCTACTATCACATAAAACCGCTCACATACACTCAAATGCATATTGTGATGGCCCACGTGCAGAGCACAAGTCACGTGGACCATCACAATATGCATGTGAGTGTATGTGAGCGATTTTTATATGATAGTAGACTTATTATTTTTATTAACTCGCTCTGGTTTCGATGAAGTTTAAAATTAGTCAAACTTTTGTATAAAGCTATAGAGAAATCGTGTAATATAGACCAACATTAGTGAATAACAATGACTATAAAAAATAGTCGTTTTAACTTTATGCACATGAATTAGGAAAGTCATTTAATACTATCATTTAAGAATTAAAATTTGTATGAAATTCCATCACTACCCCCTTTATGGAAAGTTAAAAACTAATAATACAAGAGAAAATTTTTTTGGTACAATGAGAGAAGTTAGGGATGATAAAGAAGAATAAATAATTTATTCTCCTAGAAAGTTTTAAACGACAAATAAATTGGAACAAATTTTTTCTTCTAAAGAGTCGATTAGTATGGAATGGAGGTAGTATGTACTCCCTCCGTTCATTAATATAAGATGTTTTGACGTTTGTTAAAATCTAGGAGAATTGGTCATAATTTTTTCAAAATTATCCCTCATTACTCTACCTAATTTCTTGATAAACTAAAGAATTGGATAACTTATTTTATGGGGATAGAGAGAGAGAGACCAATAAGTAAAGAGTAATGCTAAAGACACAACTTATTCTATAACTATTTTATAATTTGCTGATGTGACATACTCCACCTCAGCATATTGATGAACAAATTGCTTCAATGTAGTCTTCGGCCCCATATAAAAGCTGAAGTGGAGTATGCTACATCAGTAAATTATAAAGTAGTTGTAGAATAAGTTGTGTCTCTAGGATTATTCATGAGTAAATGAGACTAATGAGTTTTATTAGGAGAAAATTATGGAAAAATGTGTGAGAGAGAGTATGAAATAATTATGATAAGATAAGAATTAAGGGTATTATAGACAATTGAAACTATATTTAATATTTTCTAATCATTATCTTAATTCTTGTGCAACACTCTAAAACGTTTTATATTAAGGGGCGGAGAGAGTAATTGATATATTGGTTAGGTAAATCTCTTGGGATTGGTTATGTTATAAAATATTGTATTAAAATATTTAATTTCATGCCATTTGAGACATAATTGAGACCAAAATTTTAAAACCCCTAATATTACTCTAGTTATACAGATGCACTATTTTTCTATAGCCTTGACAAAAACTTGAACTTCATATCCATGCTCGCACACATTATATTCAAGAGCTACATGGGTGTTTTATAATTTTACCTATTTGTATTTTTATCTTTCATTGGGGGTCAAAATACAAATATATGAAATTATAAAACACTCGTGTTCAATTTTCATGTCTGCATAAAAAAAATTTATGTTCAACCATTTTGCCTCGTCTGGTGCTCCTCATATTGACCACTTAAATTTTTGCCCTCTTAAAAGTTATTTTTCTTTATCGCAGTATATATCTTGACATATATACGCATATGTCCTTAAATAATTTGCTATTAGGTTAGTTAAAATTAGGGCTGTAACTGATAATCGAAAAATTCGTATTCGTCCGCATCCGTATTAAAAAAAAAAGCGGATATTATTCGTATTAAAAAAACAGATATATTCGTATTCGGTTTAAAGGTATCCGTAAATAAACGGATACGAATACGGATATAGGCGTTTCGTATTCATTTAACATCCGACCGTAAATATATCCAGCAGATAGTAGATATCCGGATTCGGATCTGTATCCGGAATTCGTATCCAAATAACTTATATATATATATATATATATATATATATATATATATATATTAATTATTATATAATAATCAAAATAATTTTTTAAAGTAGCATTCCTTATATAATAATTAGTTTTCACTATCATACAAAAATTATTTTAAATATATATCATTTCACTTCTAAAAAGTAGGAAATAACACTTTTATTCTAATATTAATAAACTGAAATAAATTGATTTAAGTATAGTTAATAGATTTTTGCTATTATAAAGTTAAAATATCTAAAATGTATCATTTACTAAGAAAATTATATACTAGAAAAACAAAACTATAGTTATTAGATTGTTATAAATTTTTTACCTTCAAAACTTACTTGCAATGTTGGGAGGCAGGAACAATGAACAATATAATTTTATTGTTAAAACGTGTTAAATCCGAATTAATTTAAAATTAATCTAGAAGGGGGTTGAATAATTAATTCACGTTTATGAATTTTCGGGTGTAAGGAGTATTTATCACTTTTATTTGCCCAATTATTTAAAAATTAGAAGCCCAAATATTTAAAGTAAGTCCAAAGTAAATTTTGGATCAAGTTAGATTAACTAGTTGTCAGTTGTCACATATATATTATAACTCGCACTCTCCATATATATAATGAAATAAAAAAAAACTTTTTTTAACTATGTAAATTGTAATTTATATATTGAGAATAAATTATAAATAAAAGTTCTCATAAACATATTATTAAAGTTTTAATCAATTATTTGAGGAAAAATAATTAAATGTTCAATGTAAACTTTTGAATCTAATTATAAATTATAAATATTCATACACACTACAGAATTACTCCACACACATAAAATGGACATCTAAATATTAATAAGTAGAGCATTCATTTTGAAATTTAGGATTTCAAAAATGACGAAAACTTATTTATTTTGTAATTTAGAACATTGATTATTGTATTTAAATATTTATTAAAAATAAATAAATTAACATTCATTCATTAATAAACTATATTTTAAAACTCCTTATTTTTTTGTTCTAGTTATAGTTAGGGCCGTAAATGGTAATCGAAAAATTCGTATTCGTCCACATCCGTATTCGAAAAAAAGCGGACATTATTCGTATTCGAAAAAAAGTGAATATTATCCGTATTCGATTTAATATTCGTAAATAAACAGATACGAATACTACTGTATCCAAATTCGTATATATCCGTTTACACTCCTAGTTAAAACTACTATCTCTATCTTAAAAAGAGACCCCAGTCCCCACTATCAATTTAGGTAGTCATATATATGTCTTATATGAAGAAAATGAAGGGGAAATGACCTATTTTGTCTACCTAGTCAGACTACTTGTCAAGTTATCATGTCCGAAGAAAATTAGAGGGAACTAGATGACTTGATTTGTCTATGTACACGAGGACCATTCAGTATGGAATTATTGTCCATTTGGTGGATGTTTGTGGAGACTTCTAGGCCCAGCTTGATTTCAAAAGAGTTTTAGAAACAAACTAATTTCAAGAAAAAAAAATAATAGGTAACTTGACAAAAATTATTTAATTAATTACTTAGATAAAATATTGAGTGTACCATAAATTTCATTAATGCATATGATCGGTTAAATATTAAAAAATAAATACATTTGTCGATTTTAATTTATGTGGCATCAGGGGATTTACTACGTTGAAATTTGTTTTTATATAATTTTATCTGTTTGAGTTAATCCTGATTTAATTTATGTTCAATAACTAATTTATTTTAAGTCTTGAAATTAGAATTTAGCACTAAATATTAAAAGTATTAATTTTATAAATTACAAAATGTACTTTAAAGTTCAAATACAAAATTTGAAATTAAGTTGACAAATATAGTATTAAGGTAATTGCAGCCAATGACTATAAAGGACAGAAGCTGGCACCCCAAAAGAAAAACATTAATTAACACATTGGTCACAATTATAAGGCAGCACACAACCAAGCCAAGCCTTGTCATGACAAATTATGGGCCAATAGATAAGACCAAGTCCAGGCCTTAAATGCCAGGCTAGGCCCAAGACTGGTCCTTGATCATTATTTGGCTACTCTCGTATTAATTATTTTACTACTTTCAAAAATATTTTTTTTTGCCTCAAATGAAATGATATTGAATATTTTAATGATAATTTATGACATAGTCAATCACATGAGATCTACTCAACCAATGTTATAATGACACATTATTTGACACTTTTGAGACTAAAAATTTGAGACCTCTACTATCAAACTACTTTGTTTTACACGAACTTATTTATAAATACGTCACTCATAAATTTAAATCACGTTATTTTATATGACTGTAGATAACTTATTTAGAGTGATTGAAATTTTATTTTAATTTCCTATAAATAATTATAAATACCATATTTATTGTGTGGCCATGCTGAACATAATTAGTGGCACTAATTGGGAAACAAGGACTTGCTTCCTAATTCTTGTTTGGAAGAGCTAGAGGTAGACATGGCAAAATCGGCACAAATCCGCAGATTGAATTGGTCTGCCAACCATGGGCCGGGCTTTGGGCTTTACATTTTTATCCCATCAAAATCTGAGCCGTTTTGATTTGGCCCGCCGATGGCCTGGCCCGTCTGAGCCAAGCCCAGAAACGTGTCAAAATATAGGCATAAATCAGTCCAAGCCCGCGGGCCGATTTTGAACTTTACTTTTTTAGCCCATTAAAATCTAAGCCATTTTAGACCAACCCGCTAATGGCTTAACCCGGCGATAACCCGACCCGTTTGTCAGGCTTACATAGAAGTATAAATTTGATTAAACTTTAAATTGTCAAACCAACACATTTATTGCAATCGTCATTTATACTCCCTTTGTTTTAAACCAAAATATCATTATTAACTTTCTAGAAACCAATTAAAATTTTAAATTTGCACGATTCATTTAAATTTTAAAGACAATAAATTATATAATTAGCAGTATTTTTTTAAGTAACTTATGATATTTGTTAAGATCATATTTCGTCAGCTTCTAATTAGGCTTGACCTAATTAGCTGCCCAAGATATTTTTGGTATTTTTATCGCCTTGACATTATTTTTCATCCAAGTATCAGTTAGTAATTCTCATAAAGGATTCTATCTCCACTTGAAAATATTATCATTTCTTACGAAAACTCAACAAAAGACAATTCATAGTTGACTCAACTAAGGATCTTTTTCTCCTGATTAAACCGGGCAAAATCGGCCCAAGTCCGAGGGTTGGGCTTTGGTCTTCACATTTTCAGCTCATTAAAGTCTGAGTCGTTTTTGCTCGATTCATCGATGGGCAAGTCCGTTTGGGCCAAGCCCAGAAATGTGTCAAAATGTAAGCATAAATCAATCTAGGGCCGGGGGCTGGGCTAGCCCGCCTGTTACGAGCCGGGCTTTGAGCTTCACTTTTTCAGCCCAGCAAAACCTGGGTCGTTTTGGCCAGACCAACCAATGGCCCGGCCCCGGCGATAGCCCGGCTCGTTTGAGCCCGCCCGATCTGTTTGCCAGGTCTACTCCTGATACGGTACAAAATCTATAAATACAAGATACAAGGTGCAAGATACATACCCACAATATTATTATATGGACTCTAAATCCTAATTTCTCCATTGTTAATCGCTATATTCTCCCACCGGAGGATTCTCTCCTGAAGTTACTGTCATCGGGTCACCGGTGTGTTTCTTTTTACAGGTTTATTTCACCTTCAGATCTGACGACAAGTCTTTGACAAAATTGAGCGTTAACAATATTTATAATTGTATTGACATAAATTAAATAAATTCGTGTTAATTTTAAATTTAAAAATAATTGAAATTAATTTTTAAAAAATTAATATTAATTTTATAATTTGAAACAGAGCTAATATATACTTTGGAGAATTAAAATAATGCGTTCTCAAATCACTCGAACAGTAAAATAAAATGTCTATCATTTGTCTATTTTCCTGTTCCTTCGATGTAATTCTCAGCCTAACCACATGCAACAACTTCTGTCCTACTCAATTAATTACTCCATTCTTGACTACTAATAGTATAACCTTGTACTGTCATAAACATAATTAATTATTCTTTGCTAATATCATAAATTTTCGTAAATATTTTAGTCCCACCCGATATGAACCGTTGGTTCTGTTCCTGAATTAATTTGTAGTGACTATTGCAATCTATTCAATCATGGCGTTATTATGCATTGAAAGGTTAAAATAATAATAATAATAATAATAAATAAATAATAGGGAACTGTGATCAGAGGCGGATTCAGAAATTTTTTCAGCATGGGCAGGATTTTAACTAATTTTTTTGTTAAAGTTAAATAAAAAAAACTTGAACTAATCATAATAATATTTACAAATTACAATAAATATTTATAATCTAAACTAAAAAAAAATTAAATAAAAAATATTTAGATACAATTTAGAAGACAGAAGTATAATGAATATATGTTTATCTGTATTTGTATTTAGAATATAGAATTTCTTAACATGTGCCCTAAAGGCATATGCCAAATACACTGTTCAAGGGAATATTCTCTTGAATTGTGTGCTTATTCTGCTTGAACTTGATGCAAATGCAAAAATCAAGAGAATATCTACACAATTCAAGAGAATATGCTCTTAAACTGTATGCTTAGCATGTGCCCTTAGGGCACATGTTAAGAGGACCCAAAGAATATTAATGAATATTTTTTTTTGCTCCCTCCAAGTTTAACTTTCATTAATATGTCCTCTTAAATTTATTCACTTATATATTTACCCTTACCCCTATACTTATAAAACAAAAAATCCAACAACGACAGCTGCCTATACTTCCTCCTTAATGAATCCGCCCAACTGTGAACGATCCAAATCAAAGAGTTGGCATGCATTAATACAAGGACAAGAATAAAGAAGGAAGATAAAAGGAAGTGATACTTCTACATATATTTTTGATATTTTTATATAGTACTCTCTCATAAAAGCATACAGTAAATTCTACTGAAATTATTTAAAAATATCAAAAATACAAGTGAAAATAGTACTCTCCAAGATAAACTACCATTAATAATAAAAAAAAATCCAACAATTTATACTAATAGGACTACACCTAAAATACGACTTGTGAAAGACTCTGCGCTATATCGTCCTATTGCGATTTTTATATATAAATGTAATTAATGTATCTTCGTCATAAAGGATTTCTCTATAATGGTCATGAATAATTTATTATTTTTTGAAAATATAAATTTATAAATAAACTAACTAATTAGTGAAAGAATATTACTAGTTATAATTTGTTAAACTACCAAGGACACTTTTATAAACACCAAAAAAGTAGTAATTTTTTATGACTTATTTATTAACATTCAAACAAAAGTAATCTTAAATATGTGTATGAGCTAGAGTGTATCAGACAAATCTTAATATTCGTAAAAATAAATAAATAAGTTTAAAAAAATCAAATAAAATTCTCATTTTCAGTATTTCACTTAATTTGTTTTCAGCCCAACAGGAAACAGGAGTCCATGTGATGGGATTTGGAAACATTTGTGGGAAATGTTATCTTTCTCATGTAGGAGCTGGCTTTGCCTTTGCCTGCCAAAATAGCTGTGACACCACAAGATCTCGTCCTCCAGAAAAAAAAAAGACGTTGCATAAAATTAAATTAAAGGCTTTAAATGCTAGAAGATCATAGTTATAATATATATATATATATATATATATATATATATATATATATATATATATATCACATGCATCAACACTGCAACATGATGAAGTAGTAGTTAACTCATCAACAAGTCCAATGGACAGCAAAGGATTGCAAATATTACAAGTATAGAGAATTAAAATGGAAAATATATACTCCGTTCCAAAAACTACAAAATACATTTTTTTTAAAATCTATTGACATGAAGATGGTTACTCTTTATTACACTTATTTTCATAGTTTCTATTTTCTAACAAGTTGATATTTATATTTTAAGACGAATATTATGTCACAGTTACTACATTAATTTCAAACAAATGTTAAGGATATATGTTTTTTTTTCTTTTTTTCCAGATCGATAGGAAAAAAATTATTTCTTTTATTAATAATCTATGCAACTCTAATTTTAATACGGAGCGATTAATATATAAAATGAAAACTCTTCATTCTTTGTATATTATTCATCATCATCTTTCTCTTCCAATATCATGACATCACATTCTAATAACATATTTTAAATCTAAACCCTGAAATAAAGAGTCTCTATTTTATTTAAAACGGAGAGAATTCTAATTCGTATATTGAACACTCCTTGATCCCAATTTCCAGCCACCGCGGCCCACGTGCTTGATCCGCACGGTGATCTTTGCGGCAGGCAAGTTTTTGTTAATATTGCCCATTAACATCTGAGTGCTTCTACATGGACATTATTATTGGACATTAAAATTAGATATTTTTAATTTTTAATTTTTTTAAATTTTTTTGTTTTTCTTGTGACTCCTAAAAAATGTATAGAATTTATTATAACTGAAATTTTTACAAAATATAATGTTTTAGGTGTAATTTGAATACATATACAAGAACAGTGTTGTACAGACTGTTAAACACTGTTCTTGTATATGTATCTAAATTACACCTAAAATACTATATTTTGTAAAAATTTCAATTGTAATAAATACTATACATTTTTTAGGAGTCACAAGAAAAACAAAAAAAATAAAAAAAATTGAAAATGTCCAATTTTAATGTCCAATAATAATGTCTGCCTAGACTTATTGTTAACATATACTAGGAAAAGGTTCTATGTTTTCCAAGTACACCACCTTTCACTTAATTAGTCTAGAAAACAAGTAAAATATTATATATATATATATATATATATATATATATATATATATATATATATATATATATATATATATGGGGTTGCATCCAAAGCAACCGATTGCTGGGAGCAACCACTTTATCTCATTCCTTGTAAGAGCTTTTTGACTCAATTTAACCCCCAAGTACAATGGGCCCTATTATAATAATGATTCTCAAACCTCATATAAAGTGGTTGCTCTCAGCAACCGGTTGCTGTGGATGCAACCCCTATATATATATATGGGTTCAATCATTGTCAACCGGTTGTCATGACACTATTTCTAACAACCATGTTTATAGCCGTAGATCAAGTAAATTAAAGGTTGTGATGAAGTTGCTTTTTTACCCAGCCTTGTAAAAGAAATTGAAAGTCACCCTTGTGACATGAGTTATGGGACAAAATTCTCATCACAGCCGCTCCTCACAGTTGTAATTTGTTATTTTTTCTTTTCAGGGGGCCCACATAATTGACTTTCAATTTCTTTTACAGGCCGCTAAGTAGCGGCTTGGTAAAAAAGCAACTTCATCAGAGCTTTTAATTTACTTGATCTGCGACTATAAACATGATTGCTAGGAATAGTGTTATGTCAACCGGATGCCATGGATTGAACCCCATATATATATATATATATATATATATATATATATATATATATATATATATATATATATATATATATATATATACATTTATTTCATTGTTGACAACATGAACTACCCAATCTAACACAGTCGTGCCAATAATTCATGATTAATCACATCCAACAGTTATTTTCCACGTTTAATTTACTTTTAATTAGTTTATGATAAAGAGAGAATTTATATATATATATATATATATATATATATATAAGAAAAAATCATAATTAACAATCTGTCAAATAGTTGATTGTAGCCAATAATTAGCCAAACAGTTGATTGTAGCCGATAATTAATCCACCAAACAGTTGAGGAACCCCTAGTGTAAAAATTAATTTCTTTAATTAACTTTCTAGCAGGCTCTAGCTTTGCTATAGCCAACGTACTTAGATATATATGAATCATATTCCCATATATATATATAAATATATTAGCTAGCAGCTGAAAAGAAACATAAAATAATACAAATATTCTAGGCTTGAAGATAATTGTATGAAGAATATTCATGTCATGTGGACTGCTTTATGAGGTGAAAGGGGAAAAGGAAGGGGGGGCGGGGGGGAAAATTAAAGAAATGGTGGATAAAGTTTTATCGAAAGGCCTACCAATTTGTCTAAAAGTCATGGTTTGGTAGTATAATTTAATCATTTATTTGCTTTATTTTGGAACGTTTGGACAGGAAACTTACACCCTTCATAAAGTGTGACAAAACAATGTGCCTCTTAAAAGTTTCATTGACTTGAGATTGCAATATAAAAAGCCTTTTATATATCTAATTATATATGATAGATGTCCAAAAAAGAAATTTTAATATGAAAGCAAGCAAAGCTATTTCCCTTTATTGGTCTAGCTAGCCACATTCTCTTGTTCTACCCGGGTGTGGTGGGGGCTTAATTTATTTGAGGGGTCCTCTCCCCATAATTCTTTCTTTTTCTTCTTTCTTCCAAACCATAAATTTTAATTTTAATGATATCAAAAACAAACAAATGAAGCCTTATAAACCAAACATATAGATTGGGACCTTGCTAGGGTTCTTCTCCCCCAACCTAAACCTGTATTTAAAAAAAGAAAAAAGAAAAAAGGAACCCTTACATATACTCAATAACACATTATGCATTTCTCCAAACTTGTGTGGTTGAAGATTGGTGTAATTGATGTCATGTCATAATCCTTCACCCAATTTGAAGCTTTTCACTCGATATCCATTGTGGTCCTGAGTAAAAATGGTCCCTTAATTAGCTAGTTTGAGCCAGCATAGGGGACAAATTTGCCATACTAGCTAGCTCTTTGCTGCATGCCATGTGACTTCATTGGTACAACTAAACAAAGGAAGATGGAATGTTGTATGGGATACAAGTTTTCAAGTTTTATATATCATCACAAAATATATATTTTATACACAAATATTAATTTTTGTATTGTAAACTTAATTGGGTTTTCGTGTGAACAAGGCAGGCAAGATATTCTAGATCCCCCAAAAGACAGCTAGAAGACAATTTGCACAACACTTGTGGGCCCTTTACCTATCATCTAAATCTAATGTTTCCTACTTCTTAGTGTGTGAGCACATGTAATATCCTCAGATCATATATTTATAATTCACCCTTAACATGGGATGCCATTGTCTTATACTATTGTGGTATAAGAGAGATGGGGAAAAGAGAAGTGTTAGACACCCACTAGCATCAATGAACACTATGTATATATGGGCTATGAGGCTCTTCTAAGTAAGTCGAATTAATGCAGTCGTAAACAATCAAATTATGATGTAGCCATGCATGACTCTGCTGATACTTTTCCCATCTCTTTAAAATGAAAAAACTTAAACATTATATATATATATATATATATATATATATATATACTAGCCATACTACCCGTGCCTCCGGCACTACGTACGAAGGGGAATGGGAGGAGAGAATACCGGCGCTAGAGAATGGAGGAGATAGAGGACAAGATCGAGAGGAGGAAGAACGGAGGAGGATTTGAGAGTGAGAGAGAGAGTAATTTTTTTTCCCTTTGAAGTTAAAGAGGATATAATGGACGGTGAGATTTATCCTAAACTTTGGACGGTCCTGATCATTTATTAGGGTAAGCGAAAAATTCAAAATCAGTTGTGTTTTGTTAATTAGATATATACACACACACTCAAGATTCAAGAATACAAGCAAATGCACATTTTTATTGATGATAAAGCAAATTTAACTATACCATCTCAATCTTTAAACATTCACTTTGAGCCCCTACACACAAATATGGGGGTGGTGGAAGCTAGCTATATTTAGCTTAAAGGAAGGGAAAAAGCTTATAGTATATATTTTGATTTAGTCTCTTTCTATACAGCTTCTTTTTATTCTTTGGTCCTCCTCTTTGTCAGAGTTCTTATCCATCCATTATTCCTCACCTTAACTCCCTCCAGCTTGCTTCCCACATGGCAAACACTCCCTTTGTTGGACCTCTTCCATCTGCTGAGCTGGAAGAGGTGACCAATCCGCTTTCGCCACCTCAACGTCGACGCATGTGGCTTTACGTGCTCTATCACAGTCTTGGTTGACCCTTTAGCCTCATTGTTGACCAAGCTGTGGTTCCATGAGAAGTTGCAATGCTCGAGAGAGACCTTAGAGACTGTGCCTGCACCCCCCTTCTCCCATGAGCCCTCACCAATATTGTTTTCAAATTTGATTGATATGAAAGAATCTGCAAACCAAATTTTGGAATATTAATTAGTGATTCTCAAATGCAAATGCTTAAAAAATATGTAAATTAATTACTTAAATAATTAATTATATTGAGCAAAGGCGATAGACTACGTAATAAAACTTATTTTATTATGTAAAAGTCATATTCAGATGGCACTCCAATATGAAGGCCAAGTTTCTCCTAAATTTCTCGTATAACCCTCTTTCCAAGTTCCCTCCAATTCTTAATCTCTAAAATTTGAATATAATAATATAATTTCTATAAATAAATAAAAAAAAGGAACTCAAAAATGAATATACTGTGCATTTAATTATTATACGAGAGAGAGAGAGAGAGATATGAAGGATGGGGGAAAAAAGTAGCAGAAAATATTACTATAATTTTACAACTGTAGTATTATATTATGTTATGCAAACTTTCAAACCGACACTGTTTTGATCCTATATCTTGGTGGAGAAGTTTGATTATACTGCAATTGGAAATACTAACTTAATTAATAATTAAAAATAGAGTCCTGTTTAAGCTGTTGATTTATCTCGTATATACAGGTTTCTTAGAACAATATTTAATTTAAGATTAAAACTTTTATTATTAGGATATTATCGCTGAAAATAAATTGTGTATAAATATGTGTTATCGAAGCCTCGTATGTAATTAAAAATGGGAATATTTCTCGTGAAAGGCCAAACAAAGAATATTAGACCTATATGCACAAAAGAAATTAAACTGAGGAAATCTCGCCAATCATAAGAATCTTGCAAGAGGTTATGTGTGTGTCTATATATATATATATATATATATACATGTGTGTGAAATTAACAATATAAATATATATAATTATTTTGAACATTTCATTGAAAATTTTATTTCTAGGAATACTAGAAAAATTATCTTTTAATAAATGTATTATCATATATTTTGTTACTTTTATTTATTTATTTATTTTTACTTTTTTTGAATAAAGAAAATGTTTTGAAAAGGGTCTCTTTTTCATTTTTTTTGCCATACATATAATAGAGCGAAAATGTTTGATCTAATGCTTGGACTAAATAGACAATAATATTTGCATTTCAAATTTCTCTATTTGCGCTGGTGTTTTTATCTCTTCCCTACATATGTTGTCATAATAGATGAAAGACAGTGGGGGTGGGGGTGGGGCGGGGGGGAAACATAAATTATCTATGCAAGAAACATATGGTAAATGTTATAGTAAATTGTAGAGTATATTTATGCATATATACATAGACCGACTTAAAATATATATTCATATATGTTTAAAACTATGAGCAAACTTTTAATTCAACACTAAAAAACGAGTAATTCCACTGCATAAATTTGATATATGCTTTCGTGCATTTCAAGAGCAGAAAAACAAGAACTTCAAGAAGAAATATATGTGAATATATATATATATATATGTGTGTGTGTGTGTGTGTGTGTGTGTGTGTGTGTGATTATATTAACAGAATTAACCTACCTTCGTGACTGGTGGAGGCATCACTGTTGAAATCCTCAGATTTCCGGTGCCGGAATTCGAACCGGTTGAGCAATGATCCTAGAGCAAAGATTTTTGGCAGAGTAGGCTTGTGGTAATCACCACTAAAACTTTGATTTCTAATGCTTGTAGCTCTATGAAGATGATGACGACCTTGCTTAGAAGCCAAGATTATAAGCCTCTCATTCAAACACAAAGGGCAAACCCCTATAACCACTTCTGTGGGATGAAAATAACAATATGGCTTATCTTCTCTATTATGATTATACATATTAATTATCAAAAGAGAGGACTAGTACCAAGAAAAATAAATAAATAGCTAGAGGGAGAGCTAGTGATATATCTAATGAGATTCATATATGGGAAGAAATCAGCTTGTTAGTGTCTGTCTATATATATGTGTTGCAATTTTTATTTTATTTTATTTTATATTTAAGGATGGCCCACAAATGGATGTATATATTGTATACGGTGGTTTTTTGTATATAATTTGTAGACCATTTCCAATAAAGATTTGCTGATCTTTCTAAAACCTATTCTTTCTAAGGTAAGAAAGTTATTCTAGAGTGGTCAACCAAAATTTATTGGGATTGAATACTCTATTTTATTTTTTTGAAGCCTTTGGATTGAATACTTAATTGTTAGGTTCCATAAAGTATGATTGATGGGTAGATTAATGGTTGACATCAAATATTTACATGGTAATTGGAAGTGTTTGAGTGTGAATTGACCATTTCCATACTTTTTTTTCCTACACGTTGATTTTTTTAGCAGATTTATATGCCGGTCAAGTTGGGTAGTTCTTGATTGACTATAAAAATTGGACTTTCAGAATTTTTACTTTATATATATATATATATATATATATATATATAATTCCGTTCAAAAGCAATACACTTAAAGAACAATATCCCCTTAAAGAGCAATACTATTTAAAAGTTCCGTGTTTTTCTTTTTTAGCATTCTCTCTCTTCAAAGACGAGCTTCAGACTCTCTCTCCTCAAAGACGAGCTTCAGACTTCTTTCTCCAAAACCAAATCGAGTTTCGAACGAAATTTTCACAAAATCTTCGAACGGAGAAGAAATCTTCACAAAACCTTCGAACGAGCTTCCGTAAGTCCAGATCTCAAGTGGAGAAGAAATCGTGCCCTAGAATCGGAACACGGAAGAAATCGGACTTCGAAGTCCTCACAAATCGGTAATTAATTCATCCATTTCTTTCTCTCGTATCTGTGACGCCCCCAAAATAAGTCCACACAATCCATTCTGAGTCGCAAAATACACACTATAAAATCTAAATATAAATCTTCATACTCCAACTATTACTTTGTCGTGCATAATACGACCACATATAAACTGTGAGTTTCAATACAAATAACAATACTCATACTCTTTATCAATGATACGTTACATAAAGGTACAATCTCTAAGACTCCAACTTTTATGAATAAAAATTTAATTTCCTCTATATATTATTTTGAAATAGTAAGGTGTTAATTTGATAAATGTGATAAGTTATGGGAGATAGGTGCAAATTTTTCAAAATTAGCAAGTGGTAATAAAATATTCATTGTGTCGGAGAATATTCGTTTGGTCGTGAAATATTCTTGTTGTCGGGAAATATTTGTATGACGACGCAGCCATTTATGGGCCCCACAACGAAATAACTGTCGGATATAGAAAGCGAAATATATAACTTTTTTATAAAATAACGGTAAAACTGTTATCGTTAAACTGTTGAAATACCCGATGATAAAAATACAGTGATACGCGTTGTTGCACAGTAGCACACGGTATTGCACAGTATTATTTATTCTTACGTAAGAAGGCACTTACTCAATTATTGTTACAGTAATTACTGTTCAATATTTTATATTATTGACTCAATAATTGCTACATTGATAATTGCATAATATTATATTGGTTAAATAGTTGCTACGTTGATATTTCATATTATTGATTCAATAATTGTCATTGCACAGTATTTCAAATTATCAAATCAATAATTTATATTATTTGAATAATAATATTATTAGATAGCATCATTGGCAATGTCTAAGAAAGTTCTGTCTAGGAGGAATTATTTAATTACGCGCCAATAAGGAGAAATTCTTATCGAAAGGCCCCCTCTTTCTTGGGAACGACCTGGTTGTCAATATTTTAGTTCATTAATATTATTTGTGAATAATAATTATTGATAAAAAATGATAAGTAAATATTTATTCAATGTGAATTTAAACGAAGAAATTTTTAACAAAAGTGACAATTATTGAGAATTGATATTGTATTTGTTCTGATAAAATAATTCATTCAAATATATTATTATAATATTACATTATAAGTGTATAATGTGATAATATAATAATATAATAGTGATGATATTTTTTACAACAAATTCACGATATATGATTAAAATGAGTTGGAAGAGAGAAAGTGAAATTTAAAATTCTTTTAATAATTATAAATATTTTAATATATATATATATATATATATATATATATATATATATATATAAACATGTGGTAGAATTTATTATTTCAAAAATGGAGGCTTTGGCATTTTGAATGTGTTAAAGATTTTCAAGAGTGATGAGTATGAAAAAATCATCCATATGTAAATTTGAGTCATTTTTTCATTCGGAATTTGAAAAAACGTTCTTCTACAAAGTTGTAGAGAATTAAATTTCATATAGAATGGACATAAGATTCGTATTTTTCTGATAAAAGGGCTATTTGTTATGAATTGTTAAACTTCTGGAATATTGGGTCTAAATTAATTTTTATTGGAGGATTTTCTAGAATGTGTGGGCCCCACTCTTGTTGTAAAATGTTGAAGTTTGGTTTTCAAATATGGTGGATTTGAAAAATCATACGTATAAAAAATAAAATAATATTTTATTTTATTTTTTTCTCCTTTGGTGTGCTAAGCATTTCCTATAAATAGGGTGCTTAGTTAGAAATGAAAATCACACCAGAATCAAAAAAATTTATCGCTATAATTTTGAGCGTATTTCTTGTGAGTATAAGTGTGACGACCCAAAAATAGGTTCAATACTCAACCCATTCTAAGTCGCCAAATACGCTCAACAAAATCTAAATACAATTTTTTTATATCAAACGGTCGTGCAAAATACGATTACACAACTGTGAGTGTTAATACAGACATGTACAAAATATAAACATTCAAACTAAGTTCACATTACATTTATTATCACATTATTTTATAAAAAAATAGTGAGGACTTCTACATCTCTAACTCGGACCATCACTCTATTCTCCGACTAGTACCCCCGATATTCTCATTTCCTGAAGAGAACAATGGAAAAAAAAGATGAGCTCAACTAGCCCAGTAAAGAATATTATGACTAAGATAATGAAGAATAAATTATCGTTAGTTTTCAACAAATCAAATAAAATATTATGAACAACAAATTCTAGATCAACAACTGCAGCGAAAATAACAATTCATTAGAAGAGTTAAGTAGGAAATGATGTCTACTATCTTCTTTGATTTAAAAGTCCATCATCAATATTTTATCCCTGTAACATCAATCAATATACATCTCGAATCAAATATTCATCTTTTGCACTACGGGCCAAAGATATTCATTTGTATCACCAGTTGGTCATGTTCATCTCAACATCTGTCTATCTTTGTACTACGGACCAAAAATATTCATCAGTTAATCATTCATCTTTGCACTACAGGCCAAAAATATTCAGTTATTTCACCATTTAGGACTGAGGATGATGAAAAATAATATGAATAACGAATCCATTTAAATAAAAGACAAATATTAGAGAATTTATCCAGAATTCAAGAATGAAGATCAAAACCTGGATCCAATCAAAGATGATTTGGAAGAAGAAAAAAAATATTTTTTTCGTGAATAGTAACTCGTGAATAGTAACTCATAAATAGTACCCCGATATGAACAGATCAAAATTTCACAAAATAGTTCAGACCAATATTCCAGTGAAATGATATTAGATGAAACACAAAACTCAAAAATTTTTGATCATTTCAGGAATTATAGAAGCAATACTTACCATATTAAGTTTAAAGTTAGGAATATGAAATGAAACAATATACGAAACTGCAATTGAATTTTCACCCGTCAGGCGGTAGTCCGCTCAGATAAATTATTTTTACAATTTAATAACAAATTAATACGAAGGATTAGAATAACAACCCTTACGAGTATTGAAAGAAAATAACTCTCTTCATGAATACGAATAAAATAATACCCCTTACCTTGAAAATTTTTGGAGACTGCACTAGTATAATAGCAGAATACTTTTCTTCTTTCTCTCTTATTCTTTCTATACTTTCTCTCTCTATAGTTTTAGTGAATTGGTTAGAAACAATGAAGAAATGAGCTTCTATTTATAGGTTTGGCAGAGTAAGGATAAAATAGTCTTTTCATCATAATTTATGACATCATCGCTTACATCATCGATCCTATGACATCATTGTTTACCTCATCATTTCGATGACATCGTTACTTACCTCATCGCTCCGATGACATCATTGTTTGTATCATAAGAAGTTCAAATTCAATTTGTTCTCTTCCACAAAAATCAATTCAGACTCAATATTTCGGAACTTTAATAATTTATAATAAATAACCCTTTTATCAAAAAAATATGAACCTTATGTTCATTTCATATAAAATTAATTCTCTACAACTTTGTAGAAGAAAATTTTTCCAAATTCTGCACGAAAAATGACTCAAGTTTACATACGGATGATTTTTTCACACTCATCACTCTTGAAAATCTTTAATACACTCAAAATTTCAAAGCCTCTATTTTTGAAATAATGAATTCCACCACATGTTTATATATATATATATATATATATTAAAACATTTATAATTATTAAAAGAATTCCAAATTTTATTTTCTCTCTTTCGTCTCATTTTATTCATATATCGTCAATTTATTATAAAAAATATCATCACTATTATATTATTATATTATTACATTATACACTTATAATGTAATATTATAATAATATATTTGAATTAATTATTTTATCAGAACAGATAAAATATCCATTCTCAATAATTGTCACTTTTACTAAAAATTTCTCCGTTTAAATTCATATTGAATAAATATTTACTTATCATTTTTATCAATAATTATTATTCACAAATAATATTGCAGAAACACAATAATGACAACCAGGTTGTTCTTAGGAAAGAGGGGACCTTCTGATAAGGATTTCTCCTTACTGGCACACGGTATTGCACAGTATTTCGAATTATTAATTCTTACGTAGGAAGGCACTTACTCAATTATTATTGCAGTAATCACTGTTCAATATTTTATATTATTGATTCAATAATTGCATAATATTTTATTGGTTCAATATTTGCTACATTGATATTTTATATCAATAAGTGTTACTTTGCTATTTTATATTATTGATTCAATAATTGTCATTGCACATTATTTCAAATTATCAAATCAATAATTCATATTATTTAAATAATTTTATTAGATAGCATTATTGGCAATGTCTAAGGAAGTTCTGTCTAGAAAAGGGGTTGATTAATTGCGCACCAGTAAGGAGAAATCTTTATCGGAAAGCCCCCTTTTTCCTGGGAACGACCTGGTTGTCAATATTGTAGTTCTGTAATATTATTTGTGAATAATTAATTTTTGATATACATGATAAGAAAATATTTATTCAATGTGAATTTAAACGGAGGAATTTTTAACATGTGACATTTGTTGAAAGTTGGTATTTTATCTTTTTCGATAAAATAATTCATTCAAATATATTGTTATAATATTACATTATAGTAGTATGTTGTGATTATATAATAGTATGATTAGAATGATAACATTATTATAGTAAATTCATAGTATAAAAGTTAAACGAGGTGGAAGAGTGCAAATTGAATTTGAACTCTTATGATGCAAACAATAATGTCATCGGAGCGATGAGGTAAGCAAGGATGTCATCGGAGCGATGATGTAAGCAATGATGTCATAGGATCGATGATGTAAGCGATGATGTCATAAATTATGGCGAAAAGACTATTTTACCCTTACTCTGCCGAGCCTATAAATAGAAGCTCATTTCTTCATTATTCCTCACCAATTCACTAAAGCTATAGAGAGAGAAAGTATAGAGAGAATAAGAGAGAAAGAAGAAGAGTATTCTGCTATTACGCTAGTGCAGTCTCCAAATTTTAAGGTAAGGGGTATTATTTCTTTCGTATTCAAGAAGAGAGTTATTTTCTTTCAATATTCGTAAGGGTTGTTTTTCCATTCTTTATTATTCTGTTGGAATAACCTGTCTACGCAGACTACCGCATGCATGGTGAAATTCTGTTGTTATTCCATTCTTTATTATTCTGTGGGAATAATTTGTCTACGCGCACTACCGCATGCCTGGTGAATAACCCTTCGTATTCAGCTGTTATTAAATTATGGAAATAATATGTCTAAGCGGACTACCGCCAGACGGGTGAAAATCCAATTGCAGTTTCGTATATTGTTTCATTTCAGATTCTTAACTCTAAACTTACTACGGTAAGTATTGCTTCTATAATTCCTGAAATGATCAGATATTACTTGAGTTTTGCACTTCATCTAATATTATTTTATTGAAATATTGAACTGAGCTTTCTTGTGAAATTTTTTATCTTTTTATATCGAGTTACTATTCACGAGTTACTATTCACGGGGTACTATTCAAGGAAAAAAAATTCCAAATCATCTTTGATTGGATCTAGATTTTGATCTTCATTCTTGAACTCTAGATAAATTCTCTAATATGTGTCCTTTATCTCACTGGATCCGTTATTTGTATTATTTTTCATCATCATCAGTTCTAAATGGTGATATAACTGAATATCTTTGGTCTGTAATGCAAAGATGAATAATTACGTGATGAATATCTTTGGCCTGTACTGCAAAGATGAATGATTACCTGATGAATATCTTTGACCTGTAGTGCAAAGATGGACAGGTGTTGAGATGAATATGACCAACTGATGATACAAATGAATATCTTTGGCCCGTAGTGCAAAAATGGATATTTGATTCGAGATATATATTGATTGATGTTACAGGGATAAAATATTGATGATGGACTTTTAAATCAAAGAAGATAGTAGACATCATTCTCTACTTAACTCTTCTAATGAATTGTTATTTTCGCTACGAATATTGAACTAAAACTTATTGTCCATGATTTTTTATCTGATTTATTGAAGGCTAACGATAATTTATTTTTCATTATCTTAGTCATAATATTCTTTACTGGGCTAGTTGAGATCACCTTTTTCTTCGATTGTTCTCTTCAGAAAATGAGAATATTGCGGGTACTAGTCGGGGAATGGAGTGATGGTCCGAGTTAGAGCTGTAGAAGTCCTCACTATTGTTTTAATTAAAATAATGTGATAATAAATGTAATGAGGACTTAGTTTGAATGTTAATATTTTCTACATGTCTGTATTGACACTCACAGTTGTGTGGTCGTATTTTGCACGACTGTGTGATATGAAAGATTATATTTGAATTTTGTTGAATGTATTTGGCGACTCAAAATGGGTTGAGTATTGAACCTATTTTGGGGGCGTCACACATTTCATATAAAATTTAATTCTCTACAACTTTGTAAAACAAAGTTTTTTCAAATTCTACACGAAAAAATGACCCAAGTTTACATACGGATGATTTTTCCACACTCATCACTCTTGAAAATCTTTAACACACTCAAAATTTCAAAGCCTCCATTTTTGAAATAATGAATTCCACCACATGTTTATATATATATATATATATATATATATATATATATATATATATATATATTAAAAAATTTATAATTATTAAAAGAATTCTAAATTTTATTTTCTCTCTTCCGTCTCATTTTATTCATATATCGTGAATTTATTGTAAAAAATATCATCACTATTATATTATTATATTATCACATTATACACTTATAATATAATATTATAATAATATATTTGAATAAATTATTTTATCAAAATAGATAAAATATTCATTCTCAATAATTATCATGTTTACTAAAAATTCCTCCGTTTAAATTCACATTAAATAAATATTTACTTATTATTTTTATCAATAATTATTATTCACAAATAATATTACAGAACCACAATAATGACAACCGGGTAGTTCCCAAGAAAGAGGGGCCCTTCCGATAAGGATTTCTCCTTACTGACGCGCAATTAAATAACATCTCCTAGACAGAACTTTCTTAGACATTGCCAATAATGCTATCTAATAATATTATTCCAATAATATGAATTATTGATTTAATAATTTGAAATACTGTGCAATGACAATTATTGAATCACTAATATAAAATACCAACGTAGCAATTATTGAATCTACAAAATAAAATATTGAACAGTAATTATTGTAACAATTATTGAGTAGTGACTTATTACGTAAGAATCAATAATTCAAAATACTGTGCAATACCATATGCTACTGTGCAACACCGCGTATTACTGTATTTTAACCACCGGGTAGTTCAACAGTTTAACGGTAAAAATTTTGCCATTATTTTTATAAAAAGGTTACTTCTGTCACTTTCTATATTCGACATTCATTCTGTTGTGGGGTCCACCAATGACTGCGCCGTCCTACGAATATTCTCCGACAAAAAAAATATTCCTCGACCAAACGAATATTCCCTGACACAATGAATATTTTATAATCACCTGCTTACTTTGTAAACTTTGCACATCTCACCCATAACTTATCACATGTATCAAATCAACACCTTACTATTTTCAAAATAATATATAAAAAAAATTAAATCTTATTCATAAAGTTTGGGGTCTTACAATAAGGATACTTTGAGTGTTGATAACAGTGCAAGTTTTCGTCAGCATAATATCCGATAATCCAGACAGATTGAGTATTTTACTGAGGTAAAGGATGTTATTTTTTTCGTAAATGATGTTATTTCTTTTCAATATTCATAATGGATGTTATTTTTTTTCATATTCCATATTATGAAAGTTATAATATTTCATTTCATATTTCTAAATTTAAACTTACTACGGTAAGTATTGCTTCTATAATTCCTGAAATGATCAGAAATTTTTTGAGTTTTGCGCTTCATCTAGTATCATTTCACCGGAATAATTTTTTAAACTTTCTCGTGAAATTTTTATCTTTTCATGTCGAGTTACTATTCACGAGTTACTATTCACGGGATACTATTCACGGTAAAAAAAAAAAATTTATCTTTGATTGGATCCAAGTTTTGATCTTCATTCTTGAATTTTGCTCCACAATTGATTATTACGGAGTATTATTGAACTTGGATAAACTAAATTACGAATTCTTAATTTTTGTCATTTATCTTACCGGATTCGTTATTTATATTATTTTTCATCATCCTCAGTTCTAAATGGTAATTAACTGAATATCTTTGGCCTGTAGTGCAAAGATGAATGATTACTTGATGAATATCTTTGGCCTGTAGTGCAAACATGAATGATTACCTGATGAATATCTTTGGCTCGTAGTGCAAAGATGGACAGGTGTTGAGATGAACATGACCAATTGGTGATATAAATGAATTTCTTTGGCCCGTAGTGCAAAGATGGATATTTGATTCGAGATGTATATTGATTGATGTTACAGGGATAAAATATTAATGATGGACTTTTAAATCATAGAACATAGTAGACTTCATTCTCTACTCAACTCTTCTAATGAATTGTTATTTTCGCTGCAGTTGTTGATCTAAAACTTGTTGTCCATAATATTTTATCTGATTTGTTGAAGACTAACGATAATTTATTTTTCATTATCTTAGTCATAATATTTTTTACTGGGCTAGTTGAGCTCACCCTTTTCTTCCATTGTTCTCTTCAGGAAATGAGAAAATCCCGGGTACTAGTCAGAAAATGGAATGATGGTCCGAGTTAGAGCTGTAGAAGTCCTCACTATTTTTTTTTTAAAATAGTGTGATAATAAATGTAATGAGGACTTAGTTTGAATGTTTATTTTTTCTACATGTCTGTATTGACACTCACAGTTGTGTAGTCGTATTTTGCACGACCGTTTGATATGAACATTGTATTTGGATTCTGTACCATGTATTTGGCGACTCAGAATGGGTTGAGTATTAAACCTATTTTAGGGGCGTCACACCCGCCCCTGCACCCCCCATATTTTCAGTAATATCTTAGGTCCTAATTTCAAAACTTGATTTCTTCAACCACATACAATCACGCAAATGGAATCTGACTCGAATCAAGCAAAACCTTGAAGATTTGAGGGGGTTTATGAAGAAAGGGCTTACCGATTTATGAAGCTTTCGATTCTAGGGCACGATTTCTTCTTAACTTTAAGACCTGAAGATTTCAAGCTCGGTCGTCTGAAGATTATAAGGCTTCGAGACCTGAAGATTTCGACTTCAATTTTCTGTTTGTGTATCGATTTTCTGAAGATTTGGAGAAGGTTTTGTAAAAATTCGCTCTGAAAGTTGGAGAAGGAACTCACCTCTCTGTCGTATCACAAAACCGACTGAGGAGAGAGAATGTAAAAAAAACACGGAGCCTTTAAGTAGTATTGCTTTTTAAGAGTATTGCTCTTGAACGGGATTATATCAATCCCGTTCAAGAGCAATACTCTTAAAGAGCAATATCCCCTTAAAGAGCAATACTATTTAAAAGCTCTGTGTTTTTCTTTTTTAGCCTTCTCTCTCCTCAAAGACAACTCTCTCTTCAAAGACAAGCTTCAGACTTCCTTCTCCAAAACCAAATCGAGCTTCGAACGAAATATTCACAAAATCTTCGAACGGAGAAGAAATCTTCACAAAACCTTCGAGCGAGCTTCTGTAGGTCCAGATCTCAAGTGGAGAAGAAATCGTGCTTTAGAATCGGAACACGAAAGAAATCAAAATTCGAAGTCTTCACAAATCGGTAATTAATTCATCAATTTCTTTCTCTCATATCTATTATCATTTGTTTCTTGTATTATTCAACTTATGTTTTACAATTTGATTCTTGATTACTTTTGCCTCTTTTTTCCAATCTTGGATGGAGCAACTACATATATTCTTGATTATTTTTTTTCCAATCGTGGATGGAGCAACTACATTCTTGATTATTTTTGCCTCTTTTTTGTCATTGTCCTCTGTTTTATATGTATATATGTAGCAGTGTTGATTTGGATTTGGATTAATTCTTGGCTTAATTATATGTTTTTTCCTTAAATTTTTCTTTGTCTTGTTACTAGCATTTGTGAATTGATTTTTGTGGACAGGGTTCGTAGTTCTATTGGCTGCCAACGGAAACTCTGATTGCAGTAGACTCTAATTCATGGTAATTATTAGTAATGTAGTCTGAATCGCATAATATAGGGAAAATAAGGGTGCGATAATTAAAGTCAATTTGTAGTTGGTTAAACCTGCAGAATTAATAGATACAGAGCATTTTGTTTTTGTTTTGTTGGCGCTAGAATGCAATGTTACCTCCCTCTCAAATTTTTCTTTGCATTCAGAATTGTGTGCTGAAAATTTTTCCAGCAAGATAGTTATTATCTCAATAATTCTTCTAATTGGTGATTTCACAAGTTCAAGTAAATTTCTGTTTGTCCAAGTGTAAATATAATGGATGACATGGAACCTGAAATAGGGAGTTGCGAGGATAATGTAGAAATGAATTTGGAAATAGAAATGGATGGGGATGACTCAAGTGCAGAGGGGTTAAATGTGAACAATACTAATACTGTTGTCTACTATCCTCAAGTAGCCGATGAGTTTACGCCTAAGCTTAGTCAAGAATTTCAAACATTAGATGTTATTCAAACTTTTTACAATACATATGCAATGCATGCTGTTTTTAGTGTATGAAAGTTTAATGAGGAAAAAAGGGCGGGTAACGATGAGATTTGTAGGAAGGAGTATGTGTGTTCTAAGCAAGGAAAGGGCAAACTATTAGCCGATGTGGTTGTAAAAAGATAACGTGGATCTACAAAAGAAGGTTGTAGTGTAAGACTTATAGTGGTAAAAAGAAATGACTTGTACGTAATTACTAAAATTGAGGAGGGTCATTGTCATCCATTGTCAACCACACATAAGAGGCATCTTTTACAATCGCAGCGTAATGTGTCAATTGCCCAAAAATCTTTGAGTCAGCAACTTGGCACGGTGAATATACCACAATACCAACCATATAATTTTCTTGCGGTGCAGGCAGGTGGGTTTGAAAATATTGGTTGCACGCAACGAGATTTGTATAACTTTGAAAAAGACAAGCGCAATAACTTGAAGGGTCATGTTGGGGATATGTTGAATGAGTATTTACAGTTAGAACAACAAAAGAATCCTTCATTCACTTTCACATTGACACAGACGATGCAAAAAGGATCACTCGTTGTTTTTGGGCCGATCACCGATGCAACTTCTAGACGGACTTATAGATTTTACGGTTATGTTGTCAATTTTGATACCACATACAGTACTAATCGTTACGGAATGATATTTGCACCACTAATGGGGGTTAATAACCATGGTCAAACTACTGTATTTGGTTGTGCTTTCTTAAGTGATGAGACCATAGCTAGTTTTGTCGGGCTTTTCAAGTGCTTTTTGGAAGCAATGCCAGGTGATGCACCTGAGATGATTATCACCGATCAGGTTCCGGCTATAACAAATGCCATTTCACAGATTCTTCCTAATACATTTCATAGGCATTGTAGTTGGCACATATTAACTAGATTTTCAGAGAAGATTGACTCGGTAAAATACAATGCTTATTATAAGAGTTTGCAAATTGCATTTGGAATTCGGAGATTGTGGAAAATTTTGACTTTACTTGAGTAACGCTGATGAAGAAAAGTGGGTTGAATGCTAATAAATGGCTACAATCAATGTATGACATCTGTTATAGATGGGTACCCGCACATGTGAATCATTTTTTCTCAGCCGGCATGTCAAGTAGCCAACGAGCAGAGAGTTGTCATGCATTTTTTAAATAATTTGTTTATAAAAGGAATTCTTTAGTGGATTTTATGATTCAATTTGGTCGAGGCCTTCAACATCAACGGCATGCAAAGTTGGTTTCGGATAACAAAGATTTGGTTGAGAGGCCGAGAAAGAAATATCGACATGACTTCTTAGTTCAAATGGTTGACATTTATACACACTCTATATATTATAAATTTGAAGAAAAGTTATGCGAGAGCTTGAATTATAGGTTTGAACTTATGAAAAAGGATCTCAACTACCATTTATATAAGATTTACCAAAGGAATGTCAGAAAGTTTAAAGTAAGAGAAATTCAATATAACAAATATTTGGATTATGCAACATGTACTTGCAAAAAGTTTGAGAGTTTGGGAATCCTATGTCGGCATGTGATAACTTACTTGCATAAGTATCATGATCTTGACAAATTGCCCACAAAATACATTTTGAAAAGGTGGAAAAAAATAGCAAAATCAAGTGGTGTAATTGATGATAATGGTGTGGAGATAAAAGATGACAAGCCATACTTACTCTTGCGGAGTCAATTGATTCAACAATCTTTAGAGATGATTGATAGTGCTCTCACAAATGAAGAAGCCACAAATGTATTAAAAGAATGTTTCGATAATGGATATGAAAAGATCAAGCAAATAATTAGGAATAATGGTTCCAAACAAAACAATGAAATGGAGTCTGGTGGAATGAGTGTATCCAAGTCGGTTAACATAACTTGGACTTATGAACATAATTACATTGAGCCGAACCAAGCGCGTGCAAAAAGGTGTGGCAAAAGGCTGAAGGGTGACAAAGAAAGGGCTTTGGGGAAAACAAAAAATCCCAAGGGGAGACATTGTCATGGATGTAGCAAAGTTGGTGTCGCACACGACAAAAGAAACTGCCCAGTGCTTAATAATCGGTAAGCAAGTTTACTTATTTTGACTTTGCTATTTGTTTAATATTGATTTTGCTATTTGTTTAAATTTGACTTTGCTATTTGTTTAAATGTAGAATTGGAGAATCAAATGTTGATGCTACTTAGGATCCAAGTGTAGATGATGATAGTGATTCACCTACAGGTGGAACTGAGATTGCTATAACAACACTTGTATATCTCTATTTTTGTATTAATTTGGAATTTTTTTTGTACAGCGTGTCCTTCAGAATTGCAGTAATCATGGGAGTGACTTATATATGGTATCACTTACAAGTCAGGTACTTGTGTCGTTTTTGCTTTTTATTCACACATTTAAAGTGCTGAAATTTCAGGCTACATTTGTAAAGGAGAATAGAGATTGAGCATATTTCTTAATGAGAAACCTACTATCTACTATCTAGTATGATTTTGTTGTGAGCACAAAGTAAGGCATGCTCTATGAAAATAGTAAGGAATCTGATGTTTCAACTGAAAACATGCCTAAACGAAGAAACCTGCTTCCATTTCCATATTCTGTTGTAAATATAGGTGAGATTTTAAGTGTTAAAGTTGAGGATTTGATTCTGTATGCTAGCTCCCAATAGTTTCAGTGAAGTCTAGCAAGCATGCAGTTGTATATGTCATTATTTTACTCGTTCAATTTATCATATCGGAGTTGCTGAAAATATTGTAGAGCCCTTGCCTTGACTTCCAAATTTTATGGCAGCTTTTCTGTAGCTTTTATTTTGTAGTTGTTTTATGTTGTTATGTGGTGGTTGTCTTCGTTTTTGGACTATAGTGGTTCAGTAATATACATAATTAGTAACGTGATAACTGCTTTTATTATTTATATGCTTTTTGATTGGTTTAAAGGCTTAAATTTGATTGTGTGCTTCCTTGAAGAGTTAACAATGAAATGCTTTCTTTTATAGTGGCAATATCTTTGTTTGGTTTGTTACAGTACACCAACTGAAGTAACCGAGAGGATCTTGAAGGGGAGGATGGATTGACCTTTTGGATGGCAGATTATTCTCATATTTTCAGTTCTTACTTTCATTTAGTACCTAGCGTAGCCGTCATTCTGAATCACATTGAATTACTATGAACTTTATGATAAGATATATGGATCACTTTAGATTGTATTTTTGGGTCATGGTTACTAGACACACTGTTGTATTTTTACATGAATGTGAGATCTGGTTTTGTAATAGTTGATTTTGTTGAATTAATCATCCTGGTGGTGGTTATATTTTCTTTTCTAAGATTCAGCTAGATGTTATTTTTCATTGATTCAAAATAAAGCCATATATTTTTTCCCTTATGCTAAAGAACTGAAGTTGGTCTTTGAAATAAACAACATGAAATGGACTTGTATAAAAGACCGGAATTCAATGTTGGTGAATATATATGATAAGAAAACATGCACATCATGAGCACAATTAAGGGCACTTCTAATGCTGGATGAGTGGATGATAACAAAGTAAATACAACAAACAGCAGCACATAATCACAGCAAACAAGAATTCAACTAAAGTTGATAAGAGCATAGAATTGCTAACAGCAAAGCAGCATATTACAATCAATTCATTACATTGCTGCAGAAGTGCTAAAACAAAGTGCAATATCTTTGCTTCATTACAATCAATTCATTACATTTAAAATAGGGACTTCACACAACCTCACTGTTCCATCTCCCAAATTCTAATCACAATTTTTTCCTATTTAGGCATCTTCTTGCACATAGATGGTTCCAAAGAAATTCCAAAGTAGCAAAATCACGGAAACCCATATGATTATCAAGTAAATCCTCTATTTGCGTCTAACATTTTGAGCTTCATTTTCAAGAGCCTTCAACTTCCTCAACAAATCAAGAATCACTTGAATGGCTCTTGACTGCATTGGAGGATCATACCACATGCCCGAAACCATGAGGCTTTCAAAAAAGAATTTTTTTCCAGAACAAACTTCATATCAAAGGAAATTGAATAAAAATTACTTATTTTTGCAGTTTGACATCCATAGAATCGACGACCAAGATTTAAATCAGTCCAAGAAATTATCAACATAGCCGGGCGATGACAATGGCAGTGATTAACTATAGCCATTTAAGTTGACTCTTTCCTGTGTTGGGGATGTGGTGCATGCAACATAATCAAAATAAATCTAATGAACAAAAAAAAGATATACACTTGAAATATACATCACAATGAATCATGATTTATGAGCAAATACCGCCTATCAAGCAAAATGAATAGAAAAAAGGTACATAGGGGCTTTCACATAGTAAGTGAAATAGTGGACTACTCAATTCAAAACTAATAGTGAATGCATGAGTCATACAGCAGACTTGCATAAAATATGTCAATGCAAATTAGCTATAAGAGTTTAAATTCTTCAGATATCACATAGAAACAAGGCCACAAGGAAGTGAATACACTTCATATAGGTTCCATCTATTCTATGCCAAAACTGATTCACCAATGCAGCATATACAATAATAACTGAGACTCCCTAAATTATTTTTATAATAAAATTTATCACATTTTCCTTGTACCAAAAACTGGGAGAAATTAAAAGCATCTATTCAATCTGATACTTCCCATTGTCATAAAAAAGAAAAAGAAAAAAAAGAAAAAGATTTCCCACTGTCCTTGTACAGAAAACAGTCACATAAGCTAGTGACTTCAATAATTAAGTCAAAACAGTCACATGAGCTATTTCTTACCATTTTTAAAAAATATACATATTACATTGAGCAGCCTTCAAGCCAAAATAGAGTTTGCATCAAAGTATGCATTACAACTGCCTTAGAAATAAGGCCTGCATTATAATCATCTTGTATTACAAAATGAAGCAGCAAAACAGAAGCAGAACAGCACCAATGTTGCAGCAATATAGCAGCCATACAGAAGAATAAGTCTAACAAAAATAAAAAGTAATCCAAACAAAAAGTGCTTTACGGCACTTCCAAAAGTAAATTAAAAAAGAGCAATGCTTTCTAACCCCCGGCACCCCCTATATTTTCAGTAATATCTTAGGTCCTAATTTCAAAACTTGATTTCTTCAACCACATACAATCACCCAAATGGAATCTGACTCGAATCAAGCAAAACCTTGAAGATTTGAGGGGGTTTGTGAAGAAAGGGCTTACCGATTTGTGAAGGTTCCGATTCTAGGACATAATTTCCTCTTAACTTCGAAACCTTGAGATTTCGAGCTCGGTCGTCTGAAGATTATAGGGCTTCGAGACCTGAAGATTTCGACTTCGATTTTCTATTTGTGTATCGATTTTTTGAAGATTTGGAGAAGGTTTTGTGAAGATTTGCTCTGAAAGTTGGAGAAGGAACTCGTCTCTTAGTCGTATCACAAAACCGAGTTAGGAGAGAGAATGTAAAAAAAAAACACGGAGCCTTTAAGTAGTATTGCTCTTTTAAGGATATTGCTCTTTAAAAGTATTGTTCTTGAACGGGATTATATATATATATATATATATATATATATATATATATATATATATATATATATATATATATATATATATACGATCCGGATCTTAAGCTTACCTTTTATCCAACATACCTTACTTACCCCCCTTTAGCGAACGACCGGACGACGGTTCGGTCCGTCGCTATATATACAACCGTCGTCTTAGCTTTTAGCGATGAACAACATATAGACGACGGTTGTATATATAGCGACGGACTGAACCGTCGTCCGGTCCGTCGCTAAAGGGGGTAAAAGGGGGTAAACAAGGTATGCTGGATAAAGGGTAAGCTTAAGATCCGGATTATATATATATATATTGTAGTTAATAGACGATTAATTAGGTGCATATATAACCAATACAAAATTTGTTTAACTCATTTCAAAATTAACTTTATACTCATGAGAGAGAATATGATGTGTTTAGAGCATTATTTGGAGTGAGATTAGGAATTCTTCAATGGTACAAAAATAACTTATAGGGGAAAAGATTCGATGTAGCTTTATAAAAGTGATTTAATTTGACAAGAAATTAAAATGACGGATGTAGCTTGTTTGATTGATGGACTGAGGACTCCAAAATGCAACAACCTTTCTCCCATTCTTTAAAATAAAGTAATACAATATATGTTTAAATATTGTCGACCAATAAAGAATTAAATAAAAAATTTAATAATTTGTGCATCTAATAATCAAGAAAAATTAAGTTGTTCTGGTAATTCCCCTGAAGGAGTATGCAAGACAACTAATCAGAGGGAAATGGTCAAGGCAAGCTTAGTTATGACTTGTGAACCACCTTATAACGTCCATTCTTCTAAGCAATGTTGCATCTATCTGCCTAAAATTCATGCATGAAGTTGTGTTAGCATCCCGAGATAATAATAAATATGCAACATTTTAAACTTTTATTAATACTTGTTGCTAAGACAATATAATTCACAATATTTGTGCTGCCATAATAAATATGTATTTATCGACACTTGTACACTTGTTTTAACGACATCTCAAACTTTTAATAACACATGTTGCTCAGACAACATAATTCATTATTCTGTCAGTATATAATATTGTTCTGACACTATCAACAGCCAAAACAAAATAAAAACAAAAGAACAAAAGAACCAAAAAAAAATAATGAACAATCTGAATTACTTCATATCAGTGATTAGATGGCCACTCTTTCCTAAATTATTGCATATTAGCTACATTATCTAGATGTACCTATTATTGATTTGCCCAACAAATTTGTCCTAAATCCGCTTAACTTATTGGTCAAAGACTCGAAGTAAAGAAAGAAACAAATAATTAAAAAATTGTATGAGTGCACAAAAATGCCATTATTATTATTTTATTTTATTTAAATGTATTGACAGCAAGAGATACAAATAGTTTCAAACATACTTCATCGTGCAACACACACAACCACATACACATATTTGGTGTGTGCGTGCTCAAGTGCACGAGTCATGCACATATATATATATATATATACACACGGCCCGGATCTTAAATTTATTCTTTATCCAACATATCTTACTTATCCTCTTTAGCAACGGATCGGACGACGGTTTGGTCCGTCGTTATATATACAACCGTCGTCTTAGCTTTTAGCGACGGACAACATATAGACGACGGTTGTAACTTGTATATATAGCGACGGACCAAATCGTCGTCCGGTCCGTCGCTAAAGGAAGGTAAGCAATGTATGTTGAATAAAAAGTAAGCTTAAGATCCGGACCGATATATATATAGAGAGAGAGTAATAGATACTTTCTCGATTAATTTTGAAAAAATATAGAGGGAGAGTAATAGATACTTTCTCCATTAGTTGTGAAAAAATATAAATTTTTATTTTTATTTTAAAATAATAGTCACTCTTATAAATTAAAAGTCGAGAGCAAATATCAGTACAAAACTACTATATTTTTAATTTAGTTCACAACAAAGGTATTGGCTATGTTACAATATCTTAAAAGTAATATTAAGAATTACTTTATAAATTAATAATTTATTTTACAAAATTGACCTTTTTACGTTGTGTGAAATCAACAATTGAAATATTTTTTTTATAGGACGGAGGTGGTGAAAAGAGAAAAAAGAAAATAGAATTCTATTTGTCTTAAAATAAATATTTTATTTCTATTTTACACGTTATTTAAATAACAAAATAAGAGGTTTAATTTGAGACGAACATATTTTGATGGTGTCAATCAAATATACTAAAAAAGGGTCAGTGATGAAAAGAAGGAAACTAAAGGTCACATGGGTGAAAAGAGGGGGTGTTTCCATTTTGGTAGGTTTGTGGTCAAGTGGGAGGACCCATGTTTGGAGGTGGGTCTCTTCTAATATTCACCTTTATAGTGTAGTCTTTTCCAAACTTATTAGCCTCTTTTTTCCCACCTAACCATCCCCACAATTTTGACCTCTCTGTCACCTTCCAATTTCCCTACATTTTCCTTTTGTTGGTTCAACATTCTTTTCTTTCTTTTTCTCTAGTTTCAATTTTCTTAGAACATAATTATGTCAATTATACTCTATAACTAACTTAACAAATCATTGTCTCAACTTATTATGATCCATTACATATTCTATTACGTTAATTCTACGATTATGTGTAACATTTCAATCTCACATCGAAAAAAAGGGAAAAAAATTATCTGTGTATAAAGAATTAAATTACTAACAATAGTACCTTCAATGATTATCTTTTGGGTTAGCCTATGATAGGCTAAAATAACCAAATAAGATCTATATTGAGCATTTGGACTAGTGGTTTAAGGTCTTGTTTGGATGAATTTAATTCGATTTGGACTTGGGATTTGACCTAAGATTTGTTCCGGATTCGAGATTTGACCAAGGTTGTTTCATATAGTATCAGAGCCGACTCTCGAAAGCTTAGGTCGAGTTATTCGATCAAGTTGTCGGAGGTGGGGTGTTATGTTGAATTTAGAGATGAGAAAAATGTAAGACAGAGAAAAGTACGGAGAAAGAGAAAGGGATTGGAATTATTTGTATCTCCCCTTATTGGAATTCACGTGGCTGTATTTATAGCCAATACAGCAACGGAAAGTACAAGTGCAGCAACTAAAATAGAGAAAATAATGGAAAGAGCAGTAAACTACATGGTTAAAAAAATAGGAACAAATAAACAAGAACTACAGACTACTAAATAGGAACTGCTTTTGCTAAATAATAGGAACTGCTGCAGCTGGACTCCTTCAACATGGACTCCTTCAACACGTGATTACTAGCAGCTTCCACATAACAGTCCCCCCCCCCCACTCGAAGCGTCCTTGTCCTCAAGGACAAAAATTGGGATAGGCCTTCTGAAATCGCCATTCAGTTTCCCAAGTAGCATCCTCAACTGGGGCGCCGACCCATGTAATCAGAACTTCGAATTTCGGGCGGTATTTTCCTTTTTTTACTTCTCGCTGAGCCAAAATGGATTCTGGTTGGGGGAGAATAGTAGAATCATCTGCTACTGGAGGAAGAACTTGGGAGGTGGGAACAATAGGCCCTAAGTGTTTGCTCAAGAGACTGACATAGAAGGTGTTATGGATCAATGATCCTGCAGGCAAATCTAGCTTGTAGGTCATAGGTCCGACCCACTTAATCACTTTGTAGGGCCCATAGAAGCAAGGGGAAAGTTTCAGAGATACACGAAAGGCAACAGAAGTTTAACGGTAAGGTTGGAGTTTGACGTAGACATAGTCGCCTATATTAAATGAAACCTCAGGCCTATGTTGATTGGCCTGGGTTGTCATTCGTTCCTGAGAAAGTTGTAGATTACGCCGGAGTTCCTTTAGAATCATGTCCCTATCTTGGAGATATTCATCCACAGCATGTGCTCGTGATGTTCCTGGAATGTATGTCAACAGGTTTGGCGGCGGTTTACCGTAGACAGCCTCAAAGGGGGTGAGCTTTGTTGCTGAATGGATAGACGTATTGTAGCTAAATTCTGCCCATGGTATCCATTCTACCCACTTCTTCGGCTGGGATCCAGCAAAATAACGTAGATATTGCTCCAAAGTTCTGTGGACGACCTCCGATTGGCCATCCGTCTGAGGGTGATAACTAGGGGTGGGCAAAAAAATCGATTTTTTCGATTTTTCAGTTTTCCAAATCAGTTCGAACCAGCCGATTCTGTACAAAAAAAGCCGGTTCAGTACCGGTACAAAAAAATCGGTATATACCGGTTTTTTCGGTACCGGTTTCGGTACCGAGGAACCGGTATATACCAAATTTTTAATTTTTAATTTATTTTTATTATTAATAAATAATTAATAATAATACTAAAAATAATAATAATATTAATAAAATAATGATTATAATAATAATAATATTAAAAATATTAAAAATAATAATAAAAAATATATATAAAATATTAATTATAATAATTTTTTGATTTTTTCGATAAAAATCGGTACCGAACCGGGGTCCAACTGGTACCAGTATCGGTACCAAAATTTAGCAACTTTCGATACCGGTTCAGTACCGGTCTGGTTCGATCCGGTAAAAACTGGTTGCCCACCCCTAGTGGTAACTGGAACTCATGTATAGTTTGGTCCCTTAGAGACGAAACAATGCCTGCCAAAAACTGCTGGTAAAGACCTTATCGCAGTCGCTTACTATGGAAGTGGGTACCCCATGTAATCGCACCACATTGGTGACAAATGCTTGGGCAACCGAGACAGCAGAGAAGGGATGTTTCATTGGCACAAAGTGTGCATATAACAAAGTATCCATTGGCCATGGGAAGGCCTTCTATGAAATCCATGGACACGTCTATCCATGATTGAGTAGGTATGGGAAGGGGTTGCAACAATCCAGCAGGTTTCATACAGTTCTTTTTGTATTGTTGACACACCTCGCAAGCCTTTAAGAAGTCCTTCACCGCTTGTCGCATCTTTGGCCAAATGAAACTCTGGTTGATATGATGAAGGGTTTTATGGAACCCAAAATGGCCGCCTATAGGGGATGAATGGTTGTCCATGAGGATTAGAGGAATTAACGTAGAATTAGGGCTCAAGAATACCTTGCCATTTTGGAACCAAACACCATCTCACAAAATCACTTGATGGACATCTCGTCAACTAGTTAGGCTAGCATAAAAAGGATCGTCACGGACTTCTTGTTGGAGCTTCGGCCACCAATCTGCATGTGGAATGGAGACGGATAAGAACTGGAGCTCACCCATTCGAGATAAGGAATCGGCAGCCTGGTTCTCGGGCCCTTTTTTATATTCAATGGTGTAATCATATCCCAACAGCTTGGGTAACCAACGGGACTGGGCAGGAGTAGTGATGCGCTGCTCTAGTAAGTATTTGAGGCTTTGGTGGTCTATTCTCACTATGAACTTCCTACCGAGCAAATAAGGGCACCATTTTCTTATAGCCTTGACTATTGCGAGCATCTCTATCTCGCGTGTGGATAGTGTCAAGGCAGATCCTTTGAGAGCTTCACTGAAGTATGCTATGGGTTGTTTCTGTTGTTGGAGAACAGCTCCGAGCCCCACTCCACTGGCATCAAATTCAATCACAAATTGTTGAGATAAGTCTGGAAGGAGCAGGGTAGGTGGCGTGGTGAGGGCCTGCTTCAGTTGGTTGAATGTTGCCTCCGCTTCACTATTCCCTTGGAATTTTTCCTTGGTCAAAAGCTTAGTTAGTTGGGCTGCGATGCTGCCAAAATGGCGGATAAACTTTTTATAGTAACTGGCGAACCCAAGAAAGCCTCGAACTCCTCTGGTCGTGGTAGGGGTTGACCAAGCTACCACTGCTTGCACCTTCTCAGGATCGACTAACACTCCTCCTTCAGTGATAATATATCCTAAATATTTGACCTGCTGGAGTCCAAAATGGCATTTTGTTTCTTTGGCAAACAACTGGTTAGATTGTAAAATCGTCAAAACAGTTCGTAAATGGGAGAGGTGATCTTCCCAAGATTGTAAATAAACCAATATGTCATCAAAGAATACTAAACTAAACATGTGGAGGTATGGCCCGAAGAGGTTGTTAATGAGACTCTGAAAAGTTGCCGGAGCATTGGTGAGTCCGAAAGGCAAGACAACGAACTCGTAATGCCCCTCATGAGTTCGAATTGCTGTCTTGTGAATATCTTCTTTCTGCATTCGAACCTGGTGGCACCCCGATCGCAGATCCAATTTTGAATAAAACTTGGCACCATGAAGCTCGTCAAGTAGTTCATCAATTACGAAAATGGGATACTTATCTTTCACCGTGATCTTATTAAGAGACAGATAGTAAACACAAAATCTCCAAGTCCCATCAACTTTTTTTACCAATAAAACTGGAGAAGAAAAAGAATTGTTACTAGGCCGTATAAATCCGGTCTATAGGAGCTCCTTGACCATATTCTCAATTTCGAATTTTTGGTAGTATGAATATTGGTAGGGGAGCACGCTCACTGGTTTTGTATCTGGTTGGAGCTGAATTCTGTGGTCATGCAAACGTTTGGGAGGAATGCATGTGGGAGTCTCAAAGACCTTAGAGAATTCTTCCAGAAGGCTCTTGATCTCAAATGGGTGAGGTTGAACGGGGAACTTGGGTTCAGCCGAAACTATTTAAAGGAGGAACCCCCGTTCCTTGCAACCCCGTACATTCTTTATCATTCAAAACTTCGATGTTGGCAACCTCTGTAGTTCGGCCAAGTCCATGGAGGGTATGAGTGGTTCCTTTAACACGAAAGGACATAGTGAGGCGTTTGTAATCCATATCGATAGATCCAAGTGTCTTCAGCTATTGGACGCCCAACACTACTTGGCAAGCTGCCACAGGAAGAACATAGTAGTCAGCAGTGATAGGTATTCCTTGGGTAGTGAGCGTGAGCCCTTGACATTGCCATGTGCTTTCTATCTTTTCCCTATTTGCAACCACCACTTGTAGCTTCTTATCCCGAACAATGGGCAGACATCGAGAAGTAGTGTTTTGATCGATGAAGTTGTGGGTACTACCCCCGTCGATTAGTACTGTTAAGTTTTTGTTCTTCAATTTTCCCAAAACTCGGAGGGTTTGGGGATGTTCAGCACCAGCAATAGCATGAAAAGAGATTTCGGGTAGCAGTTCCTGAGTTTTTTTTCCTGAAGTGGCTCCCTCTTTATTTTCTTTTTCCATGTGTGGTGCATCTTCAATCATAAATAATTGGGGACGTTCGCATCGATGGCCCAGGGAGTATTTTTCATCACAGTAATAGCATAAGCTTTTCTCTCAGCGTTCCCACGCCTTCTGGTTGGTGATTCGTCGAACAGGTAAGGGTGGTGTGTTGGCTCCCATCACAGAGCGTTGGCTAGGTGTTGGTCCCAGAATTTCGGTGGATGGGCTAGTGCCTCTCGGCGGCGGGGCCTGACTGTACTCTGTTGATGGGGGTAGGCCGCCTTTGGAAATGGTTTCGCTCCTCCACCAACCTAGTAATCCCAATGGTGTCTGCCAAGGTTTTGGGTTACTTGATCTTGACATCCAAGCGAATATATTCCCGTAATCCTACAGTGACGCACCCGATCAAAAAAGTTTCTGGTAATTTATCTACCTTGATGAGAGAGCCGTTCAAAGGCCTCTTGATAAGCAACAACTGCTGTAGTCTGTTTCAAACGAGACAAAGATTTTGAGGGGTCTTCGAATTCAGTAGGACCAAAGCGAAGCAAGACTGCCTTGGTGAGTTCTTCCCAGGTAAGCGGTCCCCGAAATTTTGTATGCCAACGATGCCACTGTAGTGCGATGCCCTCCAAATGAAACAAGGCAAGTTGCTCTCGTCGATCTGCTGTAATGCATTGGTATTCGAAATACTACTCGGCTTTGTAGATCTACCCCATTGGATCTTCTCCATTGAACTTCGGAAACTGCAGCTTGAATGAAGATGGTGGTGCAGGATTGTAGTTAGCAGCAGACTGTGTGACATATGGATGGTGAGAGGATCCTTTCTGAGCAAGGGGATTACCCTCTGGTGGGCAATTGTGGAAGCTTCCGATGGTGCGCAGGGCTTGTATTTCTATCAAGACGGTCTGCAAAGTTGTATTCACTTGATCGAACTTCGACTCATGACGTGCTAATGCTTCATTTACTTCATTGCGAAATTCTGCGTTCGTCTTTCTACGAGTATCCATAGCAGAAAGACCTGCTCTAATACCAAGATGTTATGTTGAATTTAGAGATGAGAAAAATGTAAGACAGAGAAAAAGGAGAAAGAGAAAGGAATTGGAATTATTTGTATCTCCCCTTATTGGAATTCACGTGGCTGTATTTATAGCCATTACAGCAACAGGAAGTACAAGTGCAGCAACTAAAATAGAGAAAATAATGGAAAGAGCAGTAAACTACATGACTAAAAAATAGGAACAAATAAACAAGAACTACAGACTACTAAATAGGAACTGCTTTTGCTAAATAATAGGAACTACTACAGCTGGACTCTTTCAACATGGACTACTTCAACACGTGATTACTAGCAGCTTCCACATAACATGGGGACACAGACGGGGACGGAGGTGGGGGCTAGTGGTTTAAGGTCTTATTTGGATAAATTTGATTCGATTTAGATTTGGAATTTGACCTCAGGATTTGTTTTGAACTTGAAATTTGATCCGTATTGTTTCATTGGTATATTTTAATCCATGTGATAATTGAATCCTTGAGCTTTCACTCTACTGAGATTACGCTTAATGTGATAATTGAATCCTTGAGTTTTCACTCTAGTGAGATTTATCGTATATCCATTGGGTCGCCCATTAGAGTTAAGACTGCATCAAGTTTGATGAAATCAAGATGTAGATAACTTATGTTGTCATGATAATTTCTATACTTTTTTTCCTTTTTCCTTCTTTCTTTTTCTCTTGTTTCAGTTTTCTTAGAACATAATTATGTCAATTGTGACTCTATAACTAACTTAACAAATCATTATCTCAACTTATTATAATCCATTACATTGTCTTATTACACCAATCTTACAATCATTTGTATTTTTGTTCCATGTGATGATTGAAGAAGCCTTAACCTTTCATTCTACTAATAAAGATTTTTGTTCCATGTAATAATTGAACCCTTATCCTTCATTTTATCAAGATTTTATCTTATAATCAAACCCTAAACTTTTACTTTAGTGAGATTTTATCCTATAACAAATGGGCACCAAGATTGATGAAATCAAGAGGTAGATAAAGTCGTAACAATATACTCCCTCCATCCCATAATATACAACGCTTTTGATGTTTCTAAATTATTTGACGTTTTATATAATTTAAGAAAATTAACCACAATCTTTCTAAAAAAATTACCCCTCATAAAAAAAAATTACAGATGAGAAACAGAGAATTTGAGATAAATATGATAATTATGAAAATTTAAAGATATTATAGATAATTGATATTATATTTAATATTATACAATTATTTTTATAATTCTTGTGCACGACTCTAAAACGTCATATATTACGGGACGGAGAGAGTACTTCTCGGTTCTCATCTAGAAATGAGAGTAAGATTTTATTTATTTTTTAAATGCATGTTAAATTTGACAAAATTCCCTAAAAACAAAATTTAGTTTTGAGTTAAAGATAGCACCAAGTTTGATGAAAACAAGTATGACAACTAGTGTATTTCATGGCAATGTACTTCCTACATTCGAAAATAAGAGTCGGATTATAATTTATCTCAAATGCATACTAAACTTTATAGTATTTCCCAAAAAAAATTATGTATAATATTCTAGAAAAATACGGTCAAACTGGCTCATTTCTGAAGGGTGGGGAGTGGGGGGTGGGGGGGGGGGGGGGGGGCGCAGGGTTATACTGCAATCTGTCATCATTTACATGTATAACCAAGAGAAGTATACTTCCACAAATTTTCAACAGCTAGAAAAATGAGCAGAGACAGAAACCTGAATAGTTTCAAATGCTATCCCATAAAATCACATTTTAGTAGCTCATGTTAGCAAACTTGCAAAATCACTACTCAATACTTTCGAATATTTCCCCTGAATTTACTTCCCAACTCCACAAAAAGTAGACGGCGAAAATGAACTACAAAAAGGAAAAAAAAAGCACAAAAGCAGGGGAAAAGAGAAGGATGAAACTAGCATATGGATGAAAAGTACTTATGATGAATATAGCTGCGCAAGGTCGACAGAGAATGCCTTCCTAATTGCATCTCTTTTTATCTTGAGAGCTGCGGTGACAAGGCCAGATTCAGGAGTCCATGGTTCAGAAAGCAATTTGATCTTTGCAGGTATCTCAAACTTCTCCAGGCGAGCCGCTTTTCCAGCCTGTTCAATAAGAAAACAAGGCATAAATAAAATTTTCCTAATTAATGTAGATAAATGTAATTAATATGCTACAGGGCATGGAAATTTTCATTTCGACATGGGGGGGGGGACACTGCGAGGTGGGTAGTTTATCTGGGGGCGGATGCCTCCTAAAGAGTAACGGAGGTGTGCGAAGGTAGGCTCAAGCTAAGATTCTGCTCGTGAGCGTAATGGTATAAGCCTGCCTGACTCTGAAGACCGACTGGTCGAACAGAGACGAAAGTCGGCCACAGTGATCCGGAGTTTTGAATACAAAAACAAACAAGAGAACTAAAATTTAAGTAAACTATTTCTAAAGAGTTGTCTTCATAAAGTAGTTGATAAACTGAAGTGATTCTTCTAGGGATTCTTCTCTAATTTTTTTAATGATAAAAATTGAAATATTACTTATACTGCATACTACACTAATTAATATAATGTTTTATACACTAATACTATATATGAAATTGGTATAAGAATTAATTATTACATATTTCCTAAATTCCTAGTTAGTATCATTATATTTTAAAAAATTGTGTTTCTTGAAAAAATTTTACATTTTATCACGAACTAAAATTTATTAGCATTGACATATTAAAGTATGTGTTTATATATAGTTATGTGTATATAAAAAATCTATTTCATATGTAAATGTGTTGAATCACCGAATTCCCATTTTTTTAGATGAACCCGAATCCTTGCTTCTTGGTATAAATAAATATGTTTCTACCATTTTAGCGGTCTCACTTGGAATGAAACTCAAAAGGCACAGAAACATGAAATACCTTCACAAGTGAACCAAGCACTTCCTTTACGGTTTCTTCTTTACGGCACAAGTCTGCAAAACCTGCATATTTGATACCCTTCTTCAAGGCCCACTCCTCCAATGCGGCCTGCGAAGCCACCACCAGAGCCACACAATAACTGTGGAAAGGATCAGCGTGCAGCACAATAATGTCAACGTAGGGGCTGGAAACCAGAGCAGCCTCAACCTGAAAATAAAGAACTAGTCATTAATGAAATTCCGATTAACAAACAATGCAAAACAGGGAAAAAATATAATTTACGGCAATGTACCTTTCCTAGAGAGACATATTCTCCATGCTGAAGTTTTACTATGTCCTTCTTACGGTCAATAATCTCAAGGCAGCCATCGGCATGAAATCTCCCTATGTCACCTGTGTAGAACCACCTCATTCCTCTCTCATCAACCTTTTGACAACAACGGAGTAATATAAGGTTCATCAATTCTTGAAAACATCTTCCACAAGTAAAAGTAGACTAGGTAAAAAAATTACCTTGTACGCTTCCTTTGTTTTCTCCTCGTTCTTAAAATATCCGACAGTAACATGTGGCCCACCAACAACTATTTCCCCACGAGGCATTGGAGAATCACTTGCTGAATACCCACCCTCAGGCCAATCTATCAACTAAAGTATAGTTTGTGTCGCATTGATGGAAAATCATACATATGTATAAATCAAAACCAGTAATCACAAAATTCATGATTAAACGATCAGACATAATTATCACATTAGAAAAATTGGACACGCAGAGAGACTGATACTATAAGTTCTAAGAGACTCCATTGTGTGAGCATTTGTCCAATATCGATAAAATAAAAGGCATCCAAGCTAGTATATATAATATATATGGGTTAAGAACTCCAATAGTTTCCACATCGCTCGAGTTAAATGCTCAAAATGGAAAAAGAGATGGGTATTCGAAGACTTGCGTCGAGTCACTCCGCCATTTGTCTGTCCTTTCAAGAATCTGCAACTGAACTACTGTCTTTGTACATGACGGAGGTGCGAGATGACTCATCTCATGACAGTATAAATAGTCTCAAAGTAGTATATATGAATAGCGGATACTCCAATTAGTGGTGTGTAATTTTGGGATGGATTCTCTAGCATCAATAAGATTATCTTGTATGATGTAGAAGAGGATACCCATATCAACAGTAACCCCAAAAAGATTGTATAGTTGCTCAATCATATGAAAATAGACATTACATTATAAAGGAGAAAAAATTAATTCGACTTTGAAACTGATAATTATTGATTAAATGCACACTATCCATAAAGCAGTGAAAGTTGATCAAAAAAATTTATCTAGAAAACTTAAGGTGGATAATATTTTACCTTGATAACGGAGCAAGGAATTGGAGGCCCAACACGTCCAACAGATGTATCATCGTACTCAGAGAACGTCGCACCAGCACAAGTCTCGGTGAGACCATACCCTTGACCTATTGGAGCACTGTAAATATGATGAACAAAAAATGGAACTAACATAATGAGAAAAGACAATAAAAAGTCTGTATCAAAATACAACATGCAAACATAGTTTTTTTTCTAAAACACAAGGTATTATTCATGAGAGCGAACTGAAAAAAAACTTGGCATTGTTATTTTACATGCATCCGGTACAAAAAGAAACAAATTCATAGCTTGATGGTGAAGCATTCGAAAAGAATTATGTTTAAGGTGCAAGTATTAAGTATATAAGTGGAAAGCAAATAAAATTTATTGTTTATTTTTTTTCTTATTCATTAAAGTCTTCATTGGATAAGTACTTATGGTTCTCAGAGGAAAAATACCAACCCAAGACAGATGTTGATGAATCTTTGAGTATTTCCAGAAAGAGGAGCACCTCCAGACAGCAGAAAACGAACGCGACCACCCAAAATTGCCCTGAACCTTTCTAAATACCAAAACGTTCCACAAAAGCCTTTCAAGGCCCCATGCCCCAAACCAACTGCCATTTATTGCACTCAATCGACGAGCATATGCCAAATCAAACAATTTCTTTGATAGCCCACCGGTTGCATCGACCTGTATTTTAGCAAGTTCAGAACTTACATAACTGATCTCATCTTGAAAATTACCTATAAAGTATAAAGTATTTGGTTCCATATAAATGTGTGAATGGATTCACACCTTCTTCCGCACACCATCCCTAACACGATCAAGAATTGCTGGGACAGCTGCCATAATTGTTGGCCCTAACATAGAGGCGTCCCCCTTTGTTCCTCTTTTTATCTTGTTTGATGTATCAGTTAGAGTCAAAGGGGACCCATATCCTATTGAGCATCCTACAGCAACGACTATATTCTACAATATAAACATGAATTGTTAAACTACTCTGCATAAGCAAGTGACCAGTAAGAGAGGAATAGAAGGGGAAAAAAGAAACAAAATATGTGTGTGCGCGCGCGTAAAGAGCGAAAAAAGAAACAATTAAATTAACCAGTTACAAAAACCATAAATTTCAAGATACAACATACCTCAGCTGCTAGTTCAAGAATATGTGCAAGGGGCAGGTATGCTAAATAAACATCCTTGAGTCCAAGGTTAGGAATAATGGTCATGACAGCACACACTGTAGCTAAAATATTGCTATGTGTCATCATTACACCCTACATGAAGCGGAAATTCCATTAGTATCCCAACATTGCCGTACATCATTAGAATATACATATCCTCAATGTCACAAACGCGGCATCCACATCTGCAAGGTATTATTCCCATCCGAAATAAGAAGCACACTTCACTAACCTTTGGCAAACCTGTGCTCCCACTTGTATACATTATAACAGCAATATCAGCTGAAACAGGTAAATCAGCGTCAACAGGTTTCTCTCTGCCAATTTTTTCTACATCAGAAAAGGATGTAATTTCCCAACTACTGCTCGCTTGAATCAATGAGCCATGTGACAGGATTTCATCATCCATACATATGACACGTTTTACTGTGTCAAGTTGTCCACTTATATCTAGAAGCTTCTTCAATTCTCGTTTTCCACAAATCACAGTTGTAACCTCTGTCTGGCAATATTAAATGGAAAATCATGTGAGATGGCAGTGACAAAAATGTTCACTAGAACAATTCAAAAAAGAGGATTATTTTTTTAAGGATAAAAAGAAGGAAATGTTTTATAGTTGCACAAACTAAGGCAGAATATAGTGCATAATCTAGCATGCTAAATTTAGTAGTTTAAAATAAAAAAATTAAAAAAGATAGTGATAAGTGGTTAAGATTTTCAAGTTAAATATTGCCACCAAAAAAGCTTTTGACATTGCCTTTTCCACAAAAACCATGTCATTTCAAGGCAATTTATTTTCAATTGATTTTAAATTAGAAATTTATATCTAGCAAAAAGTAAATGTATTTCAGCAGAAAATTTTGGATTGCAGCACAGTCTAGCATGTTTTCTTCTAAACATCTCATCTCGTTACGAACTCTACTCTAATTCAAACACCCTCTATAACCAAATCAAATAGATTAAATGAATCATTCTAGGTACGGGTAAAATAATATTATATAATATGTAAGTAACAGTTCAAGTTGGGTAAACATATAAATTGGCCATCAGTCAAAACAGGACCAAAGAATTTTCAATTTTCATTCAATTCAATAAACGAATAGAATATACGCAATAGAACTGATTCGGCAATGGTGCACATTTTAATGGCCAGATTACTAGACCAAGGGTTTGGTGGTTCAAGAGCCATTCCATACCACATTGGCGAGGATTCAAGTCTCATCAGCCTCTCCCTCAAAAAAGATGTAATAGAAATAACTCTTAAAGAGTACCAAATAAGAATATGATATGCTACATCCTTTGCATGCAGAAAACTAGAAACATTGTGTTGGAATTTGGAGATTAATATTAAGGCAACAAAAGCAACGCATTGTCGTTGTGTTTGTACATAAGAGAGAGTAAGCGAGAGATACCTCATTTAATGAGTGACACAGAGCTTCCTCCCCCAAAGATGCATATATGGTCACGACCGTGACATTGCGTCGGAAGCAACCCTGATACAACGCAACCACAGTTACTATATTACAATTTCTGATAGGCATTGTTAATGTACGATTTACATCATCAGAAAAAAATAAGTGAATCAGAAGGAAGAAAGCTTTATTACTGTCTTTATTTAAAAGCTGTATTACATTGTTAATTTCCGATAGGCATATCAGTAGAGCACCACTATTATCTGACAACAAAGTAGTTAAAATAAAATTTTGAAGATGAGCACCTGTAGTGCAATAAACCATTCTTCTCGTGTATCGGCAAAGATAGCTACACGTTCTTCCTTTTTATGACCGAGTTGCACTAAACCAGAAGCAAAGTTGCACACTGTTTCAAAGGCTTGGCCATAGGTCAACCACTCATAATCACCCAAATGAAGTTTCTCAAATGATCGCCCATCTCCAGAAACTTCTAACTCGCTTGAAATCAATCTCCGAGTTCCAAGAAATCTCTTTTCTCGGTGCTGCTTGCATGAATTCTCAAAAAGTTCCGCAAGTGTTGTAATGCCTTCCCATGCTGATTCCATAGGGGAAGAAAATCGATAATTTCGAATTGCAAACCCAGGTTCCCCACCAACATCAACAGGCAAACCCCGCTTTTTTCCATTCTTCGAAGTCCGAAGGAGAAGAGTCAATACAAAGGGAACAATGATGCCGACAAGATAAGGACCCATCTTTGATAAAACACAATCTGTAGCCAATCAAGCAATTAAAGTCCAGGTTACGGAAACTGATAACCAGTTATATTTACTAGTAACTCTTAGATCAGGTAGAACTAATTTATAAGTTTCACGTCTCAAAGAGTAGACAGACCGAATTAAACTTTATCCATAAAAATTGAAAGCTCATAACTGATAGTTTACTAATAACTGGATGTATCAGTAATGAATTGTCCTCATAAGATCAAAATGAGATAGTTAGTACAAGTACATCAATGTGTTACTGAAATATCAATGAGAGACGGCTTAAATATAAGGTTGCATCCATAGTTACTAAATACTCTCATACACCTAGCGAACCGCATTTTGGTACTTGTGTACCCAAACAGGTACTCTTACATATCAATACTCTAAATTTAGCGTACCGAAAAATTTCTTCATTGTTTAACTATAATCGCATAAATATCATTATTATAACTTAGTATTGGATACTCAAAAATTGCATTTGTACTAAAATATTTATAAAACAATCAACTTGTTAAGTCAACTAAAAATATTTTATAAAACTTAGGTCTATTAATTTAGATTATAAGAGAATTCCTAACTATAAGAATTTATATATATCCTAGCGTATCACGTTCAAGTTATGTAGAGTACCGCGTACCGAAATGTACCACGTTTCATGTAACACTGACTTGCATCTTAATTCAGCCAAATTATGTTCTCACGACGTTTAACAAAAGGATGAAGATTGTACAAACTACCCTGTTCTTTGCACTAATCCCTAAAAGCAAGAATCAGCTGAGAAAGTACTAAATTATTTCAGGATTAATAACAAAATTCAAGTATATTACATTACAAGTTTGACCCTACAAAAAAAAAACTTACTCAATCACAAAAAAGATTATTGTTTTCTGCATATACTATAAATATACTTTGACCCTACAAGTTTGACATTAAGCCTTGGAACTCTGTAGGCAATGTCATACTTAGCCACACTCACAACATCAGCTGTCAATACTAAGTATACTATGCCCGAAGTGAAATGTATTATTGCCATATAAGATTTCATGAAAAAAGGCAATACTAATAGAGAAAAAAGAGTAATTTAGCAACAACAAAAAAAAAGTACAATTCACCAACATCTACCTTTAATATAAAAAATAAGAACCATAGCATCAAAGATAAGGGTGTAAACGAGTCGAATCGAAGCGAACAGAGACTGCTCGAATTCGACTCGAAATGATAAATTCGTACTCGAATTTGACTTGAATTCGAATTGTATTTGAAAATTTCTACTCAGATTCGACTCGACTCGAATATTTACTACTCGAATTTGATCTAACTTGGCTCGGATTATAGTCAAACTACTCGTGAACTTCAAATTCAAGCTCGAATTCGAGTCTCTACATAATAAATAGTTTTATAATAAATATAATTATAAATTGAATTTGTTATTTTACTTAGAAATGAGAAAATATATTTACTATTACACTTTACAAATATAAAATCACAATTAAAATTAAAAACAAAACAAAATAATAATAATTAATTATTCTAATTTGATTTAAATTTGTATATATTATAAGAAAATGTATCGAGCATCTAATCAAATCTGTATCAATCGAGTATATATCGAATCACAATCAAGAATTCGAGTAGTTTGAATCTTAAACGAGTCGAGTATAACCTTGCTCAGATTCTACTCATATTTTTATTCGAACTATTTTTAATACTCAGATTTGAATCATGTTATTAACGAATCTGAATCGCGCTCGTATTTTTTCGAGTGGAGCCTGAATCGAGCCCGAACTGTTTGGCTCGTTTACGACCTTAATCAAAACCTGTAAATAAAATCACATATCTAAGAATTCAAACTAAAACTAACAAATTGAGCTAAATTTACAATTTTGCAACACAACCATCATTAAAAAGGTCATCTTTTGATGATATAGACTACTTAGAGAAGAGGGGAATTGTCAATTTCACCACAACAAAATGCAAGATGATTATAGGCTAATTAAAAATCCACACCAAAAACTACTTATAAATATAACTGAATTCAGTACACTATATTACAAGAAAAGCATCTGCAAAGTAATAATTAATCAAGAACAACAAAATACACAATAGAATACCAAACATCAAAAAAATAATAATAATAATTACCCCCCATGAAGAAAATCAACTTTAAACCCCCAAAATGCAAAAGAAGCAAAAATCAACCAAACCCAGTTCAAGAAACAGCTAAATGTGCAACAAAAAGAAAAATCATACCTTTGTTTAGATTCTGAATACAGAGAACATATCCCTGAAAGCAAGAACAAATTCCCAAAAACCCAGTGAGTTATTTGGAAAACTCGGGGTTCTGAGAGATGAAACAAGGTGCGTGAGTGATCAGAAGGGAGAAGAGTGTTAATATATAGTGGGTGAAATTGGCGGAGATATCGAGAATGCAGAGGTTGTAGTGTCAGAAGGTGAGTTTGAACAGATGGTTAGCGTTTAATTGAGGGAGTCGTCAGAAATAAATAGACGGCTCAGATCGTTTTGAGATGACACACGTGCAACATTACACAAATCTGACCGTGGAATTTAGTGGAGGAGACTGTGGATTCGGCGCATGAGGTCCAAATGCGAGAAAATTTTCTCTTTTATTTCAGTCAAAAAATTTAAATAAAAAATTCCATTTTCTATTTTTTGGTTCTAATTTTCAAATGAAAAGATTCTTTTTGTTTTAGTTTTTTACAATTAGAAGTTTCGAATCTTTAAGACCTCCCTTTCCACATAAATTTGACACCTATGTGTAAAACATTGTCTAATACTCTAATTACATGGAAAAGAGTAATATTTTATTATTTTATAATTTCAATTTTAATGATGAAATCAAACTCAATTACATTGAAAAGAGTAATATTTTATACTTTTAAAATGTGTTGTTGTACTAAAACTTAGAAAATAATAAATAATTAATGTTGCTTATGAAATTATGACTATGTAATTTATCATCATTGTGTGAGCTTCAAATAATATGGAGTCAATTGATTTTGTATAATTTTTCTTCTAACTTTGATATTTTTAAATAAAAATATTGGTTTAGATTATTAAGAAAGAAAAAAATATAAAAGATTTTTTTGACCATTTTGGAGTTTTTTTTTTTGTCAAATTACAACTAAGACACGTTTTAATAAATAAGACTTGACAAAATTGTAAAAGTGATCACCCATATTTCAAATCTATTTAAGAAATATATTAATAATTTTTATTCATGTAACTGACACGTGACAACAAATTAAAAGATCAATACATAAAGTCACAAAATGTCCTTTTTAAGAGAAACTTTAGGACGATTATGGATTTTAATTAAATTTGTACTTCCACTCTTGGGAATATTTTCTCCAACTAAATTTTGTCTAAAACACGACTAAGCATAATTTTTTAGATAATTTTTCAAATATCAAATAAAAATACTTGTAAGTTATTGTAATAGAAAAATTAATAAAAGAGCAATATCACGTGCTATATGAATATTAAAATATTTAAAATATCAACAAAGATGTAAAATTCACATTTTTAGAATGATGGAATGAGTCTATCATTTTTATTTTATTGTTTATTTTGAGGAGAAATTTATTTTTTCTTCAATTTTAATTTACATTTTTCTGCGACTATTTAATCTCGCACACTTTCTCATTCAAGTGTGACACAATTAAAAAGTCAGTCAAGCTGGGGAAATGAATAATAAAAAATAAAAAAGATGGATAGATATTAGATAGGGTCAAAAATGGCTAGCAGGGTCAGGGGTATAATAAATGAATAATGCTATAGATACAATTTATTTTATAATTTGTTGATGTGGCATACTCCACCTTCAGCTTTTACGTGAGGTCGAAGACTACGTTGAAATAATTTGTTCATCAATATGCAAAGGTAGAATATGCCACATCAACAAATTATAAAATAGTTATAGAATAAATTGTATCTCTAACACCACTCATAATAAATATAAGGGAAACTACAGGCAGTCTGATTTGGGTAGCTTAATATCTCCAGAATCATGCATTGCTCACATATTATTGAATTGGTGTTTTGACTAATTATTAATTATATAAACCCCATTATTTTCTGCGTGAGTTAAACAATTTTTAATTAAAAAAATGGCATGTTTCCTAATTTATAATTTTATTAGCTTGGCATATTTAACTGATATAAATTTATTTAATTTTAGTTGATACAATTATCATAATTGTATAATATATAACAAATTTATTTTATTATAAACTTTTACGAGTCATATTAATTATGAAGTTTAATACACTGTCGTTTGATCTCAAAAGTCAAATTGCATTTCAAATTTTGAAATGGAGGGAGTATAATTAAGTGTATGTTCTAAACACTAGCATCATTTATCAGATAAGTGAATTATTTAAAAAAGAATAATGTTAAAGGTCTCAAATGAAATGATACTCCCTCCGTCCCTAATTATTTGACGTTTTAGAGTTTTTCATTTGTCCCTAATTATTTGACGTTTGTTCAAATCTAGGAGAATTAATGACAATTTTTTCAAAATTACCCTTCATTACTCTACCTATTTTTTGATACTTTAAACTCTTTCTCTCTCCTTATCCCAACAAAACTCTTCTTATCCTATCAAAAGATTTAAAGGTATTATAGACAATTGAGTACTATATTTAATGCTTTTCAATCATTATCTTAATTTTTGTACCCACATCTAAAACGTTAAATAATTAGGGACGGAGGGAGTATTAAATAAGACAAAATATACTTTATGACAATGTCAATCACAAGAAATTTACCCAACCAATGTAACAGTGACAGATCATTTGAGACGCTTTTTGAGACCCCTAACATTCCTTTTTTTGGGAATTTATTAACATGTGCCCTTAAGGGCACATGCTAAGCACACAGTTCAAGAGAATATTCCCTTGAATTATGTTCATATTCCCTTAAACTTGATGCAAATGCAAAAATCAAGAGAATATACACAGTTCAAAAAAATATTCTCTTGAACTGTGTTCTTAACATGTGCCCTAAGGGATACATGATAAGAGGACCCCTTTTTTTTTTTACCTTATTCATAGTATCTCATTCATTGTAATCAAGAAAAAATGTTGGAACCAAGCACTATCATAATCCCAAAAACTTACGGCAATTATCTGTATACAAGTAGTTGAAAAGTGATTGTTTAATATCACAATTTTTATGTTACCGTTTACTTCACCTATTATGAGACTATTCCACATACTTTTACAAAAAAATAAATAAAGTCAAAAAAGTTGAAACGTACTTGTTATTGCTCATACAAAAACAAAAATCTCAAAATTAGAAATCCTACCATTCCAGGTTGAAACTTTAAGAAAGCCCAACGCCATTTTAGCCTGATCTTTCATTCAAGTTTTCTTGCGAATTATTATCATGGGGTGCTGCTCCCGAGAACATCTCCATCACAGATCTCAAAGCCCCGGAAAGTTCCTCGGGCATTTGATCTCCGAGATTTACGTTGATATTCCCACCTATTCTAATCTCCGGCTCGGGAAAAGGTAGGTCGTTATTGCCAACTCCTTGCGACTCGCCTTGCGAATGCGGTACTTGGTACACGTTGGCAGTCATGTTCCTAATCATGCTTGTGATATCAACAGGAATGCCGTTGGCAGTAAATGGCATTGACGTAAACTGTGGCGGCGGCATTGCATGACTTCTTGACCCTCCTGCAGATTGTTGATTTGAATCTCTCTGATGACCCGAGGAACTTGAATTCTGTATACAAGATGGGAAATGACATTACTGTTTGACCATCTCTTCTAGATGCCATAATATATTCTTTGGGACAACAAAATAGAACACAAGGCATTCTGATTGCAAGGATAACTAGATAGATTTTCAACTACAAAATGGTGACACTTCAAAAAAAATATATGTATTAAAAGCATGCGATATGCAAAATGAGGGATCTGCCAACGCAGCAATTGAGCAGCAAAATGCAGCAACTCCTTTGATTTGTCTATGCATTTTGACATATGCAAGTACTCCGATGCAAGACACAAGACATGGTAGTAATAACAAGCACGACACATAATGGGTTCCTTTGTCAAAGATATTGTCTTTTCACTTGACATGAAAGCTTTGGAGATTCTACAAATAAGTAGAATGTAAGCGAGGGGATGATTTTGACATATGTCAGTTGAAGGAGATTTATAATACACTTTACGACTCGCATGAAACGACTCGATCACTGTAAAAATCAGTAGCACATATTGTAACAATTACCGTCACTGGTTCAGCTCAAAGGACTCGCTCTATATTTCATGCAAACAAGAAGCCAACAAATAGTATCAGGCCTTCAATTTTATTACGAAACATCTTGTAATCTGACATGAGCAGTATTTAATCCTTTTGTAGAAAATCCATGTCATCATCTCTCAACCTCATTACTCAGCAGAACTCACTCATATTAAAAGATATCATTACCTGATTATGATGTGTCCTCCGACACTCTTCATTCAATTTTTGCTCTGCTACCTAAATTTCATAACGACAATCAAAATAGTGACAAGTGAAAAACAATGACATCAAAAACAGTATTAATGCCCGTAACAATAATAATAACAGCAACTTCTTATAAACATTAGCTTACCCGAATATTTTCCTTGACTGAATCATTATTTGGATCCAACTGCAGAGCTGCACAGATGATACACGGAACAAGGGAACAAAATTGTTTTATTTAATCTCTTCATGTAAAACAGTGTGTTTCAGAAACTAGTATTCATCACAGCACTAATTAACGAATAAGTAATCGGCAGAAAACAATAGTAGTGACACGTAAGAGCTTGTACATGGATTCACTAATCTCCACCTAAAGAAATGAACATGATTGATTGTCCATGATTACGGTCTTTGCATCTCTTTGTTTGATGTTATAAACTTATAATGGTCAACTAATTAAAGATTACGTCCACTTAAAGCCAGAAACTAAATTACTGATAGTTCCATCAAAAAGAGACGATTACCCTCAAATTTACTTGTATCTATGTTTTCTTATGATTTATAATCCAGGGTTAATATGGGAATTTCAAGTTAGTGCTGGAAACTATCAAAAGTTGCTACAAAAAAGTGGAAATAGCATTTGAATGGTCAAAGGAATCTGTTTCAAGTCAGCCAATACTGTATAGGTTGGTCAATTTTAGTTACAAGGTCTACATTTACTAGTGAGTTAAAAGGGTCCTTTAGTGTTCAATGTTCACCTCCAGCTTCGATGAAATTTCTTAAGATTGGATCTTGCTTTAAGATTTCACCAATTCTTCTTTATTTGCTGATTATTTTCCTGGCCTGTATCAGTCCCTTGATTTCCAAGCCCGACACCCCTCCTCCCCCTCTAAGAAAAACAAAAAAAAAGGGAAAAAAAGAAGAAAAAGAAAAAAGAAGATGATAATAGTTATGGACACACCAAAAGCCACACCCATTATCACAAGACAGATGCTGTCTTTTAGTTTAAAATGAACCTACCCCCACCAAAACTCAATTCTCTCTCCCCTACAAATCCATGAAATAATCTCTCTAATCTCTCATCAAGATTTTTTTCTTTCCGTCTAAACGGTTCTAGGCACCCGCCTAGTATAATATGTGAAATCAGTCCTCTACCGCCCATGACTGTCTCAAGCAGAATCGATCCTCTATACTCTCGATGTGTGTCTACTTGCTTACCCTTTTGATTACTTTTATTAGAACATAACCTTGAATTTCAAATTTATATTTTAAAAATTATAAATTACAGCTTAATTTTTTTAACTAATTTTAAAATACATCATATTTTCTTAATCTACTACTCTAGAATCTATCACTTCATCAATTCTTTTAAAGTGCAAAACGAACTCAGCTAATATAATAGATTTGAAATTAAGAAGTCAAAAGAATTGTCTAAAAATGACTACAAATATAAATCCAAAATAATGGTATTTAATGAAGGTTTTGAAACTCAACAATGATTGAAATGAATTTTTTGTATAGGATCTTTTTTGGGTAAATTTTCATATACAATTTAGAATATTTACATCTAATATATGTTTTATATAGTATATACTAATATAACAGAAATATTGAAAAAAATAAGACCGTCTTGAAAAATTGCCTTGGTGGCCAAGGCAAGAAGCGTTCCCTCCTCCGCGAGGTCCGCCTACTGATTTTAGAACACTAATTAAGATGTGTATCAGAATACCCTATGCGCAAAGACAATTTCCTATTGCTACTTATCTAAGTGAAATTTTTTGTTTCCTTTTTTCTGATAAGCCCTGCACAAGATGCAGAAAGATATGCATTGTAATACCCAAATACTAAAATATATTATGGGTAACTTTTAGCAAAATAATAATAATATATATACACGTATATTAATATGGATAACCCAATGAAAATGATATTCATGCACTGATTTGGAAGCCATTCGGGTTAATAAAGGTGATATGACACCTACCTTTCATAAATCCTTTATCAATAGCATCTCTGTAATTCCCTCGAGCATAATAAGCAAATCCCAGACGACTGTATGCCTTGCCATAAGCTGGGTCAATTTCAATGGATTTAAGACAGTCTCTAATTGCTTCGGTATATTGACTGACCTGCGTGTATGCAGCTGCCCTGTAGATGTACATCAGATAATCAGTTGAAGATTCCAACTGAAAACTGATGATGTGAAAATTTGCTACAACCAGGCAAAACATTTTTAAGTACTTCTTTTCTATCAAAAAATTGGTATGGCAAAAGAAATATGCCAATATTACTCAAAACTTTTGTGCATTTTGTCATTTATGAAGGCATCAAGCCTCATCACATATTTACTTATGCCGAATGCATATGAAAACTTGATGAAACCCCAATCCGAAAGCAGAAAAATATATTACTAACAGAGGCATATGAGATGCAGGGGTATGAACCAGAAAAATAATTCTATTGTCATTATGTAAAGGCATTAGACAAAGGCTACATATGTAGTGCATCACTATTGGACAAAAGATAACCAACCCCATCTGCCTTGTCCCCCCCCCCCCCAAAAAAAAAAAAAAAAAAAAACTTTCTGCACGCAAACATATTATTTTATGCACGAAGATATGAATCTGGTTATTTATATATTTAGCTATGCACATGTTATCCCAAATATAACCAGCAAACTGATATATAAATTGTGGTGTATATTATAAACTACCTTAAAAGGAAAAAGAATGCCTTCCATTATTTTCTTTATTTAACAAGTTTACACAAAGTATGATAACAATAAAGGTATATATTTATTATTTGCATTTTGTGATATGCAAACGGATTTGAACCTAAGTACTAACACAACACAAGACACATCTGATACAAAGCCTTCTTATTCCAAAGCCTAAATTATTATATATATATATATATTAACACAACCTAAATTAAACTTTTCAATAATGTGCAAGTAGTGAACCTATTGCAGTAGAACACAGCATTATCTTCAGACTAGTGCTATAGCAAAAGTGTAAAACTCAATTGCATCAGAGAATAGCTTCAATTGCATGGCCTTGTTACCTACAAATAGGGCATATCAAACGATAGTGTTAATAAGACACAACCAGTAGTACAAAGGGAAACGGAATAGTTGTGATGAGGATAACTCTTATCAAGATAAACTTATACACCACACCTGCCCATCAAAAAAAGTTTAGTGGAAACGAAGAGTTCCAATATAATAAAATTGGATTTGATAACAGAAAAACAATTTCTGCGAACATGTAAATAAAATATAATGATGAAGTACAGAGTTAAAAACAGATGGTTACCAGCACATTCAATAGTACATTAATATAAATACCTTGCGACTTTAAGATCTCAGCTAGATTTTTTCGATCATATGTATGACATCCAGATTTTTCCATTTCCTAATATCACAAAAGAATATTCACCGCATCAAGATGTGAGTCTGGAAATAAGAATAGCAAGGGCTTGCAAAAGAACAGAAAACAAAAGGTCAACAGGAGTGCACCACAAGCTAGTGTAAGGTACTGATGACAAAACCAATGGAGTGCATATAACATGAATGTCGAAAGTGGGTTGTAACTTCAAAATTTAGAAAAGTTAATTACAGTTTAACTTTTGAAACTATTGTTTGAGTTTCAGCAAACACTAATCATGGTTATAATATGGGTTTGCATGAAAGTGTGGTGAGGCGGGTACCATAGTTGTCACGGCGAGACACGGTGATAGTTGATCGTTTAGGCAATAAGGAGTTCGCCATGGCGTCCATATAGTAACAAATCGTTAACAATATGCAACTTAAAAATTATTTATTTTACTTCAAAAGTATATTGAACACAGTGTTCTAAAAAGCGGCCGTCTAGGCGCTAGGCCCCCCCTGGCGCCTCGCCTAGGCCCAAGGCGGCAAAAAAATCCCTCCAGAAAATTAGGCGGGTCCTAGGCGGGCCTAGGCAGACAAGGTGGGGCCTATGCGGGCAATGCCTAGGCAAAAAGATTTTTTATATTTTAATAACTACCCAAACCAGATCTTGATATATTTATTTCTCTAACGAGGATGAGGACTATTAGTTTGTATTTTTGATTATTTGTTTGTGTTTGAACTTTGAACAATTGCATGTTTGTGTTTGAACTTTGATATTGGCAATATGGATATGTGCTTGAACTTTAAGCAAATGCTTTTAATATCTTTATTATAGATTGTTTTGTTTTATATTATTGTTTTGTTTGGATAAATGTAAGATAAAATATTAAAATTGACTTAAAATAAAAAATCTCGCCTAAGCCTCTGGCCGCCCGCCTAGAGCCTTCTAGAACATGGATTGAATAAGAAAAATTTATATACATTAAAACTCAAAATATAATAACTAACACTATAGAATACAATTAAAAACACAATTATATATGAATACTTCACAATCAAAATTCAAAAATAAAACACTAGTACGACAATGAACACTATGTAAAAAATAAATAATCAACCAAGTCAACACCTATCACACATTACAAGTCTAATAAGTAATAAAATTACACCACATAGCAAGTCCATGGGTTATGATGAGGGTAAAAAATGACTTACTAACTTAACTAGACCAGCTACCAAAGCATGAGCTTTGGCGCATGAGCAATGACAACTCGGTGTCTAAGGCCTCGCCTTAATCCTTTTCTAGCGCCAAGACGCCTAATCGTTGCCTAGGCAATGTCATGGCGACGCCATGACAACTATGGTGGGCAGAAGACAATCATACATTATGATCACAATTAAAACTCACTCCCATTGGATGAAATCCGAATCCTTTTAGTACAAAAAAGTCAGAGTTATCGGTTGTTAAACCAAGATAACCTTCCACCAACAGAAGCAAATCTATCATACTGAAAATCATTAAGACAGAAATTTTCCTCATTTGAACCTCTGAACATGCCAACCCTTTCATCAGGATAACTCTAACTCTAGTCCACTTCTTCTAGCAATTTACTGGCCGATAGATTCCCAACAATCCCCAAGACATCCTCCATAAAAGAGATAATGCATGACATAGAACGTCTCTTTTCCCCAACTTCTACTTTATGAAGAGAGGTAATCGCAGCCAACAACATTCTAATTTATCTCGTGACAGTCATTCTTTTGAGCATTCAACTCACTAAGAATTAAAATCCACATTAGTTGCTGCTAATATCATTATCTCCCAATGTCATAAAGAAAAGACAAAGAGAGTCTTTGTGGCAATCCAAAATGTGAGAACAGTCGAGGACTTTTGGCATATGTAAGCCTATTACTAAAAACATCACAACCCAGGACTACCCATATATGTGAGATGTTTAGAAATAAAATAAACAGATAAGTGAAAACAATAAAACTATTGTTTCACAAGAAGCTCCCAAGAAACCTTAAATTCCACCACTCGAAAAGAGCAATCATTTTATAGTTGGTGATAATCAACTACTCAACTTACTCAGCCTAACAGAAGAAAGATTTTGAATAACTTAACATTAGAGAGCAAGATATCTCGTACAAAGCGCTGTGCAACCTTGTTACGTCTTACCTATAGAAGATAAACGATAAGGTAAATGTATTCGTTAGCCGTTTTCTTTTTGACAAATATTAATTTTATTTAAGGTGCCAAAAAGGGTGCAGCTTAAGAATATAAAATTTATTGGCTATGTCAGATTGTCACTGAAAAGATCCTTTACGTACCAGACAAATTGAAGTACATCAACAATCACAGAAATGTAATCAAGCAGTAAACTGATGTTAATAATGACATTTTAGTGTACAAACTCGTATTCATAGTGGACTGATAGTAAATTATGAGGGCATTTGATACCTCTATTGCATTGTGAAATATTCTTGTTGCTCTATCGAGTTGGATCTGGTCATCATTTCCATCAGGCATGGTCTTAAAATAGTGAACCTTTTCAAGCACCTCAAAAAATTGCCCAAAAAGTTCATCTTTAGATATCCCTATCAATGAGACAACAAACAAGAAATATTAGTCAGCATAAAGGTTGGAGGTAGAAAACAAGAAATTCTACAGCATCTAATTTTATATCCTTCTAGACATTCACAAGGGAACCATGCTTCAATTACAATAAAAAAATGTAACTCCTTAATCCCAAGTTTAATATTGGAGCATCTTGGAGATGGTGTAGTTAAAATCTATAATAAAGATAAGGAACATGCTAACAATATTTTCCTCTCTAAGAGAGTTCAGACGGCACAATCTCACTCGCCTCTTTTTCCTAATCAGTTTCTAAATTCATTCTCTTACCACTGATTGTTCTCATTTTACAAAGTATATTTCTTTTCATAATAACTGAGAGCAGTCTTTATCTTGTAAGATTTTTTAAACATGTGTCCTTATTATGTTTCTGTAATAACCACAACATTCAAGAGATAATGTATCCTATCTCCAACATATCTCAGAAATTTAATCTTTATATAAGCATCAAAAACTGAGAAATGCAAATCTTTAATGCATAAAAGTCATTTTCTTTTCATTATTTTCATATAAGAGACCCTAAGCTTTTTTTTATGCTATAAGCTTTTAGAGAACTACTTATACAAACAAAAAAATGTAAGCTTTAAGGAGATCTGGCAAGTAACTTGATCATTAAGAGTGTTGGTTGGTGGTCAATTGGCTTTGAGATTTTGCTTAGAACCTAACCCCCTTTTGCATAGGGTCATTGTTTGATAACAAATCTACAAGTGGGGTACACCTCGGCAAGGCACGACAGTAGCTAACCGTCAGGACCCCTAGGCAATAAGGCGTCTGTATAGCGACAAGTCGTTCACAGTGTAAAATTTATACATTATTTATTTTACTTTAAGAGTACATTGAACAATAAAATTTTATATACATTTAAACCCAAACATATTTACTGAGTAACATTAAAAACGCAATTATATCAACACCTATAAAAAAAACTTGTAACACCTGTGTTTTTTTTTTAAATAAAAAATTACAAGGGACCTACTGGAAAGACAAATACACAAACAATGTAAAAGTTATAAAGTAAAAAACTTGAACTTAATAGATTATCAAACTACAGGGGACTTCAATGAAATTTTGCCTAGATGATAATAATAGAGTTTTATTTCCTTTTGTACATAAATGGGGAAGCGGTTAGCAAAGAAAAATACGAAAAATATCGACTTGAATCTGATTTTTGCATGTGGCGGCGGTGGAGGCTTTTGCATGTGGCGGCGGCGGCGACTTTAGCAGACGTCTTTAGTCTTTTTCTTCTTCTTTCATTATTCTGATGTTGTCGATGGCTTATCGCAACTTAGATCTGTTTTGTTCCGACAAGTTTGAATAACTAGGTGAATTACAAAATTAGAGGAAAGTCATCGCACCTTAGCCATTAATCGTTCATATCGTCGCAAAGGCAACGACTAGTACCTTTAGGCGCGCAACTTTCACTGATGCAGCTAGGTGACCACTCAACTTGGTGCAACAACAGCAACTGGATGCCATGACGACGCCGTAACAACGGGTTAAATACACTTTTCTCAACTCTACTAGGGGTCAGTTTACAAATGCATCACCGAACTGAATTTTTTTACAATCGACTCATTGAACTACAAATTATTTTCAAATCGTTACAAAATCCGTTAAATGAGTTAAGTTTTGACGGAACATCCATGTCACTTTTAAATGAATATCCACGTCATACAATCGTCATGTGCTATCATCCTAGTTGTTGCCATGTTGGAAAATAAATGGGTTTAACTACTTTTTGTTGCCTTTTTCTTTATAATTGTCATAATACCCTCACATTAATAATGAAAAATTATTAATACTTTTTTCTTTGAAAATTTTGTCTTTTATTGTATTCAAATATATTACATATATTATTAAAATAAGATAAATTTTGGTAAATTTTGAATTTGAGTAATGTCTTTACCATTATTCATAATTATTTTCATAATAAGAACACATTAAAAATTAAAATTCATAAAAATAAATTCAAACTTCAAAAATATAACTAAAATTTTGAAAAATCATTATTATTTTTATTTTTGAAAATTAATATAATTATTATTTATATTATGAAATCATTAAATCTAGGCTTAAATATAAAAGAAAGAAATATTAAAATATATATATATATGCTAAAAAGTAAGCTTTTTAAATTTTTAGTATATTACAAATTAAAAGAAAAGTTAAAAAAGTAATAATAATTATAATTATAATAATAATAATTAAAGTTATGATAATAATAATAATAATAATAATCCCTCCATTTCAAAATATTAGATAATTTTATAATTATTATAATAATTATTATTATTATAACTATAATAATAATAATTATTATTATTATTATTATTATATTTATAGTTATAATTATTATTATTATAATTATAATATTTTATTATTAATTAATTAATTTAATTTAATTATTTGTTATGTATATTAATTTAATTTATATTTTGTTTAAACAAATTAAACTAAAAGAACACATTAAAGCTTAGTGTAAAAACATAAAAAGAAAATTTGGGCAACTAAAATCAAACTAAAAGAACAAATTAAAGATTATCATTCATTCAGTAGGTACAGGAAGGGCAAAACCATCACATTCATCATTCAACTGAACCAAAACTAAAAGAACAATTTGATCAGATGACATATATATGCAAATTGTACTTTGCTCATCCTAACGTATATCCTAAAGTAAGGTTTTCTAATGCAAATCCTAATTTATCACTTTCAAGTTACAAAATCCTAATTTATCAACATGCTCTATCTTTCTTCTGTTTCTTTGGTTGCTAAGATTTTGTATTTGAGAGACTTCTAAATGGAATTATTCTTTTAGTGTACTCACTGACATCTATTTACTGATGTTCATTAGGAAATTTTTGAAAAATGCAAGTTGTCCCTAATTTATTGGTCTAAAGCGAAAAAACGACTTACACAGGTTGAGCTGAACTAAACCTCTCTACTAGGACATAACCGACTAAAATGGTCGGTGCGGCTTTTGATTGTAGAAAACTGACTTAATAGATTACATTCTTTTTAGTTTGTCAAAAAGCCAACTGAAACCGACCGTGTACACCCTTAACAAAGGCTAAATATTAATGATCTTTATTCTTTATCAGGTGCGCAGACCCCAAAAAACTTTATCTGCGGACAACTGTGTACAATAAAAGAAAAGAAGCATATCATAAAATTTGTAACGGGAGACTTCCTACAAAGCATACATTTAGAAATCAATTATGATTTACCTTCAAAACATCATTCAACAACTATGGTACATCTATACACACCAGTACAGATAAAATAATAGAAGCCAAGACCAGAAAGATGGGAACATTTACCTTGCATGTGAGCTTCTCTTGTCCAATCTTTGTCCTGAATAAACAGGGAACACGAAACCGCATCAAACCAAATATTCATGGCTAAAAACCAACATCAAGAATTCAAATTCCAGAAAGTAAACCATAGAGGACCATCAAATATGTGATTTAAATAAGGGGAGAAAACCTTAATCATTTCATTGGTTATAAATCATAGTTTTCAAGATCAAGTGTGGATCATATTACTGCACTGTCCAGTCAGTAGAGTTTTGGCATCTCATTATTGTTTTTTGGGGTTGTCATGGATGATGTCCAAGTCTGCTAAAGATTTGTTGCTTAATTGATTGTTATACTAATATAGAAGCAGAAAGTGGATATAAATTTTGGGACATTGTTCCATTATGATGTATTTGATAGTAGTGTGCATACAAGCCAATCATGTATGATAATAAAGCACGTACTTTGTAAACAATCTTATTTATTTATTAATAAAATATTCATTTATTAAAGGCATTTAATTATCTACATGGTGCTGTTTTTATAATATGTAAATAACCCATAGTTTTAAGCAATGCTTTTAGAATCATGATGATGATCATGCTAATGAGATCTAAATTCTTAGAAAGCTCTAAAACTAAAATAGTTCTCAATCGTGGGATTACTAAAAAGGGATTAGTAAATCCGGATAGATTGGTACATATGTTGCTTGCTCATTGGATGAGGATGATTGATCTCATGATCATTTGTGTGGAGACACTAAAGCAAGTATGTAGGTGCTTATTGGAGAATAAGTTCACTGAACGTGACTCGCTATGGAATACCTAATGGAGTTTTACTCGCCTGTCAATAGAAATTCCTAATGTGATAGTAGTACAAGTGATCCTTGGACTTGAGATCATCATAGTATCTTGTATGTAATGAATTATACTTTGACTTATTCCTTAAAGTCCTTTAGGGTATATAAAAGGGTATGCTTGGGTATAATGAGTTACATGTGGAGATAATGAATGATCAATAAAGAATCTACCACCTCTAGTAAAAGAGGAGATATGTCCTATGTGATTCGTTAAATGACAACCCAGGAATCCTTGGCCAAGGTAAAATGAAATTAGAAAGTAGTTTCTAATTTGCATTATTTGGAGTTGTGCATTTTCTAATCGAAATACATATAATTAAATAAAATAAGACTTGACAGTAAATTCATGTCTTATATTTAATTGGGACATTGTATGGTGGAATGATTGAATTGTATGGTAACTATTTACTCACAGGTTCTTTTATGATTAATATTGAAATCTATATTATCTGGAAAGTCGTTGATCGCTAGGGAGGCTTATCCCTATTGTAGAATAAATATTATTTATTTAAATAGATTATTAGTTTAATTTATTTATTTAAATAAGATTAGAATTGTTCTAATTGATTTATTCACAACCGGTTTAATATAGAGAACCTAAAGGGTCACACCATAAAAGGAAGAATAATTATTTAAGAAGGTAATGGCATAATCGTAATAATGCATTAAGTGTAATTAATTTAATCTATAGTGATAGAATAAATTAAATAGTTTAAGGTTTATTGTTTAAAATTTTGGAAATATTAAATATAAATTAATAAGAGGAGTCTTATTAATATTATTACAATTATTATTATTTTAATTTCTAAAGGAGTTTAGTAATTAATTTAATATTAGTACTCTCATTTATTCCTAATAAGATTAGGAGACAAATTAATTAAATGAATTTAATTAATTATTCCCCATGTGGTGGGAAGCCTAAATTAATTAAAGGAGTTTAATTAATTAAAAGAAATCTCATGTCTAATAGGATTAGAAGGGTTGACCAATATCTATATAAGAGGAGTCTTATAATAAATATCAGTAGAGGCAATTCCAATTGTTGGAGAATACTCCATTTCTATAGAGGATAGAAAACTAAGCCAACCACCCTCCTTCTTGATAATTCATCTTCTTTGGTGGATCACCTCTAGAGGCCAAACACTTGGGTGGCTAACGTTGATCAAAGGAAGGAATCTAACCCGGAAATTCAAGGAAATCACGAAGAACAAGGAGTTGAACTCGTACCTGTGGAAGCTTCGTTTTACAAGGGTATGATTCCATAACTTCTTATTTATCGTTTTAAATTAATAATTTGCATAAAGGATGATCCGGGTAATGGTTTTGTAGAAATTTTTTTAAACTCTGATATACCATGCTTTCGCTAATTTTTGCAATTTGATTGCATCACGATTTCGTACAAACCCAACAGTATTTGGAGTAAGGAAGAATAGACCTTTTAATGAATGAGGAGTTTCCATTAAGACTTTATTTTTAAATATTTGTTTTCTTTTTTTGGTCAGAAAAATCCTTTTATGTAGAATCCTTGTCTAATTAAAAGGTAAGGAAAATTCAAAATTCAGATTCCTGAAAACTCTTGTTTGAAATATTTGGAAGACATTTCCGTTCCAAAGTTAGTAGAATGTGAATTTTCTTCATGATCATGTGTGCTCCTTTTGATCACTTTGATACAGTTTTTACTTCAAGAAAAACAAGCAACATATATTTTTGGAGATAATATATCACATGCTAAACTAAAATAATTAAAACAGAAAGACTAACCAGTAACTCAGGTAACGTGTTAGCTATTCACAGAATTAAGTATGAACCATAAATTAAGGTGGTGTTTGATAAAATTAGTTGTTAAGATCTGAATAGTTTAGACATCTGAATAATATAGAGTATCTGAATAGAATTGTATCTGAATGAAAAAATATTGTTTAATGATTATTTTTTTCAAAATGTCTGAATAAAAGTATTTTACCATTTTAACCTTCTAAACAAAATTATAAAATAAAATAAAATAAAAAAACAAAACTATCTTTCTTCGTCTACCCCCCGCCGCCACCTCCCCTCCCCCATCCCCGCTGACCCTCCTCCCCGTCCCCCTCCCCCTCCCCCTCCCCCTCCCCGTTTGGGCAATCTTCGACGAAGAGGAGTCTGCCCACCTTCAAACCCAAACTTATGAGTCCCTCTAGCCTTCTGTCCCTGTGGTTTAGGATTAGGACATTGGACGAATGAAAATTGGAAATTTGTTGGGAGCGAAATTGGTGAAATTATGGAGCTGGGTTTGGTGTAGATTGAAGGAGCATTGCGCATAGAAGTAGCTAGTAATGATGAGAATCGTCTTCTCAGCATTTCTGTTAAAAAAACACTGATTTTTGTGTGTTTGTGGGTATATCTGATTTGTTTTGGGCGGATGTTTTGTGTTCTTCAATCTGGGTTTTAGGTGGCGTGGTGATGGTGTGGTGATGGTGTGGAGGCGTGGTGATGGCTTGGTGGTGTGGTGGTGGTGTGGAGGCGTGGTGGTGGTGGTGGTGCGGTGGCAGATCTGGTTGGTGGATAGGAAAGGAAAATGATAATATTAATGAGGGTATTTTTGTCCAAAAAATAGCAACTCTCGTTCAGACTTGCCTCTTAATTCTTTAGACTTGATTTTCTATCTCAACTATTTAGAGGCATTAAGAGGTAAAAAAAAAAAAAAAACACCACATCGCCTCTGACCGAATCAGAGGCAATAAGTGGTAAACAAACACTGCCTAAGCAAAACAAAATCAAGAGAAGAGAAAAGAAAAGAAAATGGGCAGCTGAATAAAGAACCTGAAATTGTAATGTTGCAGCATGATTGGCATCAGCCACATTCGGTGCTAAGGATGTACTAGGAGCATCAGCAGAGAATTGGTCATGACTTGAATCTGCTTTAGTTTCACGCTGTTCAATAAATTCCCTTGAACTGAATATGTCAACTAAGGAATCAGGTTTTGATGGACTATCAATTAATGGATCAATCTTAAACACATCTGCTAAACATTCCTTTGCGACCTCAAGGCCTTCAAGATCAACACCAGGAGCAGGTTCAACTGTAACAAATGAAAATTATTTTAAAGAAAAATTTAATATGAGTGCAGCTTCACAAGGATTCCACCAAGACTTAAATAAAATTAAATTAAATTAAGTCTTTTGAAGACGAGAAAACTCATGAGCAACAACAAATCTATGCTAAAGTTGAAGCCTGCAAGAATTGCCTCCCAACAATGATCTTATAATTTGGAAGAGGGGTAGTACAATAAAAAATTTCATTTCCAATAAAAATTCACTTCCAGAATTGTTAGTAACGTAAGAATATACTCTTTCATGGATATAGCTTCAAAAGTATCCCAATCTACCTTATGATCCGTACAATTACCCTGTCTAATTTTGGACCCCATAGTTTTTACAGCAAAACCTATTTAAGAACCCTAAAATACTATGTTTTAGCAACAGAGGGAAAAAGTTCAACAAATTACTAACCTATTCACATAGTTTCAGCATAAATTGAAAGAGTACCAGAATTGAGGAAGTCTATGAACGAAAGGACGATGCGGCGAGTGAGGGGAGAATCAGTCTTCAAGTTCGCCATTGTAGAGAGTGAATTGAGAAGAAAGTGCGCACGATAAGAAACACGCACCACCGGGTAATAAATGGAATTATGGAATGGCAAAACATACAAATACCGCTCGTCGTGTTGCATTAACCCACTAAACTTAAAAAAAAATAGAATTGGCTCACTGCATTTTTTTAAAATATTTTAATTAGGTCATTCTGTGCAATTTGATTGCGGACGTCAAATAATTTACTTAATTTTTGTACGTGGCTTTTTTAAAAAGAAAATTGATATTTCACATCATTTTTTGATATTTTTACAATAAAAGTGTTATTATAGATATATAACAACGGTAAAAATCGTCGTTATAGGATTTATAACGACGATTTTGTTGTGAAAATATCATTTTCTGCTGTGAATTTGTTAGTTTCCTTTTTAAATATTGACATGTAAATATTTTTCAATTTTAACAATTTTTCTCCTAGTCTTCTTTGACCACCATTTTTGTGACGCCCAAAAATAGGTTCAATACTCAACCTATTTTGAGTCCTCAAATACACTCAACAAAATTCAAATACAATCTTTTATATCACACGGTCGTGCAAAATACGACCACACAACTGTGAGTGTCATTACAGACATGTAGAAAATATTAACATTCAAACTAAGTCCTCATTACATTTATTATCACACTATTTTAAATAAAAAAAATAGTGAGGACTTCTACAGCTCTAACTCGGACCATCACTCCATTCCCCGACTAGTACCCACGATATTCTCATTTTCTGAAGAGAACAATGGAAAAAAAGAGTGAGCTCAACTAGCCCAGTAAAAAATATTATGACTAAGATAATGAATAATAAATTATCGTTAGTCTTCAATAAATCAGATAAACTATAATGGACAACCAATTTTAGATCAATATTCGCAGCGGAAATAACAATTCATTAGAAGAGTTAAGTAGATAATGAAATCTACTATCTTCTTATGATTTAAAAGTTCATTATCAATATTTTATCCCCGTACATCAATCAATATATATCTTGAATCAAATATTCATCTTTGCACTACGGGCCAAAGATATTCATCAGGTAATCATTCATCTTTGCACTACAGGTCAAAGATATTCAGTTATATCACTATTTAGGACTGAGAATGATGAAAAACAATATAAATAACGAATCCAGTGAAATAAAGGACAAAAATTAGGGATTCGTAATTTAGTTTATCTAAGTTCAATAATACTCCATAATAATCAATTGTGGAGCAAAATTCAAGAATGAAGTTCAAAACTTGGATACAATCAAAGAAAAAATTGTTTTTTTTATCGTAAATAGTAACTCGTGAATAGTAACTCATGAATAGTAACTCGACATGAAAAGATAAAATTTTTACGAGAAAGTTCAGAAAATTATTCTGGTGAAATGAAACTAGATGAAGCGCAAAATTCAAGACATCTCTGATCATTTCAAGAATTATAGAAGCAATACTTACCGTGGTAAGTTCAGATTTAGGAATATGAAATGAAATATTATTACCTTCATAATATGGAATATGAAAGAAAATAATATTTTTTATGAATATTGAAAGATAATAACATCATTTACTCAAAAAATAATATCCCTTACCTTAATAGGAGAGTAGTTTTGACTGGAATGTCGGATATTATGTGAACGAAAACTTGCACTGTTATCAACACTCAAAGTATCTAAATACTCACAAGAAATACGCTCGATATTATAGAGAGAAATTTTTTTGATTCTGGTGTGATTTTTATTTCTAACTAAGCACCCTATTTATAGAAAAATGCTAAGATGCCAGGATTGACAATTAAGCCAACGGAGCATACTTGATTTGAAAAATTTGATGGTTGTTGCCAACCAAGTTGGATTTTCAAAAATCAATATTTTTCCACACAAGACAAAAGTGGGGCCTACCCATGTTTTTAATAAAAATATTTATTTTTAAAACTTCAATAATTCATAATAAATAGCCCTTTTATCAGAAAAATACAAATTCTATATCATTTTCATGGGAAATTTAATTTTCTACAACTTTATAGAAAGAAGTTTTTTTAAATTCCGAACAGATAATGGCCGAAATCCACATACAGATGATTTTTCACACCAAAATACTGATAAAAATACCTCAACACTAATTCCTTCTTTTATATCCACAAAAATAAATATTTCCTTATCATATAAATCAATAATTAATTATTCATAAATAATATTATAGAACTACAATATTGACAACCAGGTCGTTCCTAAGAAAGAGTGAGCCTTCCAATAAGGATTTCTCATTACTGACGCGCAATTAATCAACCCCTTTCCTAGACAGAGCTTCCTTAGATATTGTCAATAATGCTATCTAATAATATTATTCAAATAATATGAATTATTAATTTGATAATTAGAAATACTGTACAATGTCAATTATTGAATCACTAATATAAAATAGCAAAGTAGCAATTATTGATATAAAATATCAACGTAACAAATATTGAACCAATAAAATATTATGTAATTATTGAATCAATAATATAAAATATTGAACAGTAATTATTGTAACAATAATTGAGTAAGTGTCTTCCTACGTAAGAATCAGTAATTCAAAATACTGTGCAATTCCGTGTGCTACTGTGCAACACCGCGTATTACTGTATTTTAACCACCGGGTATTTCAGCAGTACTAACGGTAACAACTACGCCGTTATTTTATAAAAAAATTATTTCTGTCGCTTTCTATATCCTACAGTTATTCCGTTGTGGGGCCCACAAATGGCTGCGCCGTCGTACGAATATTCTCCGACAACAAGAATATTTCACGACCAAACGAATATTCTCCGACACAATGAATATTTTATTACCATTTGCAAACTTTGTAAAATTTGCATATATCTCCCATAACTTACCACATTTATCAAGACAACACCTTACTGTTTAAAATAATATATAAAAAAAATTAAATCTTTAATCATAAAAGTTAGGGTGTTACAATTTTCTTTCTTCTCTTTCCCACTTTTTTTCTTTCTTTTCTCTCTCCTCTTTTCAGCTAACAAAACTCTCCCCCCCTCTACTATTCCGACAACCATCTAAGAAAATTCTCAAATCTCCGATCAAATTATAGCTACACACACACACAACTACTATCCAAGAAAAACCTCATATCCCAATTAAAGTTGCACACCCCCGATTTTTCATTCCAAATTCGATCATACCATGAGCAGAAAATGCTTAGAAAGATAGAATCATTTTAAAATCCTAATGCATTTAGTTAACAATGCAGATCAATTACACAGCTAAAACTCCAACTTCGACTATACCCACAAGCTAAAAACGCAAAATGAAACCAAATAACAAAAGGGAACTCACAAAGGAGGAATGCGAAAAGTAGAAGCCATGAAAAGCACAGATCTGAGATGGGCCATTTGGAGAGGCCAAAAGATGAAACTTTGAGAGATTGGAAGGGCGCCAGATTCAGTTTCAAAGTCATGATGTTGGATTTTAAGCAGATTTTGTTGTTATTGTAAATTGATTCAGTTCAAGTTTTTGTTCATGGGTGCGTGTTCTTCTTCTTTTTATTTTTGCTCTTCATTTGGGTCAATGAAAGGTTGATGGTGGGGTTTCTTTCTTTTCCGGCGAGCTTGGAGATCGATGACTATAATTAGAGCTGCAAACGAACCGAACCGAACCGAACTTTGTCGAACTCGAACCGAACTCGAACACTTTTAGTCGAACTCGAACATGTTCGAGTAACTCGATCGAACCAACAACTATGTACTATTTCGGATCGTTTGGTGTTCGCAAATATGATCGAGTTCGCAAACAAGTCGAACATAAGCTTGTTCGCGAATACAAACTATATTCATGAACACCAAACTTGTTCACAAACACAAACTTGGTCACGAACATAAACTTGCTCACGAACACAAACTTATTCACGAACACAAACTTGTTCAGGAACACAAATTTGTTCACAAACACAAACTTAGAATTCTAAAGCAAAAAATAGTTAAATAAATACAAAAAATATATTCTCTAAGAGTCTAAATATTCAATAAAAAATTAGACCAAATATTATAATCTTCATTCATCAAAAAAGACCAAAATCAAAAATGATTACTTAGAATTTAGAAGTTATAATTAACTTAAAAGTTAACAAATACTTAAAAAAAAATTGATTTACAAATATCAACAATCAAATATTAATATCGAAAAGCATTTCAACTCTTCAAGGTCTAACCACTTCAAGCAGAGTCTACAAACAAATAATTATCAAAAACTCACAATTTAATATTTATAATGTATTTCTTTTGTTGTCATTTTTAATTAATATTCAATTTTTTTACAATTTTTAAATTTAATATCTACTTTTTATTTTCGATCTTCAAATTTATGTATAATTTTTTTTAAGTTTTAAAATTATTTAGTAAATAATTTGATGATTATTACTCTATTACCAAAGTCTCGATAAGTACATTGAATACTTGATTTATCTATTTTCTATCTCGATTTAACAATTTCAATAACTGATGTACATGTAAACAACTGTATTGTATCATTCCTTAATTAATGTCAAATTGTCATTGCATGATGATTAATGACTTTATTTATGTGCATTATGACATGGGTTATAATTTATTAAATTATTTGGAATGTAAATTATAATAATCCAACAATCATTGTTCAAAATTTTATGAAAATATTAAAATTATTTTAATTAAATTAGAATTTAGAGGTGAAGAAGTACACATTATTATTTATTAATTATTTAATAAAAAAGTTTACTTATAATAAATTATTAAAAAAATAAAAAGATGTTTAGGTAATAAAAAAATAACTACAAATTCAACAATTATTAATAAGTCAAATTTTAGAATTTAATATGAAATAACCAATTATTTGTATTTAGAATTTTAGAAATAATTTAAACATGTAATTAATAAATCAAACTACTCGAACCGATCTCGAACTTATCTAACCGAACTCGAACTTACCGAACCGAAACGAACTCGAACTGTTCGCGAACAAAGACGAACCGAATCACATGGTTCGCGAACATGTTCGATCGAGCAATCGAACCGCACACTCTGTGCGAACTCGACTTGACTAGGTGAGCATGTCGAACTCGAATCGAATCGAACTCTAACCGAACCAAACCGAACCAAACATTTTTGTACATCAGGCTTATTATACAATTGAGTAAAATACAGTAACACTCTTTCTAAATAATCATAATAACACTCACCTCTCTTCTAGTTTTTTAGATAACAGTTAGTACCCCTGTAAATTTGTAGGGTTGACTAAATAGATAAAGTTACATATTTACCCTTGTATGTTATCAAATTTTAATTCCTAAATAATATATAAGTTTAATTATCCTTTTTTCAAATACAATACATTTTAATTATAGTTTTATTTGTAATTAATACTATCTCATTTAAATTGTTGATAACTTATAAACAAAAACTAATTTAGTTTAATTAACACATATTTTTGAATAAGTAATACAAATATTAAAAAAAATTAAATTAAATTATTAATGGAGCTATTCTGATTAGTGTGATTGAGTATGTTGATAGTTTAGTTTTTGATGTTTAACAACAAAAATTATTATTTAGATTCTTAGTTTCATATTATGATTTTTATATGTTCAATTTTCTTGAATATATGTCAAAATTTGGGATGTTTATGATTTTGATTATATTTTTTTAATATACAGTTGGCATTGTTTTTGTGTAATGTTGAATAAAAGAAAATATAATAATATTTATTACTACCTCTATCTTGTAAATAGATTTGTCTTTTTTTGAGTAACAACATTTGTCATTTTTACTTTAAATAATTATGCTCAAGTGCGACTTATATTTAGTTTAATATATGAGAAAAATAATTAATATAATTTTTAATACTTTTTTATATGAATAATAATGTAATAATAAGTTTGTTTACGTAAATTTTAATATTGAAAAAAATAATTATAATTTTATTGCATTAATTTGTATTTTTTATAGGTATTAAAATTTTACTTTTTAATTATAAAAAAAGATATTTGAATATACATAAATTTTAATCTTTGAGAAATTCAATTAGCAAAAATTGTATAACTTTATTTTTCTGATAAAATGAATATTTATTATTTTTTGACATTTATGTTATTTATTGCACAAGTTCATAATTTAATTAATCAGATCAAGTTTAGTAAACATTATAATATACAAATTTATATTTAGTGGATAAATTAAACATAATAACTTGAAGGGTATATTAGACATTATATTAAAAATATGTTTGGATATTAATTGGTCAATCACATTACTGGTAGTGAATGTTATATATTGTAAACTAGAGGAGTACTGACTGTTTTTTGAAAAAACAAGAAGGGTGGTGAGTGTTATTATGATTATTTACAGGGGGTGTCAGTGTATTTTACTATATACAATTTTCAAAGGCAAGTAAAAAAGGTTACTATTAAAAAATTTAGTTAGCTTTAAAGTCAGATAAATAAATTAATATTAATGTTAATATTAGGTGTCTCAAATTTGGTCTTTCAAATTATCTCAAATATGCATGTTATACTGTATTGGATCCATCATAATATTGGACAAATGTAATAATAACGTGCATTTGAGACGCATTTGAAAAAAAATTGAAATCCTTAACATTACTCTAACATTTAAAGTGTTTTGATGTAAATGAATTTATGTATGTTAAAACTTAAAATATATAAAACTTTTTATTATATATTTATATGTTTTTAATATTACATTAATATTTGTTAGTGCTCATAATTTTTTCATAAATTTATAAGTTAATTTTATAATATTATCCAATCTGGTGTATCGATATATGTCGCAAGCGTGACTCGATAAAAAAAAAATCACAATACATAACGGCACTCTTTTTGTACATAAGACGATAAAAATAAGGATATTATCAGCTTTGCAACAAGTTCCCTTGCCTATTTGCAGAGAAATTGGAGGATGTGGTCATGTGGGGGTCATGTGGTGTGCATGTATTTATTTCCGTGCAATATTTGCAGTTTGTTAACAACAATCCTAATTAAGTCACCAAACAAGTTACCCGTAGCTATATCTACCAAAAACGTGACCCATAAATAAGGGTGTAAACGAGTCGAAGAGAACAGTGAGCTGCTCAAATTCAACTCAAAATGATAAATTTGTACTCGAATTCGAATTGTATTTGAAAAATTCTACTCAGATTCGACTCGACTCGAATATTTATTACTCGAATTCGATCCGACTCAAATCGAATTATATTCAAACTATTCACGAGCTTCAAATTCAAGTTCGAATTTGATTCTCTACATAATAACTAGTTTTATAATAAATATAATTACAAATTGAATTTCTTATTTTATTTAGAAATGAGAAAATATATTTATTATTACACTTCACAAATATAAAATCACAATTAAAATTAAAAAAAAACAAAATAATAATAAATAATTATCTTAATTTGATTTAAATTTGTATATATTATAAGAGAATGTATCGAACATCTAATCGAATCTGTATTAATCGAGTTTAAATCTTAAACGAGTCGAGTATAACCTTGCTCAGATTCTACTCATATTTTTATTTGAACTATTTTTAATGCTCAGATTTGAATCATATTATTAACGAATCCGAGTCTCGCTCGTATTTTTTCGAGTCAAGTCCGAACTGTTTGGCTTGTTTACAACCTTACCCATAAATAGTATACTGTCTCCGTCCCATAATATATGACATTTTAGAGTTGTCCCATAATATATTATGATATATGACATTTTAGAGTTGTGTATAAGAATTAAGAAAATAATTGTATAGCGTTAAATATTGTCTTAAATATTTATAATACCCTTTATCGTATATTTATCGCATACTCTCTCTCATCTGTAACATTTTTTTATGAGGGGTAATTTTGAAAAAATTATGAATAATTCTCCTAAATTATATAAAACGTAAAATAATTTAAAAAAAATAAAATCATCTAAAAACGAGACGGAGGGAGTAATCAGTTACTCCTTTATGGATCGCGTGTTTGTGCTATTCATACATACATAAAATAAGTTTATATATGTATTTGCGGAGAGATCGATCCCAACAAGGCAACAATACCAAGACAAGATAGAAAGTGTGAATGAAGTTCCTTATTTCATCCATAATATATATATATATATATATATATATATATGGGGCTTAATCCATAGCAACCGGTTGCTAGGGAGTACTATTCAGCAACCATAATCTCCACCATTGATCAATAAAATTAAGGGGTGAAGATTGGAAATAAAAAGGTCCAGCCGCTACTCTTAGTAGCGGCTGTTACATCAACTTTTTCAGCATAGTAATTTACCAAAATATCCCTCATTATTAATATTATATTAATTATTTTCAACCGGCCGCTACTAAGAGTAGCGGCTGACTCTCTCTCTCTCTCCTCCTTATATATGCACTCTCTCTCCTCTTTATATATTATAAAAATATATATTATATATTATATATATATATAATATAATATAATATATAATATATCAACCGGCCGCTACTCTTAGTAGCGGCTGGCTCTCTACTCTCTCTCCTCTTTATAATATTATATAAAGAGGAGAGAGAGTGCATATATAAGGAGGAGAGAGAGAGAGAGTCAGCCGCTACTCTTAGTAGCGGCCGGTTGAAAATAATTAATATAATATTAATAATGAGGGATATTTTGGTAAATTACTATGCTGAAAAAGTTGATGTAACAGCCGCTAGCGGCTGGACTTTTTTATTTCCAATCTTCACCCCTTAATTTTATTGATCAATGGTGGAGATTATGGTTGCTGAATAGTACTCCCTAGCAACCGGTTGCTATGGATTAAGCCCCTATATATATATATATATATATATATATATATATATATATAAAAACTCATTTTATCACAGTTCTTTTAAAATGTATACATCCTTTTGATCAACCAACCTATTTTCCCACAACATATATTTAGTTAGTACATATATCTAATAATATTTCCGGGAAGAAAGGAGAGAGACCAGAAAGATGAAGGCAACCTTTGCAACTTTCTTGCTTATGGCTCTTATAGTCAGCTGCTTGATTGATACAACAATGGCTGCTGGTTCGGGTTTCTGCAACTCCAAGTGTGCGGTGAGGTGCTCCAAGGCGGGACGCAAGGATAGGTGCTTGAAGTACTGTGGAATCTGCTGTAACAAGTGTCATTGTGTGCCTTCAGGGACTTATGATCACAAAGATGAGTGCCCTTGTTATAGAGACATGAAGAACTCTAAAGGCCACCCAAAGTGCCCCTAAGATTACTTAATTCATGACATATTACTATGGGGATTATAAAGCCCAGAAAATCATATCCTGCCAATATTTCATCATAACAGTTGCAATAATATGGTTGTTATTAGTTTGAGAACTACTGGGATATTTCATTGTCAAAATGGCTATGTTAAAGTATCTATATTACTCCCTAATCCCTGTCTGCGCGGGTAGAAGAGGAGGGGGGAGGGGAGGGGAGGGGAGGAGGGCGGGTGGGTTGGGTAATTTCCCATTAGAGTATTTTATTGTTCAATGTTTGATTCCTTTGATACAACCGAGTGCTCTAAGGTAGACAGAAAATTTAAAATCAAACTTCTACACGTGAAGAAATTTAGCAAAATTTATCTCTCAGGAATAGAAATCTTTATAGCTCATAATATATCTTTCTCAAAATTTAGCAATAGAAATCTTCAAATCTCAATATCCATTTGAAGAAATTCATCAAATCCACAACCTAAAAGGCTATCATCTGCCATCTAATGAGATGACTAAATGTGAACCTATCTGATGCGAACATGCGAAGAAATAACAAAGAAAGAAAAAAACTGTATCTGACGCGAGTTTCTCAGTACAACATTCTTCAGACTAATCGGGCAAGCTTGTATCCGGTACGCTTTCCATGAATCAATAAAGGCATGTTTACCTTTGCTGTTAGTTCTTCAAGTAACTTTCTGTAGCATTCCAACATCTTTAGCCAAAAATCAGCAACTACTCCAGTTGAGTTCTGAACAAGAACCTACACACATTAGAGTAATTACTGAAAGCCCACTTGATAGCGAAATTAAAACCACAGAGCAAATAGTACGCGGAAGTGGTTAGGTTTAATTTAAAAATTTTCAGACAACTTATGAAGGGCTGTTCCTACGACCAAAATATCATGTCTGATGCTTGTTTTATCATAAGAAAAAAAATGAGGGGGAATGAGTAAGAATCACAAATACTAGTTCAAGAACAACAAATAATTCATCTCAAACTCTGACATCAATTTTATTTAAAACAACATCAGTATTTGAGCCAAAGATCCTCACAATTGGAACTTAGAAACCACATAACTGTTGCACAATTTAGAATAGAATCTTCAACAATGTTATTGTTTAAAGCTTACTTTCCTGAATAAGTTGGCAATGTTTGCAACATATTAAAGATACTACAGTACTTTGTTCCAAGGCAGGTGCAAATCCAACAATCAAGCACATATCAACGCTAATCAAGCTGTACATACAATGTCAAAGCTCAACTGGAACAATGTTTGCAGCATACTAGTGTTTAATATACAAATAGATAAAAACACAAAATGGTTGTAATAGTTCACAAGGACAGTTGTCTTTTTCTTATTAGTTATTTTAGAATAGTTAGGATTGCTTATGTAATACTCTCTCCGTTCCTAAATAAGTGACGTTTTAGAAGAAAAAATGTGTTCCAATTTATTTGTCGTTTATAACTTTCTAGGAGAATAAATTATTTACTTTCCTATATCACCCTTACCTTCTCTCATTGCCCCAAAAAATTCTCTCCCTTGTATTAATAGTTTTCAACTTCCCATAAAGGGGTAGTGCTGAAATTTCACACAAATTTTAATTATTAAATAATAGTATTAAATGACTTTCTTAATCCATGTACAAAAACCATAAACGACACTTATTTAGGAACAGAGGGAGTAGCATATAAAGCCTTGTACTGTAACATTTCCATCAGTTAGTTATGAGAGCTAAGTTGTTTCTTCCTACGTTCCTTTTTCCCTGTTCTTCCTCTGGGTTTTTTCTGATGACTAGCTGAATATTGAATGGTCAGATTTGCAAACTTATCACAACAAAATGAAAATAGTCCACATAAACTAAACAAATCTATAAAGGAAGGGAATTTTTGCCTTGAAGATCTATATAAATCTAGGGACTGAATATGACATGACACTGAACTATATACTTGCAGTCTGCAGATATTCCTTCCCGGACCAAGATTGCAGATATTTACCTAACCACAGAACTTCGTAAGGAATTTTAAATATTCTTAATCTCATATGAACAATCAAACCTTAAAAATGACCATACAAAATACCCACATTAAAATATGCAAACTACTAGCAGAAGAGAAATTTTTGATGATTCAGAGTCCGGACAACAGCAAAATCTCAAAGATAACTCAATTATCAATGTTGGAAATAGAGAAGCAGATGCATACAAAATTATAATGTGACAACAAAACATATAAAAAAGAGAACTATTTTGCATCCAAAAAAAAAAACTGAGCCACGCTTTTCCAGTAAGCTCATACAAGAACACTAATAAGAGTGAATCAGTGGATTATGATAGGGAGTGTGTGTAACCTTTCCATACCAAAAAAATCAATGAGAATCATATTTTGATTAATTGATTATAATCGCTTTTAAGAGGATTCCAAAATAATGCATCAAGCATACAAATTAGAACAGTATGAATTAAAACGAAATATTTGCATAGTTCCTAACTCTAATTCATGTATTCATCAAATATTCTTAGAATGTTCCCCCCCCCCCCCCCCAAAAAAAAAAAAAAAAGAAGTTCTGCTTCAGATAACTATAATATCTTTAGCTGTTGCATATAACTTTGAAAAGAAAAATATTTTGAATACTGAAAGGGGTTTAATGGAAAAAAACAGTTACAGTCAATCTCAAAACGTTTTATGCCTAGAAGTTTTCACCCCACATCATAAGAGTTAGGTCTCCCTTTCTCCCTTACATTTAATGTTTTTTTTAAAAAAACCTGCTCTATGTAATCCAATATTCCAAATCTGCTGGTATTCAGAGATCAGACTAAATTTCATGTATGGTTAAGATTCCTATATTTTCAACTTGAGCTAACATATTCAGTTCCATAGGGCATAACGCCTATAAAAATGATACACACATATGGCACTACTTTCTACAACTACTGGCTGGAAGAGGAAGACGCAGCTCCTAAAATCATTACTCCCCTCCATGTGGATGCCCCAGATTTATGAATGCAAGTCAAAGGTCTTGGATGGGGTATTTGGTATTCAAAGTCTCAACCCACAAGGAGTTATCTGTATTGACCACTTTCCCAACAAATTAGGACAACAGGCTAGGTTGTGATCTCTGCAAGTTCTAATGGAATGACCTCCCTGACTTTTCCCTTTTGTAACTGTGTCCAACTCATCAAGTGGACACCTCTCTTGTTATGATCACTGGACCAAAGCCATCTACAACTAGCGTTCGCCAGTCTATCACAAATATTTGAAGAGAACCAATGGGTTTCCATCAAATAGTTTGGCAAATCAAACGTAATTTTGTGAATTAGGGGAGTCCTTCCCACAAGACTTGAGGTGTAGGATATCCAGACCCATGAGTGTGTGCTGAACTTTATCAAAGATAAAGGCATAGTTCTGTTTAGGTAAGTTGGAGTGGACCAAGAGCATATTCAGCTCCATGGAGCAAGAAGTTTGTAAGGAATAATAATAATAATAATTTGATAAGTGAAGTCATTAAAATTTATATACACTTGTTCGCTACTTTCTACAACTATCCACCAAAAGAGAGACACGGCTCGTAAAATCATCAACCCCAAGCGTGTCTTTCAGTTTTAAGAATAATTGCATGCTCTTAGTAAAGTATCCATAACCTTGACCATCCACTGAAAGAGGGAGAGACAGCTCGTAAAATCATCAACCCTCAAACATCCTCTTCAGCTTTGAATGCTAATTCCATGCTTTAGTAAAGTACCCATAACCTTGTCCTTTTAAATGGAAAAAGTCGATCTATTTTAAGGAACTATAAGCACATGCAAATAATACAAAAAAAAAAAATTTTAAAAAAAAAAATTGAGGCACCATGAGAGCCAGGTTTGGGACCTGAGCTTATAAGTTACTTTTTCTAACTTTCAAGGTGAAAACTTTATGACTCAAACAAAGAGTTCAAAGACCAGTGCCAAAGAAAAAAGGACACTATTCTTATGTCTCATGTATAAGGTAAAGGATCCTACTTGTCTGAACCTATGTCTTATATCTAAATTCTAAGGTAAAGGGTCTCTTAGTGGCTCTACGATAATTATCACGCCATAATAGTTAGTTTCCTTACAGCAGATGCACAATAATTAGAAAAACATAACGGTAACCACAAAGTTAAGTTCATCTAAGAGAATACCTCATAGTGCATATGACAGAACCGCAGGCATTACTGCTTCTTTTTACTCTTTGGCTTAGAAGGAATTTTTCCATATGCCATAAGCCTTGATTGTGATAACTTATATGGAGCTTGACGATGCTTTCTCTTGCTACTTTTGGATAGACTGTTTATATCACCATTTGATTCCTCAGTATGTGGCTTATCATCTCTAGACTTCCTCTTACGGTTGTTCTGGGTATCTGATACCTCTCCTTCAATAATAGATTTGATCTTCAGTTTTTGGTTGTATATCTTAATACGAGGCACCTTCCATTCCTTCTCCCTGTAAGGAGCCAGCTTCTTCAAAGGAACATGTTGATTTAACTCCTTGTCATCCAACAATAGAACCTCCTTGGTATTGAGTCCATATCGTTTTGCATTAACAGGTCTGTACTTGAACCTTGTCTTCAAGTCCCCAATTGAATCCTCATAATCTAGTTTATAATACTCATCCAACTCTTTATTAAGAACCTCCTCTAAATGAGACCTTTTACACTTTTTCTTCTTACCCTCATCAGCAGCTATTACTTCTTCTTCTTCTTCTTCCTCCTTATGTACCCTCTGTTTCAAGATCCTTTCTCTTGCAGCTTCAAACCCATCACCCGGCCCATGCATATCATCCCAACCTTTTGGAAGTCCAAACAACTCATCTTCCTTATCAAAGTCCGGTTTTTCAAGTTCACCACCATCTTCATCTCTATCACTCCCAAACTCTGGGTCCACATCATTTGCTTCATAGTAATCATCATCAAAAGCTTCTTTCATCTTTCTATCATATTCCTCCGGATCAAATTCCTCCTCCAAATCATCCACATCCAACCGCCAAACCCCGTCTTCTTCAATCCCTGCAGTCTTTCTAATCTTCCTAAGCTTCTCATTGATCTCTTTCTTCTTCAAATTCTTCAAATGCTTCAACTCCTCCTTCCTCTCAAACTCTGCCTGCGCCATTCTCTCCTCCTTCCTCTCCCTCTGCAACTTTCTCGCATTCATCTTCTTCCTCACCGACCCCTCCACAACCCTTGAGTGTCCCATAACCCTATCCCCCGGATTCTCCTCAAACCTAAAATTAAATTCCCTCTCATAATCCTCTTGCCTTTCAACCTCTTCCTCATCCTCCGAAACATCTATATCTTCCTCATCCAACACCTTCCCACCACTATCGCCCTTATCCAACCACATTTTATTCCTAAAATAATCCTTCAGAAACATTGAATTCTCGTCCAATTTCTCATCATTCCCAAAATATTCATCCAACTTCTTATCAACCTCTCCCGCATTCTCGTCATCCTCATCCTCCCCATCCTCCATCCCATTATTCCCACTCTCTTTCACCTTAAACAACTCTTCCCCATTATCATCCCCATTTAAATCCGTCTCGACAGCCTCAAAAAACGCCTTCCGTAACTCCTCTTGCTCCTCAGAATAACTCTTTACACCCTTCAAATCCTCCTCTTCTTCTCTATCATCAAACTCCGGCCCCTCCTTAATCAAATATTTTGCCGTCACATCTTTCAAATACATTGGCTTCTCTTTCTTCTTACCCTTTTTCTCCATTTCCCCAATCTCATCTTCAGATTCATCTTCAGATTCAGACTCAAATAACTTAGCTTCTTTGTTTTTCAAAACTGGGTCTTTATTTTTTACCTTAAGCAACGCATTGAAGAACTCCAAATCTTTCTTACCATCATGTTCCGAGAATTCATCCGATGATTCTTCGCTGTCGGAATCTTCGGAATCGTCGATAACCCCTTTCTTCTTGAGCTCGTCTAATCGCTGCAAATCTTCGCGTTTCTTGTTGTGCTCGTAACGGCGAGCAAATTCTTTGTTGATTTCGATATTGGATATGTCGTTTGATTCGTCCGAAAAGCCATCGCTATCGCCAAACAGCTTCAACACCATAGTAGAGTTTATCGGAGCTTGATTGTAGTTGCTAAGAGTTGGGGTTTTGGAAATAAGTTGCCGGGACTTGGGGTTTTTACTTTTTAGGGGCTGGCTGGCTCCACAAATAGGGTATCTTAGTCTCTTCGTTCCATCATGTATATAACTACATTAAGATCATCTAACCCGTCACTCCAGTACTTTCGAAATTAGATTTATTTATAATTTTGGACGATTCGAATTATTTATTAGGTTGAACGAAATTTGGCCTTTTTTAAAATTATTTGTGTTTTGTATAGATAGATAATAATTTTTTCATACAGAATTTATATTGTTCGTATTTATCTCTTAAATCCTGTGCTACTTTTATTTTTTTTTATAATTAATGGATCCCATTAAATAACTTCGTTACTCTTCAGTATATATTTTATTTCAGAAGCAAAAAAAAATTATACTTTTAGTTATCGTTTTGAGAACGGTAAGAGTAATATTTATTCATGTAATTGATAATAAAAAAAATTAACGTAAATATTCGTAATATATATATCAATTTTTTGGGAGTGGTTACCATGAAGTTAACTTTAGTCAATTGACAAATACAATATTAACACGTAAGCAGGGAGGTGATCTCTCTGCGTGTCAGCATTGTATTGGTTAATTGACCAACTCACCATAAAATTAACTTCATGATAACCGGATCCCATTTTTCTTAAATTCTCAATAACCTAATTTATAAAAATGTTATTGAGGAAGGTCATGATAAATTTTAATTCCAACTAAATTCTAGTGTTGACAGGATTAGAATTATGTTGACTTGGGAAGTGGTTAGCATAAAGTTTATTTTGAGGTAAGTTGGTCAATTGACTAATAGAATATTGACACGCAGACGATACTGTATGTGTGTCAGCATTCTATTAACCAATTGACCAACTTACCAAAAAAATAACTTCATGCTAACCGGATCCGTTCACTTGCATAAATAATAATCGGCATTATGTAACTCTCTCTCCCTTTGAAAAAATATAGGATTACTTTTTTTTAAGTCACATTTTTAAACTAAAAATTGACATAAATTTATTTAATTTTAGCCAATACAACGATGAATATTATAAACTATCCAAAACATACTATTAAGTGTAACATTTATTATTTTATAATTTTTAATAAATGATCTCAATTTTGAATTTGCAAATATCTCAAATTGACTTTAAAAGACAACAATAATATTATAGTTTGGAAGGGATTGAAAGTATCATCGATCTTAAGCTAGCAAAAGTTTTTGTTTTTGTAGAATGAGGAAAAGAAAAGGCATGAAAGTAATAGAACTGTAGTAGGCTTCAGGTTTGATTTGCAAAGTTGCATTAAATATAATGATTTTTTTTAACATACTAATAACTTATAAATAAATTAATAATTAGTGGACGACAATTAGATATAGGAAACTGATATTTTCACATCACTTTTTAATTTTTCCACACATATGACTCACATATTATTAATCAATAAAAATTCGACACATCAACTAATATGTGGACCCTACGAATGAAAATATCAAAAAATAATGGAAAAATATCAATTTCCTTGTATGTATTATCATTAAAAGGCATCAAAAGTGGGGGAGGAAGGGCACCTTGAATTGTCCGAATGAATGCTGCCCAGACTGAAGGAAATTAGGTAATTAAGCAACCAATTTCTCATTAGAACACAGAACAAGCATATTTCCTGCTGTGCTTGAAGTCTATTTTTTTTTTCATTTTTAAGATTAAAACTCATTGATTGATTGTGAAACTTACCATGTACACTAAATTCATAAAATCATAATAATATACACTAGGAAGAGCAAGCAGGAGGGGAATAGGGAGAGTTCTTTGAATTGTTCATGCAGAGGCAAGCCCAGATATTAGGAAAAAAACTCCGGTAATTAAGCAAACAATTTCTTGTACAACACCCGAATTAGCAGATTTCCTGCTGCTTCAAGTCCATATATTGACAAGAATGGAACTCCATGATTTTGAAACTCAGAGGTTTTCTAAATGCATAAGATTGCAATAATAAACAAAACACGGCAACGCGTAACTCACAGCAAATTTGACATAAATCTCTTGCCACATTCCGGGATTCACGTCAGCTCTCTTCATCTACCAGAATGGTGGACTCGTTGCCAACACCAACATCAATCAAGGAAGCCATATCATCATCAAGCAATGTCGGCAATGGGGAACCCTGCAAGTTGAAGTAAATCTTTTTTACCCAGACGCTAATGCAATAATAATACTCTTTTACGTCGAAAAAACTACACTGGCTCTTTCTTCAACAGCCCCGGGAAATTTAGAAGAAACTAGGCGAAATGGGAAACAGTATTCAAAGATTGACCAACAAAATTGTTAATCAGATTAGCAGTACATCAGAATGACCACTAGATGCAGCAGTTTTCTACGGTCATACACCAAAGTCGTCACAATTTCAGAGTCAACGTTTTTTTATCACTAGCTATAAGATGTTAATGCTAACCTCTTCTTGAAGAAACAGTATAGGCTTGACGGACTTCAACTTGAAAAAGCTCTCGCAAAGAATCTTCAGCTTTCCCACCTAAATCCAGAATACATATATATATATATACATACATATATATATATATATATTTGTATGAGCATAAATTTGAAAACACAACCAGAATGAGACATGCTTAGAGAAAATAGGCATATTACCGTGGTGGTCGCTGGAAGCTTCTTTGTCATTGGGGGCTTTTCACCAATTGATGCTCCAACACACTTCAAAGTGATGGCTGAATAAAGCATTATCAAATAATAGCAACATTTATACCATTAGTCTTAGAAAAGCTAATTGCAAAAGTTAAGTACATACCAATAAGCCCTGAAGCCATTTTCTGAGGTCCTGCTACTCCATTTGATGGCCTTTCGTCCTCAATTCCATGAAATACTTTAAGCTCAGAGAACCTGCAGACATGTTAAAAGACATAAGAAGTGGACAATCGTCAACATTTGTTTTATATTGAATGTAAAGACAAACACAGATATTTTAAGGTTCACCTTCCTAAACTAAAATGTTAATGGAATTAGCAATACCAAGTCACCCGAACCAAGAAAAGTCTGAAAGCAAGTACCAGACAGGCAAAAAAAAAATACTACGTCGCTTTAGGCGGCACCAACAGGTCCAACTAGGACTAGGAAATCTACAGTGCCAAAAACAAGCTTTATTCCAGCCCTATGTGATTGGTTAGCAAGATGAAATATACTCCCTATGTTCCACAAAAAGAAATCCGTGTGCAAAATTTGCAAACATTAAGGCTGAATTTTCGTTGTGTTTACCCTTGAAATAGAAAATTGTTAGTTTAATAGTGATGGCATGATAATGAAATTATAATGGCAAGCACTAGGAAATTGTGTAATTTTATACTACTATCAATAAAAAGAGGACTCTTTGTGGAACATATTTTTTTATGAAGATGAGACTCTTTTCATGGAAAAGAGGGAGTAATATTTTGCTTGGTGCCATTTGCCAACCTGTGAGCCCACTAAGAGGTAATGTCAAAATTCCTTAATGGTGTGTGCCATGCATTATTTATATCTATTCAGCAGTAAAATTGCTCCCCTCAAAATAACTTCCTGTATAAATTTCTTATTATACAAAAAATAAGAACATGAAGAAATATTTAACATGATCAAATTACCTGGGATGCAGCTGCTTTATTTCTTCCAGGTTGCCATGGAACTTCGACATCACTATGCGTACATAACTGCAAGGAAGATTGCTGGGGTTAGTAGTTACCTGAATGGGGTTTGGAAACTGAACTCAGTTCTTTCTTTTGAAAATGGGAAAACAAGTTTAGGAAACAAAAGACACTGACGCAATAGCCAAGGAGATAACATTCAAGCATGCTTAAAACTACATGTGTTACTTGTAAAAATAAAGGCAACCTATATCAGTTATTCGAGTTCTCATCATCTTATTTATCCCATCTTTTTTCTCTTCTTTTCATTCTCCTTGTAAGTTTATCATCGGCATTTATTGTTGTTATCATGTATAGCTCTGTAGTGTGTGTGTGTTGCTCAACCTGTCTAGAATAATAGAGCCAAATACAGATTCCGTACTCTCAGTAAACAAAGTCCATGGAAAGCATTAGGTGAGACTAGCCGACTTAAGTCACTTTACATTATGACATTTGTGGAGCTTGGAAGTAAAGTCGATGCCCAACACATGTCATGCAACCTTGAAGTGTGAATGAACATGGATAACGGATAACCTCCCATTAATAACTAATACATGGTAACCGTGATTAATTTATCAAGTTTGTAAAGGGATTGGACGGTCTCTTTTCTTGAATAAAATAATATTCTTTTATCTTAAATTAAAATTCAAAAGAAAATCGCTGGTGCAAGTTCTCACACTTATTGAGAAAGAGGCTTGCCAACAGAAAGAAGCATGGCACCTCCACCAGCCACAGACAGAGTAGTTCACATGAAATAGACTAAGCAACGTGAGAAGACCTTTGACAATTGTTGAAATACCTTGAATTTGGTTAAGAAACCCAGTTCATCTGTTCCTCAAAATTCCCTAAATTATCTGTAATTTACACCTGCCAAGATCTGTAGACCACCCTTTCAATACTAGAAATTCTGATAAATACCATTATACCAGAGTATTAGCTTATCAAGTCTACTTAATTCACAACTTCTACCCCTTTTGACTAACTTAATAAGCCATCTCAAATAAACTCTTAATCAAAGAACACCAAATTAATAAGCACCAAAATGAGCTTTTTACTGTTGCCTTAGGCTTTATTTCAGATAGATAAACTTGACCCCAAGTGCGTACATTCGATCTTGGGTTTCTTCCTTCAAGGCACGGTCACTTCACACAACATTTCAGGATCTAAATTAGGTATTTAGGTTAAGTCATAATCACTAGGAGGTTGGCTTTTGCACTTTCCTACATCACCTCTAGAAAAGCCAGTGTTGCCTAAATAAAGTTAATTGTTACCTAATCTCTATTAAATTGTAGGACATGGACATTATGTTATGATCAAAAACCAAATGTTGCAGACAACAAATTGACCTGTAGAGAAGTAAGAATAAGAGCCTGATAACTAAAAGAAAAGGAGAAAGTTATAACTATTTAAAACAAGAGAAGCCTTGAGAGAAAATCAAAAAGTTCATGATACAGATTGCACAGATAGCATGTGGGAGTCTAAAAGGCCTCCAAAATACAAGTGGCTGTCTACATCAAAATATATGCCTGCATAAGAATTTCATTTCAAGCCTGAATTAATGTGAAAACACAGGAAATAAAAAAAGTACCGAATCTCAGAGTCCTTCCTTTCTCTAGGGCTAACCTGAAATATGCAGAAAACAAAGATGCATCAACTTCTATTTACCTTAGAGAGCAATATAAGTGGCCCCCAATATAGTTTCAAAAATTTACCTCACTCCCGTTCAAAATTTGAACTTTTGCTAAACGAGCAATCAAAATGAATCTTGAGATGCCGCCTTTCCCTGGCTCAGTTACTGGATTCTCAGAAATCCTTATATCCTTGTCAAATAAGAACAACAACCAGCAAAGAGCCCATTGATCAATGATGAAATCTATTCGGAAGAAAGAAGGGGAAAAAAACTCCTCTCCAATTTCTACCCCCAACACACACAGTTTATACGAAGCTTTAGAGGAGGAAGCCTGGAGTAAGCTGATGTTAGACAGTTATCTCTTGCCATCAGTATCAGTTGTCCCACATGGTAGGGTGGCTAAGGCCTATATTTATTTGTGTACACCATCCAAATAAATTTTCTTCCATTTATATATATATATATATATATATATATATATATATTGATAAGTTCCCAATCTTCAATATAATTCTTTTACTTGTAAAAATGCTTCAATGTCCTTGCCTATTTTATCTCTTCTAGTATAAAGAATTAAAGATAGTCAGGATATTTTGATAACCAACATAATCAACTTTGGCAATCACAATAGCTTACAGCAAAACTCCACCAAAGTTACACAATAGAAACAGTAAGGGGCAAATAATTTAAAACTTGAATTGTATAGTTTAGCAATAAACAAATGGTGCCTTACCACTAATCCAGGAAAACAGTTAAGCGAGTCAATAGAAGCCAGATCCCCAATGTTATTGCCTCCTGGAAATGTATAAGTTATTAGTTGTGATAACTCAATACAACAACCAGAACCAAGTTCCATAGAAGAAAGAAGTATTATAATTACCTAGAAGAAGGCAACGCAAATTTTGGAAAGGCACGTAACTTTTCTCAACTGATTCATAACCACCGAGCAGTTTATGTATTGCATCAGTATCGGGGTACCGTATGTAGTTTAAATTATTCTTGTTCAGATGAAGTTGCTCCAAACTGAATGCAGAAAGCACATTCTATCAACTCAAAAATATAAGAATAGCTGGTAAGCAAGAAGACATTTCTTTCAGATACCTTTGTAGCTGAGAAAGCTTCACGATTTCATTCCAATCAGTTAGACAGTTATCCTCCAAATTGAGAAGCCGCAGAGAATTAAATCCTTGGACGGTTGTGGAAGACGTTGTCTAAAAAAAATATTTTATACATTAGATAATGTAAAAAACAAATTATACAGCAAAATATTACATATAGCAATATGACCATACACAGGAAAGCGTCTACAAACAAAATATTTGAGATCGGATTCCTTGCTACGAATATCACAAAATTTTCTACAACTTATATTTTGCATCAGATTTTTGAGATCAGATTTCTTACTAATACTAAACCTATTAGGACTTGAATCTTAAAAAAAATCTTTTCACAATTATAAAAAGTTAAATGTTTGATTCGCTTATTTGTTGCAAATAATCAGATTTGGAGAAAGTCTAAAAAAGGCAGGGGGTTTATATTTCAAAATTTTATAAGTACATATTATCTGGTAATATATATTACATGAAAATAACATAAAAATTAAATTTCCTCAGCTACAAACCATAACATACTTCATAGCTTTCAAATAGGAATTGAATACGTCGCTGTCTGCCTAAAAGAAATTTATCATTTATGACTACTAAAGAAAGTGTAAAGACCTTTATTTCCCACAGTCTGTTTCCCATCAGATGTAGCTCTTCAATTACTGGAAGTAATTCTTGAAGTACTTCAACCTGCCAGTTTGAATAAGTAACTCTTAATCAAATATTATCTAAAGTAAAGAAAGGAAGAAATGAACAAAACATGATGGTTTACATGCTCCCAGTTTAAGCCAGTATTGTTCAAAACTAAAATGTGAATGTTCTTCAGTTGGGGCAATCCAATGAGATCATGTTGCATTATATTGTAGGATAGGTTCAGAGCTGTAAGAGCTGGTAACTCGTTGCAGATGGTGCCAACATCCTGCAAGAAAACAAAAACCCAACAAGAGAGTGGTTATCTAGCTTCTAGCAGTTAAAATTCACAAAACCAGTTTGAAAGAAGCATACACGCGCATGAGTCATGCAGATATGAGATAACCAATTACATAGGAGTATGCTTTACAAGTAAGAGTCGCAAGTGAGAATCAACCATCCACAGGCATGAATTGTAAAATTTCTAAAAGTATAGAACATCCTATTATTTCTTTTTTCTTTTTTTTGGGTACTATTAATTCATTACACAACCACATGGGGAGGGGGATTTGAACCCAGGTCTTTACTATAGCAAAGCCTGGTGATACCATCCAAGCCAATGCTTGGTGGTAACATCCTGTTATTTCAATTACTGTAACAAGATATTTGCTTTTTATATTTTTTTATAGAAAAAAAAGGAATTTGCATTTTCATCAAACATGATTATTACATATGAGAGTTTTTAAAATCTGAATTCAAGTATATCGTTCATACTTTTAGCCTATGTAGTTATATATGAATGTTTATTCACCACACAGTCTAGAACTGTATTTCACATGTTATAAAAACATGCACACTTGCAGCCGTTTCTAATGATCAACTTTTTGTACCAAAAAATAAATATGTAAAAACAATGAAGTAAAATTGCTAATGCAACGGGACTTCAAACAAAATTGCACAGTTTACCCAGGCCACAGATTAACAGGACAAAATCAAAATACTTTAATCACATCCAAGGAATAACTGAGAAAAAGAGATATATAAAATACAATAACAAAAAAACATATATAACAAAAGAAGCAAACAGAAAGGCCACTTCCCCAACGGAAGAAAATAAGTTTTGCATTCATAAATTCTAAGTTAAGGTTAAATAAACCCAAGGGTTTGCTCAAGTGGCAGTGTGCATCATAATAGGTGTCTCTAATAGGTACAGGTTATTGGTTTAAAACTTCATAGTGTACCTTGGGGACAGGGTTTACCAAATGCACACCCAAATGGTAATGGTGTTCCCATTAAAATTAAATATATATATATATAAAAAGAGAACAAAAAAGGTGAAGGTTGTATATTATATAAGCAGAATACATATTATTTGCAAAAGCAACTACTTGATACATATAAAATTTAATAAGTAGAATCTTCATTTTCATATACTTGAAGTTGAAAATGATGAGTAATATCTTCAGTTAAATATGATTGAATTCAACTACTAATGCACGATGGTGGAACATGTATTCATTTGCAGCACAGAAACATACTTTCCATTCTGAAAGCAGATTTCCGGTCAAATCAAGCTCCTTTAGATCTGCAATTGACAGAAGCACCAAATGTAACCAACACTGAGAATCATCTAGCAAATCAAAATAAGGCCAACAATAGTGTTTAAGTCATTAAAGATGATTGGAACAAGATTTCATAAGAGGACATGTTGAAACACAAAACGGAATAGGGAAAATTGAACAGCAATATGATATCCAGCAGTTCTTTTGTCTAGTACAACAATAATTGTAACAGAGATGAAATTAGATTCTCATGTTGTACCGCTAATTTTAAGTTTTGAATATCAGCCAAGTATGCACAAGAATGTAGTGTGCTAATTGATGTGGATTCAACAGAACTAGGTTTACAATACTTATCATGGAGGGTTTAGTAGGTCTAGGAAACTAGTCCAAGAGTGTATCATACTATCATCCACGATTTGACATCATCAGTTCATCACAACCAAATTTGGACATCCTTTAACAGCGCAAACTAATAAAAACATAGACATCTCTAGAAATAGTGAATGATGGGAGTCTAAATGAAATTGTAAGAAGACAAGTTGAATGAAAAACGCAATTAGCTAACTTGGTACAGCGGCACTGATTTGAGAAGGAGGTCCAGAAGAGCTAACTCCTAAATAGTACAGTGATGCACTTATCAACTCGTCAAATCGATTCAGCTTGTCTTGAATTTTATCTTTGCCCAAGAGCTGGACAGATACTCTTTTGTTGCTTGCAGAAAAGACGTACATTTCATCTGCAACAGAACAAGGCATGATATTCAGATATGTCAAGCTTCATTAACTTATGATATCTACACTAAGGAAAGTCAGAAGAAAAATAGACCATAGCAAAACATGCTGTAGAAAAAATCAGACACTAAAAAGCGAAAGGTCCAAAAAATCACACCCTCTAATTTTCAAGGCAATGGCTAGAATTTTAATGCCTGTAACTCAAATTTAATTGTAGCAAGAATTAGATGAGTAATAGAATTATCCAGCAATCAAAGATCATGCCAAAGACCCCGAGCTTCAACCAAATTTTAGAACCACTACCAATTCAATGCATGTGATCGAAAAGCTTAATGCTTTAAAACATTACAATCCTCATCATATACAATACATACATATGTATTATACATAGAGTGGGTTATCGGAGACAATCTAACATAATCCGCCGTTAGTACTTACTAAAAAGGCATACTCTATCATCATATTCAAATTACAAATTGTTATTTGAGGTGCCAAATTATGAGGCTTTGGAACCCAAGTCTTTATTTGTACGTATACACCGCAGAAAGAACCCCCTTATCCCAACGTGTACCCCCACCCCCCAAAAAAAAAACCCAACCAAAGAAACAATGTCAATAACAAACTGTCATGATTGTCCTAATTTAACCACTTTAAACACCATTTAACCTCTTACCATCACTTCTATTCTCGGGTATACTGCATATACTATATAGACTTTGTCATACCAAAAGTCTAAAACTAATAATCTATTATATCCTAGTTATGAAAGATAAACCTCACAAAATAGAAAACAACTCTATGGAACTTTCTAATTATCCCATTGATTTACTTTTCTTATATTCAGGATTCCACTTTTTCCCCCCTTATAACTTTTTACATATGAAGTTTGTCTTTTTTTAGATTTTTCAAAACCACAATAACCCCAGACTCCAAATAAACAATCAAGTTCAGTCTAGGTGAAAATTAACTCACTAGTATAATGTTCAAACAACATGAATATGTTAATGTCAACTGAGATACAGTAAATACCTTCTTCTTCTTTAGTAGAAATGGACCGGTACCGGAGTTCGAGAGCCTGTAATAAAGTAATGCCGGAGCTCAAATTTTGTGGGCGGACAAAAGAAGCTGAATTTGGGGATTTAGCTTGGAAATAGTGAACCCCATTAATGGATCCATCGTGCTTGCCATCTCCATCATTGTCCCAATCGATGCCCACCCAGTTCCCGGAATACCCTTCCACTGCTCCAACAAACTTCACTGTCCCGATTCGCCGGCAGTCTCCGGCCGAGTGGACTCGCTGCCCGATCTTGAAATCGGGCGAGTTAGGGGAGCTTTGCATTCTTAGAGTACCGACGAATTTCAAATGTATTCCAAATATTTAACGAACTTGGGAAAGCTTTGTTTTTGCGTGAAAAATCATAACGGATTTGCAAGGTAAATTTAAAAGTTTTAATTTTTGCGACCTAGATTTTTATTTTAATTTTTTGCTAAACTAACGAGGGTATAAAAATAAGGCTTAAATATAAATTCATATCCTAAATTATATGTCATATTTCACTTCGGTGATCCACTTTTTAATTTTTTTCAATCAGATCATTAAACTATCAATTTTTTTCACGTTGGTTCAATTGAACTTGCCACAATTGTGATATGCATGTGCTTATGTGGCAAAAAAAACACACATTTTAAATCATTTTATGGAACAAAAAGGGCAGAAACGTAAAAACCAAATAAGTAATTAATTTTTTTAACAAATTCATCCAATTAAGATTTTTTTGCCAGATCGATATCCAAGACTACGCACTAGAAAGTCTATAAGGCCGAATTCAGCGACGACATAGTCAAAAGAGCCGTAGATTACCTCATCAGCCACAAAATTGGGGCGATGAGTTACAATCTCCACCGCGCACTAGTTGTTGCATCAGACACCACCATAACCCCCAAATTGTTTAAGCAACTTTGTTGAAAAAAGAAAAAGGAAAGAGAGGAGCAGAACAAGAAAGAGAGTAATTGAAGTAACCATTTTCTCTTTCTCTCTTTTACAGCCATTACGTAAGGTAAAGAACCAAATCACCTTATCTTCTTTGATAATTTTAGGTTTTTAATTTTTAGATATTGAATTGGGTTAAATACACATTCCCCCCCCCCCCAACTTTAGTAGGGGTCGGTTTACAAATGTATCACTGAATTGATTTTTTTTACAATCGAGTAATTGAACTACAAATTATTTTTAAATCGTTACAAAATCCGTTAAATGAGTTGACTTTTAACAAAACACCCACTTCAACTTTTAAATGAATATCCACGTCTAAGGGTGGGCATTTATTTCGATTTTTTGATTTTTTAGGTAACCGAACCGGTTCGAGCCGATCGGTTCTAGACAAAGTGAAATCGGTTCGGTACCGGTACATATAACCGGTATATACCGGTTATTCCGTACCGGGTTCAGGATGTTCATTTGGGCGTACGGTACGTACCGTGCCATACCGATTGTACCAAAATCAGAAAGTTGAGGATTTGGTTAATGGCTTACAACCCTTTTCTTCTTGGGGTTTTTTTCGCCATTGTTACTATCTTGACAAGAACTCTCCATTTCTGGTGTTTTGATTGAGTGATGAGAATCATCAACTAGAAGTTTAATCTCTTAAAACCAAGAAAAAAAAAATCATTATATGAAAACCCCCAAAACACTCTACTCCATAACAAGTCTTGCAAACAAAAACCCACAACCAAAGACCATCAGATCAACACTAGAAAACCATAAAACAAGAAGAAACATCAATGATTTATACAAATAACACCCGTGTTTAAGAAAGATTTGTACCTTTTGGGCCTCAAATGCATCGAAAACGTTAAGCAAAGGTTAAGGCAAAAGCACTTCAGTTGAATGCGAAGAGAGAGAAAAACATAAGCAAATGAAATTCAGTGCTTCAACTAAGACCTAATTGCAACCAATTCAGACCCTACTGACATAAATCTTCTCTCCTAAACCAAGAGCTTTAGGGGCTAGCTTTGCTTCAGAGAAGGACATGAAAGGAAAAGCAAAGTAGATTAGCATAATTAAAGCATTGCAACCGGTATAATTATAAGCAAAAACCGGTACCGTACTGGTTTCGGACAGGCTAACCGGTTCGGTATATCGGCCCAACCGGTACCGGTATCGGTACTCAATTTTGGGTAGATTCGATAACCGGTCCGGTACGGTTCGGACCGGTTCGATACGGTAAATTACCGATGAACACTCCTATCCACGTCAGCTGCTTCATGTGTTATCATTCTAGTTGTTGCCACATTGGAAATTAAATGAGTTTAACTACTTTTTGTTGATTTTTTCTTTGCAAATTGTCATAATACCCTCAACATTAATAATGAAAAATTATTAGTATTTTTTTCTTTGACAAATTTGTCTTTTATTGTATTAAGATATATCACATATATTATAAAAATAAGAGAAATTTGGGTAAATTTTGAATTTGAATAATGTCTTTAACATTATTCATAAGTATTTTCATAATAAGCACAAATTAAAAATTAAAATTCATAAAAATAAATTCAAACTTCAAAAATATAACTAAAATTTTGAAAATTAATTATTATTTTTATTTTTGAAAATTTATACAATTATTATTTATATTATAAAATTATTAAATCTAGGTTTAAATATAAAAAAAAGAAAAAAGAAATATTAAAACACTTCAAACATCAATTATTATTATTATTTTTAATTCCCAAAATTCTTTCGCATCTAATGGAACCCAAATTCGTTCAAATTAAGAATCAAAACTCAAAATTTGTACAGATCAAACCAAATCCAAAATTCATTCCCATCAAATCGAAACCCTAAACCCTACTCGTTGCCACCACTCCCACCTCCATCGCCGTCGGCAAGTCACTTTCACTATGTTCAAAATCTCAAAATGATGGGATTAACTGATGTTAGAAAACTAAAATCTCTAAATTTCTCAATCGAAACTCTAGGCCACCAATTATTTCAACATTACTCCGTCAGCGGAACTGCAAAAGGAAAAGGAAAAGTCGAGCTGGCCAAACACTAAAACGATCAAAAGTCTCCACAATAAAGGGCATGATTCTGCCGGATCCTGCTGCCAAATCCGACAGTCCGAGAAGATCCGAATTCGAACAAATGGTTGATGACTGTCTGCGTTCATCGACTCCGGTAAGAGTTCTAAAACCTAATAAGAGAGAAAGGGAAGCTAAGAGAGAGAAAATGGTGCTCCTTAACGAAGCCTGGAAGATAGAGATTCAAACGCGAATAAACAACATAAAATAGATAATACACCTTCAATTATAAGAACTCCGGGTTTGGATTTGATTAGCTTGGGAATGGATGCTGATAAGATCTTTAGATTCAACACCAGATCTTTCAGATGAGTAGATTAAAAATCTTTCAGATCTGAAAAAAATAAAAATAAAAACTAGATCTGAAAAATAAACCCAATAAGTATGTGAAATTTTTAAAAAAATAGCCAAATAAAAAAGAAGAAAAAAGAAGAAGATATTAGATTTTAGATAATTAGGCTTAATTATGTAAATATCATTAATTTTAACTTTGCAAAATATTAAAAATAAATTTTTTAAAATAAAAAAATTAGCAATATTTTTTCTAAATTTCCCATGGCTTTTTAAATATTTCTTTTTGATGACATTTAGGATTTTTAAGAAAAAAAACAAAGAGATAATATTAATAATAATAATAATGATGATAATAATAATGTTAGTTCCCAAAGGCACAATAGTTATCTACAAGGGGGGTTGAATAGATATTTTAAACTTTTTCTCTATAAAATACTTGTCAGTCATTGAATATACTGACTGCAGCGGAATATATGTTTTGTTCCCCTTAAGATAATGCAATAATGGTTTGATAAGCAGTTATGACAGTTATAACAGATATAGCAGTTATAGCAGTTAATGAGATACATAGGTTTTAAGTGGTTCAGAGCACTCAAGGCTCCTAGTCCACTCTTCTACTCCACGAGTAGGAAATCCACTAAGGATGTCTTTACAACTTTGAATCACTTAGATTCCTTCAAGGCCAGCAGTCTTGGAACTTCTCTAGTTCACTAAGAACTCTTCAAGATCAACAATCCTGGAACTTCTTTAGTTCACCTAGAACTTTTCAAGTCCAACAGACTTGGTACACTTTGGATTGAGAATTGTATTATGGGGTGTGCTACTCAGTTGCAATTAAGCATTAGTTCTGAATAAACTGAGTAGCGAAGCAAGTTTTCCTCTCCAGGATCGTAGAGTTTATCGTTGAGTGTTCTTGAGCGTTTCTGATCTTTTGTTTCTTACTTGCTTGCTTGATCTGAATCCTTGTCTGATTTGCTTATCAAGGATCCCTTGAAATCTAGCCGTTGAAAGCATTCGTTGTTGCATTAAATGCTTCAAACAGTTCTGTGCACTGATGTTGACTTTCTGCCTTTTCTGCTGCACAGTCGACTGGCCCACTGACACGGCAGACTGCTTTCTCACCTAACACCTGAAAAGATGTTTTCTGCAGGCCTGATAGTCCTTTCCTTAGCTTCTCGAGTATGCTTCTTCGATATATACTAAGGATGATTGTAGGATCATTGGGACTATCAATTTGTCAATGTCTATAAGCCTTTCTTCATTTGTTGATCTTCCTCCCTTATCAGATAGACTAACTTTGATGCTGACAGGAGGGTCACTACGACCGTGGTCTTTGTACCATGATCGTTGTGTGTTGGCTTGCACAGGCTGGACTCACTATTGATCGTAGAGAACACTACGATTTCTTTTAAGCTCTTTGATAGACTACGATTTCAACTTGCTTGTCTTGCAGACTCCACGCTTCCGAGAGCAGACTGCGATTCTTGACTTGGCTCAGCAGGCGCCCAGATCAACTCCACGATTCTTTGTGTGGTTTTCAGGACAGACTACGATCTTTGGATATCTTCTTTGAAGCTCCAAGATTCTGCCTTGGATTCTGCATACTGGCTTTGACAGACTACGATTCTGTCAAGGCTTAACAATTACATCTCAAAATAGGTCAACCTAACAGTTTTGATCTTTCTTATATACATTCATTTACAAAATGATAAACATTAAAGCACAGATCAACTTAATATTTTTGATCTATCATCTAAGTCCTTGTACATATGTTCTTTGAAGAACTTTACACTTAAGCATTTATATTTACTTTCAACTTTAAATTTGAATATGCAATTCCCAACAAATAATAATAATCCCTCTATTTCAAAATATTAGATAATTTTATATTTTTAAAGTGAAATTAAAATATTTAAAAATTAAAAAAAATCATTAATTTATATAAATACATTTGTAAAAATTATTCATTAATTTATTTTATTGTTAATTAATTTATTTAATTTAATTATTTGTTATGTATATTAATTTGATTTATATTTTGTTTAACTATTTGTTATAGAATTGAGTATAATTTAATTTAATTAGTTATCCAACTCAGCTTCTCGCTCCTGTCAGTATTGCCACGTATTTTCACGTCCTTTTTCTGTTAAATGGTTAACAGACATAGACGACAAAATTACTTTTTTGTACATAATGTATAGTTCAATGAGTTGACCGTAAAAAAATCAGTTAGGTGATGCATTTATAAATTGACCCCTAGTAGGGTGGCTAAAAATGTATTTAACCCATATTAAATTTGGACTTGAAATGAAAGATGAAAATAGAAAACAAATTAAACCTATATTTTGACACAAATTACAAAAACACAACCCCCAAACTTCCAAATTGAATACCCAAAAGAAAATTTCAATAAAGTTCACAGATTGAAACCCTAGGTCTTCAAATATAAGGATAACTACAAAACTTACGAATAAAATTGAAGAGCTGAGCCGATGGATTGATGAATTAACCTTCGGCGCTTTTGAATCGAACAACGGTAGACAAGAAGTTGTCGAATAACAACATAGGTCGATGAACAGAGATGAGAAAGAATAGCTAGCAATATACAGATTAGGGGGAAAATAGAAGAAGAAGAAGAAGAAGAAATGGGTTGCGTTCATTTGTTTTCCTCTATATTAATGGCAACTTTGATCAATTTTAGCCTTTTGTTGTTTTTGATAAGTATTAATGTTTAATATACAGTGGATTGACGAAATTGCCCTTTAAATGTGTAATCAAAAATTTAAAAACTATTTTTTTGGCACACATCAGCTGAGTTATGCCCCACCCAGATAGCCACGTCAGCAATTTCTGACGTGACAAGTTCAATTGAACCAAAGTGGAAAAAATTAATAGTTTAATGACCTGATTGACAAAAGTGAAAGGTGGATCACCGAAGTGGAATATGGCCTATAATTTAGAGTAGTAATTTATATTTAAGCCTAAAAATAAAATCAATATGCAGAGGCACATGAGCATACTCCAAAGAACTATTCTCTCCGTCCTAAAAAAATGTATAATTAATTTTGTTCTTAAAAAGGTGAAATAAAACACATAAAGTGAAAGATTTTGTGTCATTTAATGGGGTCCATTGGTATAAAAAACAAAATTACTCGTCACTTTAAGAATCTTGTGAGATCACTAAGGAGTAAGGATAAATTTGAAACTTTATTTACTCTCTTTCTTCTACTTTTAATTTTTTTTAATGTGTGAAATTTATATTTTGTTCATCTTTTTGAGGACGGAGGAAGTATCTTCTCAAAAAATAAATTCTAGAGGGACTGCATGTAAATTGGTATTTTTACAACATCCAATAGGACGTCAACTCTATAATTTGAGGGGAAAACAAGAACTTTTGAATGTGTTAAAATTACTAAAGAAAAACTCTATGTGAACATGAAAATTGGACATAAGTGTTTTACAATTTCAACTATTTGTATTTTCACCCCAATAGAGAGTAAAAATATAAATAGGTGAAATTATAACACTCATGTCCAATTTTTATGTGCACTTAGAAGAGCTCATTACTAAATGAAATTTACATGATAAATAATATTTATATAATCTATTAAAAGAATCAAACTTCTTGATTTTCTCTAAAAATACAAAGTTGTTTGATTCTTGTTGGATACTATACGAACACTAGTTTACAGGTCGTCTGTATAAAATTGATTGTCATATTCTAAACACAACAAAATGTGTTCATGGTATAGTGACATTACTAATACAAGCTAGAAACATGGAAGAAATCATAAAATAGCAAACAAAAAAGCTCAGAGATGATAACTCTAGCAGGCATGGAAGTGTTGGTATGGAATCTAACATTTCTTTGTTGGCAAATCTTATACACAATAATTGCCAAACACAAACTTCAGAGATGGACTTTGCTGCCAGATACTGCTAGGAGGGAGTTGGGAATTGAATCAACATCAATGTTGTAGAGGAGAGAGCCTTTTATTTTTGTATATTTACAATTTACTAAAGTTATAATTTGGTGTAAATCAATCATCTCTTAACATTTTCTAGCTTGGGAGGTTAGAAATCTCATTAATCTATAGAGTCGTTTTTCTCCTTTTAAGAGTTAGGATTTCCTCTATGTAAAGAATTAACTTTTGATTGAGGTCAAAATACAAATAGATAAAATTGTAAAGCACTCGTGCTCAATTTTAATATCCGCTTATCATGTATGCATAAAAGAGCTCTATGTGCTAATTAGATGTAGGATTCAAGGCTTGTTAAAAAAATTAACATTTTGGTATTACATTTACATATATCAGGCCGATTCAGGAACGGACTGGTTCGTTAACGGATCAGCCTTTAACGACAGACATATCAGTCACTAAAAGTTGATCCGTTAACGGGCCAGTTTGTCGGAGATATAAAATGCAATAGGTTCTTACTTGCTTTTGGTGAAGCTTTTTTTACTTTCCATTTTACGACTCGACTTTAATGATTGTTAGGCATGGTATCCCGCCTTCTTTTTCTTTCTCTTTGACTCGTCGAGTTACTGATGTTTTATTTTGTCCGCTAAAATTTGTAATCCACTACTCCCTACATTAAATGCATTTTTTACACATTAATAAAAGATAAAATAGAATAAAAATTTCTAAATTTATATTTAGTGGCTTTATTTACCTTTTCTCATCCTTTGGGGGGGGGGGATTGTGTAACGCCTCCAAAATAGGTCCGCACAACCCATTCTGAGTCGTCAAATACATGGTACAGAATCTAAATACAAATTTTATAATATTAAACTGTTGTGCAAAATACAACCACACAAACTGTGAGCTTCAATACAGATATTATGTGGTATATAATACGAAAATATCAACACTCAAATTAAGTCCTCATTATAATTATTATCACACAATTTTACAAAATAGTGAGAACGATTATAGCACTATCTCGGACCATCATTCCATTCCCCGACTAGTCCCAGCTATATTTTTATTTTCTGAAAAGAACAATGAAAGAAAAGGGTGAGCTCAACTAGCCAATTAAAGAATATTATGACTAAGATAATGAAGAATAAATTATCGTTAGCCTTCAACAATAATAAATCAGATAAAATATGATGGACAAAAAGTTTTAGATCAGCAACTGCAGTGAAATAGCAATCCATTAGAAGAGTCAAGTAGAGCATGATGTCTACTATCTTCTATGATTTAAAAGTCCATCATCAATATTTTATTCATGTAACACCAATCAATAATTATTTTCAATCAACGAATTATCTATGCACTACGAGCCAAAGATAATCGTTTGTGTCATCAGTGGTCATGATCATGCCAAACAACAGTCCATCTTTGCACTACGGGCCAAAGATAACTTTTATCACAAGCTTTTATCTGTAACACCAAATGTCATGATTATACCAATACACAGTTACTGGTCATAATCATATCAATCAACAGTTCATTTTTACACTACAGGCTAAAGATAACTTTCACCACAATTTAAGATTGAGAATGATGAAAAATGATATAAATAACGAATCAAGTGATATCAAGGATAAATATTAGAGATTTATATTTTAATTTATCCAAGTTCAAGAATGTTCAAATTGTCAACATGTTAATCAATTGTGGAGCAAAATTCAAGGATGATATTCATATATCAAAAATAATTTGGACAGAAAATAAACCAATTTTTTTATCGTGAATAGTACCCCATGAATAGTATCGTATGAATAGTACCCCGACATAAAAATATTAAAATTTGATAAGAAAGTTCAGACCAATATTCCAGTGAAATGATATTAGATGAAGCGCAAAACTCAAGAATATTCTACTAATTTCAGTGATTTTCACCATTTAATAATAAGGTTATGGAAACAAACAATACTTTCGTACCATAAATGGAGAAATATAAAAGAAAACGATATCCCTTGACGAGTACAAAAGAAATAATATCTCAAATGAGTATGAAAGATATATGAAACTACAAATAAATTTTCACCCGTCATGCGATAATACGCGTAGACAGATCATTTCCACAACTTAATAAAGAATGAATATGAATGGTTATTCACCATGCATTCGGTAGTCCGCGTAGACAGGTTATTCCCACATATTAATAAGCAATAGAATGACAACCCTTATGAGTATTGAAAGAAAATAACATTTTTTATGTAACGCACCCAAAATTGGTCCAATCCACCCAACCTATTCTGGGTCGCCACGAAATACACTCAACAAAAATTTTAAATACAAATCTTCGAATTCTAACTTTTAAACTTTATATCACACGGTCGTGCAAAATACGACCACAATTAAACTGTGAGTTTCAATATAAATACAGTGCCCATACTCCAAATCAATAATACGTTACAGAAAGGTACAGTCAATAACTGTTTTAGGAATTAAAATCTTTGGAAAATACTCAAGGAAACCTTCGTACATGGGAGGCCATGCATCCATGTTATAATAGATATCGTAGGACTCGAGAATTATCCTTGGTTGACCCAATAGACCCCAAAGAAAAACGAGAAGATTACTATCTTGTTCATTCCAATGGTGGGTCTTCTCTTGCCATATAATTATCTCTGTTGTCACAAACTGAGAATTATATTCTAACCGTACTCCAAGATTATATAGGTAGTGTTCATGGATATAATCAGCCAGTGGATGTGCACAACCATGTCTTATAATAACACGACGTTGTATGTCATTAGACATCTTGTATAATAGTGAAAAAACACCCTTCCAAAGTTGGGTTCACCACACCTAAGTCAGGTCACCAAAATCAACGGTTAAATGACGTATAAAATACGACATACTTATCTAAAATTTTCAACAAAATTATTTTCATACTGTTTGGTGGAAAACTTCAACAGTTATAGACCCTCGTTCTATTCCCCTGTTATCCCCGCTCGACCCAGCTACACTCTTATTACCTGAAAGGAATTGTGAAGCAAAAGGGTGAGCACAAATAGCCCAGTAAAGAATATTATGACCAAAGATAATTAAATTATCAATAGTCTTCATCAGTGATAAATCAGAGATTTATAACATATGGTAGATGATAAAACTTTTCAACCATAGTTGCAGTGGAAAGAGCAATCCATTAGAAGAGTCAAATAGACTATAATGTCTATTATCTTCTCCATGTTAAAAGTCCACCAATAATATTTCATCCCTGTAACATCAATCAACAATTCCTGTCCACAATCATGTAAGTTCATGATCATAATTATCTTGATGAATTCCTCTTCGCACTCAGGACGAAGATAGTTCACATCACCTGTCTTTACCTGAAACACCAAAGATCATGGTTATACCAAATCACAGTTCCTGTTCATAATCATGCTAATAAATTCATCTTTGCATTACAAGCCAAAGATATTCAACAATTAATCATTCATCTTTGCACTACAGGCCAAAGATATTCACAAGTCACCCGCTCATCTTTGCACTACAGGCCAAAGATATTCATCAATAGTTCATCTTTGCACTACGGCCAAAGATATTCAACAACAGGCCATCTTTGCACTACATACCAAAGATATTCATATCTCAAAAAAATATCGAATCGTTTCAGAATTTATATAACAATAATTATAACCATGTTGATCAATTCACCTTTGCCCTTAAGCTAAAGATATTCAATTGTAAATTCAATGGTCATGAACATACCAGTCAACAATCCATCTTTGCACTACTGGCCAAAGAGAACCCATAGTCATGATCATACCACTAATCTACTCATCTTTACACTCAAGTCAAAGAGAAATATCATCACCAGGATTATAAAAATGTTATATATGAGAATACGATCCAATTGTCAACATGATAACCAATTGTGGAGTAAAATTCAAGAATAAAGTTCAAAATATGAATCCGATCAAAGATAGGAACCTTAAAAGCAAACTTGGACAAATAGAAGAAAATTTAATTCTTCCGTGAATAGTGCCGTATACGTGAATAGTGCCGTATACGTGAATAGTACCGTATACGTGAATAGTGTCGTATACGTGAATAGTAACCCCGACATGAAAATGTACAAATTTCATCAGAAAAATCATACTTCGTGAATAGTACTCGTGAATAGTACCGTATTCGTAAATAGTGCCGTATACGTGAATAGTGCCGTATACGTGAATAGTAACTCCGACGGAAAAAGTAAGAATTTCAACATAAAATCCAGGACAATATTTCGGTATAATGATATTGAAAAGAATAACATCATTTACGAAAGAAATAACATCCCTTACCTCAAAAGAATAACACTTCTGGCTGGAATATCGGATATAATATCGACGGAAGCTTGCGCTGAATACTAATACTCAAAGTATAGAAATACTCACAAAAATACGCTCGATATTATAGAGAGAGAAAACTTCGAATTCTAGTGTGATTTTCAATTCTAACCTAAGCACCCTATTTATAGGAAAAGCTTAGGATGCCAAAGGAGACTAAATGAATAAAATAATATATTTTTCCAAAATTTTCCGCCGCCTGGCGGCTTTCAAAATTTTCCACAAAAGTGGGTCCCACCCACTAAATAATATTTATTTTTCAAAACTTCAATAATTCATAATAAATAGCCCCTTTGTCAGAAAAATACAAATTCGATGTCTTTCTATAAGAAATTTAATTCTCTACAACTTTGCAGAAGAAAGTTTTTCCAAATTCCAAACACAAATTATCCAAAATCCACAAACAGATGATTTTTCACACCAAAATACTGATAAAAACACATCAGCACTAATTCCTTCTTTAATATCCACAAAATAAATATTTCCTTATCATATAAATCAATAATTAATTATTAACAAATAATATTATAGAACTACAATATTGACAACCAGGTCGTTCCCAGGAAAGAGGGGGCCTTCCGATAAGGACTTCTCCTTACTGGCGCGCAATTAAATAACCCCTCCTAGACAGAACTTCCTTAGACATTATCAATAGTGCTATCTAATAATATTATTCAAATAATATGAATTATTGAGTTGATAATGCGAAATACTGTGCAACGACAATTATTGAATCAATACTACAAAATATCAACTGTAGTCATTATTGAATCAATCGTAGCAATTATTGAGTCAATAAAATATCAATGTAACAATTATTGAGTCAATAATATAAAATATCATCGTAGCAATTATTGAGTCAATAATATAAAATATTAAACAGTAATTACTGTAACAATAATTGAGTGCCTTCTCACGTAAGACTCAATAATGTAAAATATTGTGCAATACCGTGTGCTACTGTGCAACACCGCGTATCACTGTATTTTAACCACCGGGTATTTCAACAGTACTAACGGTAACAACCACGCCGTTATCTTGTAAAAAGTTATTTCTGTCGCTTTCTATATCCGACAGTTATTCCGTTGTGGGGTCCACAAATAGCTGCGCCGTCGTACGAATATTCCCCGACAACAAGAATATTCCACGACCAAACGAATATTCCCCGACAACAAGAATATTTTATAACCACTTGCTTATTTTGAAAAAAATTTACATATATCACCCTTAACTTTAAACTTTTATCAATTTAACCATTTACTAAATAGAAAAATTGAATACTTTTATTTCATAAAATTCGGGTCTTACAATCTCCCCTCCTTATGAAATTTTGTCCCCGAAATTTACGTACCTGGTATTTCAAAAAGTTGAGAATACCTTGCTTCCATTTCAGATTCCATCTTCCTTGTCATCATGATTTCTCCAATGCTCATTCTAGAATACTGCTTCAAAACAAGGTTAATTGACATATAACAATTATCAATTTTGAAGTAAGAAAAGTCAGCTTAGGTAAGTCACACACTAGCGAAGTATATTATTCGTCCCTCCCCTCCTAGCTCTAGACTCCAATCTCCGCCAGCGACCATATCCCTAAGCTCTGATACCAAAATGTAACGCCCCCAAAATTGGTCCAATCCACCCAACCTATTCTGGGTCGCCACGAAATACACTCAACAAAAATTTTAAATACAAATCTTCCAATTCTAACTTTTAAACTTTATATCACACGGTCGTGCAAAATACGACCACAATTAAACTGTGAGTTTCAATATAAATACAGTGCCCATACTCCAAATCAATAATACGTTACAGAAAGGTACAGTCAATAACTGTTTTAGGAATTAAAATCTTTGGAAAATACTCAAGGAAACCTTCGTACATGGGAGGCCATGCATCCATGTTATAATAGATATCGTAGGACTCGAGAATTATCCTTGGTTGACCCAATAGACCCCAAAGAAAAACGAGAAGATTACTATCTTGTTCATTCCAATGGTGGGTCTTCTCTTGCCATATAATTATCTCTGTTGTCACAAACTGAGAATTATATTCTAACCGTACTCCAAGATTATATAGGTAGTGTTCATGGATATAATCAGCCAGTGGATGTGCACAACCATGTCTTATAATAACACGACGTTGTATGTCATTAGACATCTTGTATAATAGTGAAAAAACACCCTTCCAAAGTTGGGTTCACCACACCTAAGTCAGGTCACCAAAATCAACGGTTAAATGACGTATAAAATACGACATACTTATCTAAAATTTTCAATAAAATTATTTTCATACTGTTTGGTGGAAAACTTCAACAGTTATAGACCCTCGTTCTATTCCCCTGTTATCCCCGCTCGACCCAGCTACACTCTTATTACCTGAAAGGAATTGTGAAGCAAAAGGGTGAGCACAAATAGCCCAGTAAAGAATATTATGACCAAAGATAATTAAATTATCAATAGTCTTCATCAGTGATAAATCAGAGATTTATAACATATGGTAGATGATAAAACTTTTCAACCATAGTTGCAGTGGAACGAGCAATCCATTAGAAGAGTCAAATAGACTATAATGTCTATTATCTTCTCCATGTTAAAAGTCCACCAATAATATTTCATCCCTGTAATATCAATCAACAATTCCTGTCCACAATCATGTAAGTTCATGATCATAATTATCTTGATGAATTCCTCTTCGCACTCAGGACGAAGATAGTTCACATCACCTGTCTTTACCTGAAACACCAAAGATCATGGTTATACCAAATCACAGTTCCTGTTCATAATCATGCTAATTAATTCATCTTTGCATTACAAGCCAAAGATATTCAACAATTAATCATTCATCTTTGCACTACAGGCCAAAGATATTCACAAGTCACCCGCTCATCTTTACACTACAGGCCAAAGATATTCATCAATAGTTCATCTTTGCACTACGGCCAAAGATATTCAACAACAGGCCATCTTTGCACTACATGCCAAAGATATTCATATCTCAAAAAAATATCGAATCGTTTCAGAATTTATATAACAATAATTATAACCATGTTGATCAATTCACCTTTGCCCTTAAGCTAAAGATATTCAATTGTAAATTCAATGGTCATGAACATACCAGTCAACAATCCATCTTTGCACTACTGGCCAAAGAGAACCCATAGTCATGATCATACCACTAATCTACTCATCTTTACACTCAAGTCAAAGAGAAATTTCATCACCAGGATTATAAAAATGTTATATATGAGAATACGATCCAATTGTCAACATGATAACCAATTGTGGAGTAAAATTCAAGAATAAAGTTCAAAATATGAATCCGATCAAAGATAGGAACCTTAAAAGCAAACTTGGACAAATAGAAGAAAATTTAATTCTTCCGTGAATAGTGCCGTATACGTGAATAGTACCGTATACGTGAATAGTGTCGTATACGTGAATAGTAACCCCGACATGAAAATGTACAAATTTCATCAGAAAAATCATACTTCGTGAATAGTACTCGTGAATAGTACCGTATTCGTAAATAGTGCCGTATACGTGAATAGTGCCGTATACGTGAATAGTAACTCCGACGGAAAAAGTAAGAATTTCAACATAAAATCCAGGACAATATTTCGGTATAATGATATTGAAAAGAATAACATCATTTACGAAAGAAATAACATCCCTTACCTCAAAAGAATAACACTTCTGACTGGAATATCGGATATAATACCGACGGAAGCTTGCGCTGAATACTAATACTCAAAGTATAGAAATACTCACAAAAATACGCTCGATATTATAGAGAGAGAAAACTTTGAATTCTAGTGTGATTTTCAATTCTAACCTAAGCACCCTATTTATAGGAAAAGCTTAGGATGCCAAAGGAGACTAAATGAATAAAATAATATATTTTTCCAAAATTTTCCGCCGCCTGGCGGCTTTCAAAATTTTCCACAAAAGTGGGTCCCACCCACTAAATAATATTTATTTTTCGAAACTTCAATAATTCATAATAAATAGCCCCTTTGTCAGAAAAATACAAATTCGATGTCTTTCTATAGGAAATTTAATTCTCTACAACTTTGCAGAAGAAAGTTTTTCCAAATTCCAAACACAAATTATCCGAAATCCACAAACAGATGATTTTTCACACCAAAATACTGATAAAAACACATCAGCACTAATTCCTTCTTTAATATCCACAAAATAAATATTTCCTTATCATATAAATCAATAATTAATTATTAACAAATAATATTATAGAACTACAATATTGACAACCAGGTCGTTCCCAAGAAAGAGGGGGCCTTCCGATAAGGACTTCTCCTTACTGGCGCGCAATTAAATAACCCCTCCTAGACAGAACTTCCTTAGACATTATCAATAGTGCTATCTAATAATATTATTCAAATAATATGAATTATTGAGTTGATAATGCGAAATACTGTGCAACGACAATTATTGAATCAATACTACAAAATATCAACTGTAGTCATTATTGAATCAATCGTAGCAATTATTGAGTCAATAAAATATCAATGTAACAATTATTGAGTCAATAATATAAAATATCATCGTAGCAATTATTGAGTCAATAATATAAAATATTGAACAGTAATTACTGTAACAATAATTGAGTGCCTTCTCACGTAAGACTCAATAATGTAAAATATTGTGCAATACCGTGTGCTACTGTGCAACACCGCGTATCACTGTATTTTAACCACCGGGTATTTCAACAGTACTAACGGTAACAACCACGCCGTTATCTTGTAAAAAGTTATTTCTGTCGCTTTCTATATCCGACAGTTATTCCGTTGTGGGGTCCACAAATAGCTGCGCCGTCGTACGAATATTCCCCGACAACAAGAATATTCCACGACCAAACGAATATTCCCCGACAACAAGAATATTTTATAACCACTTGCTTCTTTTGAAAAAAATTTACATATATCACCCTTAACTTTAAACTTTTATCAATTTAACCATTTACTAAATAGAAAAATTGAATACTTTTATTTCATAAAATTCGGGGTCTTACATTTTATCTTAGTAGGAGACTAAATCTGACTGATATAGCGGAGATATTATTGAGAAAATCTTTCACTATAAGCTACACTCAAACTATTCTTATACACGCACAATATTATAGAAAAAGAATTCTCTGATTCTGATGTGATTTTCATTTCTTAACTAAACATCCTATTTATAGAAGAATAACAAGGCACTATTTAGAAATAATCACGGGCGCACAGTAACGAAAGTTCACGAACGAAGAATTGGAGAAAATTTGATTTTTCCTATACGTCACTATGCAATAAAATATTCTAATAAAACAAAAAATTTATATATAATATAATATATTTTATTTATATTCTATTAAAACAAACAACTTTATATATATTATAAAAAGTTTTCTGTTTTATATAAAAAGTTTTTTTTATTACTATTATAATAATAATAATAATAAAATAAAACTGAGATAACTTTCTACCGACGGTTTGAATAATTTGGCACATAGGGGTCTAAGGAATAATAAACCAAACTTATAACAACTCCTTTATTTATAACAAAAATTGAATAAATATCCACCACAAATCACTTATCTTTAATTAACACAATCTTTCAACAACTAGTCATCATTATTAGTATAACTCACAATATTGACAACCAGATTGTTCTCAGAAAAGAGGGGGCTTTCCGATAAAGATTTTTTCTTACTGGCGCGCAATTAAATAACCTAACCCTTTTCCTTGACAGAACTTTCTAGACATTGTCAATAATGCTAACTAATAATATTAAATAATATGAGTAACTGTGTCGTGATAATTATTGATTTAATAAATATTGTGCAGATGATACTGCGACAATAATTGAATCAATAATATGAGATACTATGCAGCAACTACTGTGACAATTATTGAATGAAATACTGAGTGACTTCTTACGTAAGAATCAATAATCAGAGATATTGTGCAATACCGTGTGCTACTGTGCAATAATGCGTATTACTGTATTTTATCACCGGGTATTTCAATAATTTAACGGTAAAAGTCTTGCCATTATTTTTATAAAAAGGTTATTTTTATCGTTTTCTATATCCGACAATCATTCCGTTGTGGGATCCACCAATGATTGCGCCGTCGTACGAATATTCCCAAAAAAAAAATATTCTCCGACACAACGAATAGTTTATGGCAACTTGCTTACTTTATAAAATTTGCACAAATCACCCATAACTATAACATTATACCAAATCAACACCTTTTTATTTAAAAATAATATATAAAAAAAATTAAATCTTTATTTATAAAAGTTGGGGTCTTACAAATTGTACCTTTAACTAGAGGAAAAAATTAAAAGAAATTGTACATTTAATCATCCTTTTGAGGACGGAGAGAGTATATGATTAAAAGCACAAACTTGTTTAGGTTTCACAAAGTGTTGGTTCAGTTTTACTATTAATATTAACATAAGTACTATCCAAATTTGTATCAATTAAATATTTTTCAAATTTAAAAATATTCATATTTCTTATCAATTGTATAATTAAAAATACAAACTTAGTTTCACCAATTTTTGGTTATAAGAAATGAAACTTCTAAAGGAATTTTTATTTTTGGTTCTACCAATTTTATTATATTTTTTGAAGATATTAAAATATTGAAAAAATCTCTTTAACATATCACGTGATTTATCTATATTAATATTAATGGTGAATTTTTTTATAAATTAATGTGCTAACTAAATTAAATTCATTAAAACTTAAAATTTTACCAAATCACATGATCAATTGTATTAGTAATACAGTGATTTTTCAAAACATAATAATTATAAAATTAGTTAAAAATTATAGAAATTTCATTACTAACTAATTTTTACAATTAAATTAAATCATTTTAAACCTTAAGTTTCATAGTTCTATTTGGATTAGAATTTCAAACAAATTTTGACAACATAAACACTAATATAAAATGGCATTACAAACTTAAATAAAAATAAAATAATTATTTTCTCATAATCATAACTAAATGCAGTCCATTCAAAAGTTTAGCTTAATAATTGATCGAAAAAAGCTTATACTATATAATTAAATAAATATTTAATAAATACAACTATCTTCTAAAAATTCTAATTAAATATTATAATATTTAATAATATAATATAATAAATTATTATTCATGTCGTCCGTACTTCGCACGGGGTTGATGAACGAGACTTGCATGGTATTATCAGGGGACATTTTGGTATTTCTATTTTATCCTTCGACTTTTCTTTAAATTAAGGGTGAAATCGATGCAGTTCGGGTCACTTAACCTAGTTTGGCTTCCTCTTATTAATTTCATTTATTTTTAAAAAATTAATAAGAACTTTTGTTTTACAATATGTAAAAGCTCCAATTAAGTTATTTTAGAAAGCACAAACTTGGTTTCATCAATTTTTAGGTCCACATATTTTTGGTTCAGTCTATTGCTTTTCAATCGAAATTAGTACAAGTATTATCCAAATTTGTAAAGTATTTTAAAAAAAACCTCCAACCTATTAGGAAAAATGAAGATATCTTTTGTTTTTATATCTCTACTAGGAAAAAAATATTCTAAAAGAATTTTTACTTTTGATTCTATCAATTTTATTACAAACTTTTTTATCACAATTTTATATAAGATAATATATCTTAAAATTTCTCTAGGATAATTTAAATATTAAAATTTGATTAAGATATTAAGATATCGAAAAAATCTATTCATATATCTCGTGATCTATTATATTAACATCAATCGTTAATTCATTATTAAATTAATATCCAAACAAATATAAATTCATTAAAGCTTGAAATTTTGCCAAATCACAATTAATTGTATTAATAATATGTGAATTTTTATAAAATATAATAACAGTAAAATTAGTTGAAAATTATAATAGATTTTTTACTATTTAATATTGTCATAACTAAATTAAAACATGATTTCATGCTTCTATTCAAATTCGAATTTCAAGACAATTTTGTCAATAGAAATATTAATATAGAATCTCATTACAAATTTAAATAAAATTGAAATAATTATTTTTTTATAATCATAACTAAATAAATATGAACTCCATTCAAATGTTTAGCTTAATAATTGATGAAGGAACCTATAATATATAATTCAAATATTTATTGTTTAAATAGATATTTAATAATTTAGTAACTACAATTATCTTCTCAAAATTCTAATTCAATATTTTTATTTAATAATATAATAAATTATTATCCATGTTGGTGAGCTTGTTGTATCATAAATCTGTGAAATATAAAAATGAATACTTTTATTTTCTTTTTATTTTAGGAATGGTTTTTTTTGTTGTTGTGCTAATTTCCGCACGCACCCACCAAAAAATCGAACCCTTGACCATATAGAACTATAAGGCAAGAGTTACTGCTGGGTCAGAACTATAAGACAACATTTTTTTTTAGGAATGGTTAGAAGAAAGTTTAAGTTAATACTTCCTCCCGTCCTTTTTTTTAGTTTCCCAAACTATCCTTTTGCTTAAGGACCAGAATTTCTGAAAACAGAGCAGAAACTCCTTTTTCTATAATATGTAATGGAGATCCCAATTGGTTTGCAATACTTCTTTTACAAGTGAATAAAGTCTCCATTTTTCCAAACACTTAATTTACAAGGAAAACTACCTTTTCTTTTCGGTTGATTGACACTTCTGTCCTTTTAAGTTGCCACCCACTTTTAAAGTCGTCCCTAAATTCCATTTTCGTCAATTAGGTCCTTAAAGTAACATTTTGTGTTTCCGTTCCTCCAACCCATTTTGATCTCAACCCGACTCATTTTAACTCAACCCGACCCAGTTTGACCAAACCCAAAATTTTAATATTTTAAAATAGAATATTATTTTTAAAATAAGTTTAAAATAATAATTATATTTAACATTTTTAAAAATAATATTTAATATTTTTTTAAAAATAGTTATTTTTAATATTTAAAAAAATTATTTTTTTTAAAAAAATAAATAGTAATTGTATTTAATATTTTAAAATAAAAAGTATTTTGTGAATAATTATTATTTTTAAAATTTTAAAAGAAAATATTATTTTTAAAATAATAATTATATTTAATATTTTAAAATAATATATATATATATTTACTTAAAATAAAATTTTATAAAGATAATTATTATTCTAAGGAAAAAATATAAGAAACTTTTATTTTTTTTAAAAATGAGTAAAGTTTCATAAAATATAGATTCAAAAAAATACATAAAAAATAAAATTTTATTTTTTAAAAAATAAAGTATATTTTTTCATTTTTTATGTAAAAATTTATTTTCAGAAAAAAAAGTTAATCTCTTTTTTTATTATATGTATTCTAAAAAGTAAAAGATAAATAAAAAAAGCTGATTCAATTTTTTTTAAAAAATAATTAAATAGTTTTTTAAAAAATAATTATTATTTTCAGGAATTTTTTTTTAGAAATAATTAAGATTGAATCCCTAAAGTTTTTAATTTTTTTCTAAAAAATTTAATTATTTTTTTTAAAAATATTTATTTATTTATTTTAAAAAATATTGAATCATTTTTTTTCATCTTTTACTTTTTTTTGTATTTTAATTTCTATTTTTAGTTTTTATTTTTAAATATTCTAATATTAAGAATACATACAATAAAAAACAAATATTAACTTTTTTTTCTGAAAATAAATTTTTACATAAAAATTGAAAAAATATACTTTATTTTTTAAAAAATTAAATTTTATTTTCTATGTATTTTTTTGAATCTATATTTTATAAAACTTTTACTCATTTTTGAAAAAAATAAAAGTTTCTAATATTTTTTCCTTAGAATAATAATTATCTTTATAAATTTTTTAAAATAATATTTTATTTTAAATAAAAATATATATATTATTTTAAATTATTAAATCTAATTATTATTTTAAAAATAATAATTATTTTTTATTTTAAAATATTAAATATAATTATTATTTAATTTTTTTTAAAAATAAAATGTTTAAAATATTAAAAGCAACTATTTTTAAAATAATTATTATTTTAAAAATAATGATTTATTTTAAAATATTAAATATTATATTTTAAAATGTTAAATATAATTATTATTTTAAACTTATTTTAAAAATAATATTATATTTTTAAATATTAAAAATTTGGATTCGGTCAAATTAGGTCGGGTTTGATTAAAATGGATCGGATTGAGGTCAAAATGGGTTGGAGGAACGGAAACGCCAACAAAATGTCACTTTAAGGACCTAACTGACGAAAATGAAACTTTAGGAACGACTTTAAAAGTGGATGGTAACTTAGAAGGACAGAAATGCCAATCAGCCTTCTTCAAGAATTCTTATTTTCCACCTCATGCGTGCTACATGCGTGCTAAAAAAATTGAATGATCTCAATGCATTGGGTGTTTGAGAAAAACTGAATGAATCTGAATTTAAATGAAAAAAATTATTTGATAATTGACATGTCTGAAACATCTGAATAACAAATTTTTATTATTTCACCCCTTTGAAAAAATTCAAAATTGTTGTAAATTTATTTAATATAATAGTTAATATTGTAAAAAAAAACTTCATTCAGCAACCCATTTAGCTAAAAAAATGACGCTAAACCATTCAGCCCAAATCGTCTGAATGGCTGATCAATTCAACCATTCAGACGATTTTTTTTTCCAAAACCAAGCACTTAATTACTTAATCGGTCAACCAATCAAATCTAATCAAACAGCCCCTTAGGCCAACTAGCTTAATGCATACTCAAAAACACATTCCATGTGCTTCGTCATTAATTATGCACCCAAAATTTTAAATTGGCAAAAAGCATCTTTAACCCCCTGTGATTGTTGACTTGTAAGCAATTGATCATTGAACTTTAAGAATATGCAAATGGCCCACTGTGCTTTTTAAAAATTGAGTCATTCCGTCCAAAAAATTGGACGGAAGTTAAACTCCATCTTCTATTTTCATACTTGGCTTTTAAAAGAAAAATGAAAAAACAATCAAATGCAGATATGGCATCCAACATGGATTTTTTTATCTCTTTCCTCTTATTCATCTTCAACCCAGAAAATTATCTCTCTTCTTCTTCATCTTCAACCCATAGAATCAATTCAAACCACTTTTTTGATTCCATCAGAAAATATGGGTTGATTCGCTTCTATGTTGTTAAACACATGGGCTAAGTTTATAGTATTAATTTCAAAATTCCCTCTAATTTTCTAAATCTCATCAGATCTTCAAAAACAAAAACCCACGAGTCCAAAAATTCTCAGATCTAGGAGTAGCAACAGATGAGCTTGATGTGTTCTCAGATTTTCTATACGCCATCGGTGCAAGAGAGGTAAATTATTTCTTTTATGTGTAAATCTAGAAAATTATTTCTTTATCTTAGATTCTAAATCTAGAAAGTAAGAGGCTATAAATCTGCGTGCGTATATAAAGAATTATCGAGAGCAGAAGCGGGCGGCCATTAAAACTGTGAATCTGGGTGAATTGGGTATATAAAACTTGTTGGGCGGCCATTATGGCTCGCGGCGACCATTATGTACGTATGCTATTGGAAGATTATAGGGGGTGATGATTTTTTTTTAATCGGCTGTGAAGAAGAACCCCAAACTTATGTATGTATGCTATGAGAAATTTACTGGGAATGATAATTTTGTTTTGATCGGCTGTGAAGAAGATTTTTACAGAGAATAAAGATTTGTCTTTATCTTATTATTTTAAGTTTATACATAATTTAACTTTTTTTATTATTTTAATATTATACATATTATAAATATTTTCCACCTCAATTTTAGCATTTGCATATTATATCCACGTGTGTCTGCGTATTTGATTCCATGTCAATTTCTTGAATTTCAAAAAAAAATTAAAATGCCATGTAAGTAATAAATAAACAGACATCCACTAAATTTGACAGAATGGCCTAATTTAGAATTTTTAAAAAGCACGATGGGCTAATTGTATTTTTTTAAAATACAATGATTCAATGCTTATAAGTGGACGACCACAGGGGGAAAAGGTGTTTTTTGCCATTTTAAATTTAAGATATGTTATGTCTTTACCACACAATTGATCCATCCTTACAAACCACATTTCCTGGTTAAATTAACTAATTTTATAATTAAAAATTGAGTACATTTATTTATATTTTCAAACTCGTGAAAATTGGAAGTAGTAATAAATTCGGTATATATTCTTATGGTTATGTTTTTTCCACTTATATTTTTAAAAAAAATAGGATAGATTTTGATTATATAATGATCACTTTGATTGAAAAAAAGTCAAACTAATGAAGAGTAGATTAGCCTTGAGTTGTAATTTGGCTGAATTCTTTTAATTAACCTCCAAGTAAGATTTTTAAGTTTGAGATTTGAGAACTACTCGTTTTTTGACTTAGAAATTAGGTTGCTTCTGTTAAACATCAATGGGTTCAAGTCCTGTCTTGTTTAGTGCGTACGTCGTATAATAAAGCATATAAATTGGTTATAAATGATACGATATTATATAATTAGTCGTACTATCCGTGCTTCCGGCACTACGTACGAAAGGGAAGGGGGAGGAGAGATTGCCGGCGCTAGAGAATGGAGGAGGCAGAGGGCGAGCTCGGGAGGAGGAAGAACGGATGAGGATCTGAGAGCGTGAGAGAGAGCAATTTTTTTTCCTTTGAAGTTAAAGAGGATATAATGGACGGTGAGATTTATCCCAAACTTTGGACGGTCCTGATCGTTTATTAGGATGAGTGAGAAATTCAAAATCAGTTGTGTTTTGTTAATTAGATGTAATAAATTTATCTAAAATAAATTAAGGGATTGTTAAAATAGAGAATTGACCACTTTTTTTGTAAAAAAATGTCTCTTTTCATTAAATTATGTGTTCTAATAGAGGAATTAATTATTGTTCCAAATGAACGGAAGGATCTCTTTCGATAACGATCATATCATATTATTTTGAAAAATAATTTATACGCTAACAAATTTTATGTTGAGCATTCTCTACACACTCTTATTCTATATTTCTATATTGGTCGACAGTCCATTTCAAGGGCTTGTCTCTTTATTTTACATATTATGCTCACCACCTTTAGCGACGAACCGGGCGACGGTTCTGTCCGTCAATATAGAACAGATAAACGGTATATATGTTATGGTGACGGTTCGATGCGTCGTTAAAAGCTAAGACGACGGTTCTCTGATATATGCGACGGACGGAACCGTCGCTGGGTCTGTCGCTAAAGATGGTGAACAAGGTATGTAGGATTAAGGGATATGCCCTTGATCCTTTTCGTATTGGTTGATATATATATATATATATATATATATATATATATATAACTCATTCGTAGTAACCAGGGGCGGACCTAGGTTAGGGGCAGGGGGCACCTGCCCCCAGTGAAATTTCATGAGCTAGTTGTTAGCCTATGTCTGTTCTGTTGGCATTTGACTGGTCCGGCGTCTATTATTTTGTGGGAATAGCAGGATGCAGTTTCATTGAGATTAGAGAATACCTAGTGACCCTAAGTCATACAAGTACTTGATAAACAAGTACTTGAATGTAAAATCATTCCACCCCATTCATTGTATTTTAATTTTTTTCCATGGATTATATATATAGATGGCGTTGGCATACAAGTACTTGATAAATAAGTTTCTTTTTATAGTATTTCCTGAAATCTGAAAAGAATACGTATATCTGTCCTACAATATAGTACTCCCTCCATTCCAAAAAGAAGAAGTAGCATTTGCTTTTTTTTCTTAATTAATTTGTAAATTTTAAAGTTCAAATTGATGTAATTTATCGTAAACTACTTAAAAATATATTGCTTAGCAAAAAGATGTTGGTATTAAATTTCCATCACAATATATTTGTAAATTAATTAGGATTAAAGCCAAATAAGCCTTTTTGTGGAATGAGTTAGTATGTTTATTACATAGATGGATGAATGTTATTACGATATGGGTTTGGATAAAATTATATGTATATTCATCAGTCTATATCAGATCATCTTTTTTATAAAATACTTCAAACAATTTATTTAAAATAAAGAATAAAAGTATAAAAATTTAAAATTATTGTCATAACTCTGACCTGACACTCAATAATTTGGAACTAATAACTAAAGTCAATTAAATAAATCAGTTGCAAAAGTCATCAGTTGAAAAAGTCGGCCAATTAAATAAAACAGCTGAAATCAAAATGGGACTTTTTTTATAATTTAATTTTGTGATTTATTTTATTAAATTTTTATTCTTAAGGAATTTTTTTTTTCGAATTTGACCCCACTGAACTCCGGGACTGGATCCGCCCCTGGTAATAACTGATTGTTATGGACACTATTTTAATAATTACATTTTACACCGTTCATCATGATATCTAAAAGCTAAGATTAAATTATACTTGAATCCTCCAGTTACTTCTTCTGACAGCAGATACATTCTTAATTCTTTGGTCGGAAAAATTATTGCAGTGTCCATCATTTAATTATTTAGTGCGGCTAAAGGCTCTAGTGACAGGTTATAACTAATCTAATCGCATAAATTTTCAGGCCCGATTACAGAAGGTATATATGATTTCTTTAACAACTCATTTGAAGGAAATATTCTTTTTTGTATTGGTCAACTTAAGGAGCTTCAGGAACTGAGTCTAATCTTTCCGGGAATGACTTATTTTAAATGACTTATAAATTAAAATTAATATAAGTTGACTTATAAGTTATTTACTTATAAATAAAATTGTTCGGCATTAATTTGACTTATAAGTCAAAAAATAAGTTAAAACAAGTTATGAAGGTGTTCGACTCGTAATGACTTATAAGTTAAAATAAATGTAAAAATTACTAAAAAAAATATTAATAAAAAGAGGGCCAAAATAGAAGAGAGACAAAATAGACATTACATTTGGTTTAACTAACTTATAAGTTATTTTAAAATAAGTTACAAATACTTACTTATTTTTTTGACTTAAAAAACTTAACTTATAAGTAGAAAAATAAGTTATTTCCGAACAAGTGAATAGTAACAAATGACTTATAAATTAGTTTGATTAACTTATAATTCATTTACGAACAGGCTCTAAGAATGAATCATTTAAATTTTAGCATTCCTGTTGAGCTTGGGGTGTGTACTAATATATAACATGCCGCCATAACGTATATGTTTTCTCCCCCACCTTCAAACAATTGATTTCTTTAACAGCTCATTTGAAGGAAATTAATATTCTTCTTCTATTGGTCAACTTAGGGAGATTCAGGAACCGAGTCTAGGAATGAATCATTTGAATTCTAGTATTCCTGTTGAGTTTGGGTTGTGTGCTAATATATAAATTGACGCTATAGTCTTGCGACAATAAATAATTAAATGGAGGACACTACAGTAAATTTTTGAATAGTAGAAAGAATATGTTTGTCACTAGGAGCAGCAGCAGGGTTGAAATTCAATTCAATACCGACCTTTAGATATCATGATGTACGGTGTAAGATGAAGTTATTATATATATATATATATAGAAAATGATCCATAACATCTAGTTACTATGGATGAAAAACTGACATATACCATCTTAACCACTAATTAGAAAAATAGACGGCTGTGATTTAGATGAGGATCATACCGTCCGCTAGTACTTCTAGCGGACTTTGTTAGTATAAAATTATTACATATATGCCCCCACTTTGCTGTTAGTATAAAATTATAACATTTATGCCATTGACATGGTCCGCTAGTAATACTAGCGGACGGTAGGTACGTGCCTAATAATACAACAGTAGTAGATAGAATTAGGCAATAATACAACAGCTGCAGGATAGAATTAGGCAATACAACAGCAGTAGAATTGCAGCAGGACAATCTAGCAGCAGTAGAATTAGTCAACGGTACAACTCTTGCCAAATAATCTTGCAGCAGTAGAATTCATAAGAGCCTTGAATCAGAGAGACAACACATTACGAAACTGCACAAATATCTTTAGAGGTAGACCATATGTCATAGTAAAAATATCTTCCTCCTGTCAAAGAATGAAATCAAAATAACTGCAAGTCAGAAAAACACTTTTCTAATTTATTTGATCTCAGACAAGAAATCCAACATATAGGGAGGTAGCAGATGTGTCCATGCCATCAGGATGCAAATTAAGAATCCTATTAAAATTTTAAACATATATTAAAAAATAAAAGACCTTGTATGATTTAGTTCCTCCCTGTACCCATACAGTTCTAAGTACTTTTTACAAGTATTCTCAATATAAGTATATAACTAATGTCCTTAAGTTTAAACACTTTGGGTCCTTAGTCTTATGGTCTACATGTTACTTTGGTTCAGTAATAAGTTTAGAGCTCTTCAGTATTTTGCATCTTTCATGTTGTTGTCCTGCATCATTCCCTTTAAAATCAGTTAAATCCAATGAGAAAGATAGTTCCGAACTTTACTTCCATGAAAATCAATTAATCTCTTCTACTTTTTTGGTAGGGAATCCCAACCATCAGAGAATATATAAGGCTATCCAATGACAGTCAATGGAGGTAAATCTAGTTGATATCTATTACTAACAAATCAAATTTCATCAGATAGGTCATTAAACCACAATACACACAAGTGTTTTAACCATTCATGGCCATTCATAAATCACAAGTAGGAAAGTGAAAACTTTCTAGTTTCATACCATCAATATGATCAGTGATCAGTCAGGTAACATCAAATGTGTAAATAAAATGAATTCGGACAATCAAATAATGTAACAATCACGCAACCTTAGTGATTGCAGCAGTTAGTGTGGTTTTCCCATGATCAACATGCCCAATGGTACCAACATTCACATGAGGCTTTCTGAACCAAAAAAGAAAATTAACTATTAAGAAAAGGGATCCATCAAATAATGGGTGGTAACTGCCACATTCATGAATTGGACCTGACAAACATAAAAATCAGAAGTAACACAAACATCATATGCAATGTAATACATACAATCCTATGTAATAAATTATAAACTTGATTGCTAGTACTTAGCCTTTTGAGACATCAAAAAAAATTGTGAAGGAAAATCTATTGAGGGATTATTTAGTTTTTACTTTTAAAGTAGTGCATAGTATGACATGATTGACTGGCCATTGTTACCTTGTTCAAAAGGGCACATGACCATCAATGTTGCATACAATTTGAATCCAGATAACCAGAAGACAACCACCCCATCAGTGACAGTATAGAAACACACTTCCACCAACATATAGAAACAGACTTTATACATAAATCACACCATAAATGAAGAAGAATAAATCCTAAATACTTCTTGGTTCATTTGTACCTGTAATTGCTCGTAATTTCATGGGCTAGTACTTCTTGGTTCTTGGTTCAGCTTTGTTTTTGTATTTTCAATATTCAAGATTTGGCACATTTAATTTAATTTTAAGGAGACTCTCAACTTGAACAATGCAATGCATTTTAGTCCTAACAATACCAATTCAAAGTGTGAATGTATATAATGAGTCTATAACCTATGTAGAGGACTAATGGGAAAACTTTGGCAAGGCAACAGTATTTGGGGCTATTAAGCAGCTCCCCAGATACCTTCCAATGAATGCTTTCCACTCAGGGGGACATTCAAAAATGAGTAGTTGCAGGAGATATTCAAAATGAGCAGTAGCAGGGTCCTATTTTGCCTCTTTGGTCCTAAAAAATATCCTCAACTTACTATGGAATCTAAGAAGAGAAAAACGGATAATCTTTTTCTATATGCACCACGTTTCTTTTCTCTTTTTAAATTTCTTGAATTTTTCTGAGACTGCAAAAGAAAAATTCAGACTCCTCTTGATTGGGAGAATATCAGAATATAATTAATGAGCTCATTTTTTGATAATTTTAAAATATAGAAAAACCATAATCGCTACCAATCTGCACTAAATTGCAAAGTAGGGTTCATGACAAATTGGGCGAAATTGTAGCAGCGATAGATTTGGGAGATTAAATAACAAACTTACCGATTAAATGATAACTTGTTGCCGATCGCACCTAAATTGCGATTACAGATGATAAGAAGAGCAGAAATCGCACCCTAGAACCTGCTGTTTCACCGAACCTGCTGTGTTTCACCGAAGGGGATGAAGGGTTGTTTCACCGAAGGGGATGAAGGGCTACGGTTCTGTTGTGTTTCACTTGCTGCTGGGGCCGCTTGCTATGGCTGCTATGGTTCTGGGTTCTGCTGTGTTTCGGTAAAGGGGCTTTGTTTTTTCCAATGATATACGTCCGCTAGAATACTAGAGGATGTGGGGGCAAATTGGTCTGAAAATTTCATTAATTCAGTCCGCTAGTAATACTAGCGGACGCGTATCCCATATGTATAGATGCTATATGTCAATTTTTCATCCAATTAGTCTGGGGCGACCGGGATTGAGCGACCGGGTTGGCGACCGGTCCAAAAATTTTTTTTTTTTTTTTTTTTTTTTTTTGCTTTTGACTCTCAAATAATTAATGTGATTTATTGGAACTGAAATTTTTATAAAATGCAGTGATTTAGGTGTCATTTGAATACATATAAAAAACAGAGTTATACAGACTGTATAACTCTGTTTTTTATATGTATTCAAATGACACTAAATCACTGCATTTTATAAAAATTTCAGTTCCAATAAATCACATTAATTATTTGAGAGTCAAAAGCAAAAAAAAAAAAAAAAAAAAAAAAAAATTTTTGGACCGGTCGCCAACCCGGTCGCTCAATCCCGGTCGCCCCAGAAGGACTCTTTTTCATCTATAGCAATTAGATGCAATGAATCATTTTTTTTATATATATATATATATATATATATATATATATATATATATATATATAGTCCCCTTCAGTTGAGAGATCCCTCAAATAGTGTTATTTGAGGGATGGAACGATCAACCGTTGAATCTATTTTATGTGACTGAATGTGGTAAGTGGAGTTTGTGGTGGACCAGGAGTGTTATATATATATATATATAGGGGATTGATTCTTTGACAACGTTGTCAATTTAAGATTATCCTTACAACACAACGTGAGCGTTCATCCGTAGATTGAACGATTAATAGTCCCTCGTCCGCAGTTAGGACAACTGTCCAAAATATTCTTCTTGTAAAAGTCTTTTGTCCACAGTATTAAACTGTTAACGCTGACAAATTGAGAAACGACGCCGTTTTAAAGCCAAATTCAAATTTTCTTTAGTTTTCTCATCCGCAATATTAAACTGCGGATGTCAAATAATAGACCTTTCAACAATAATTTCAAATCAGAAACATAATCCAAATCTGAAAAACAAACAATTTATGAGATCTATCTAATAAGGCTTAGGCTTGATATTGGAGAGAGAATAAGAAACAGAATCCGAACCAGGTTTGATATAATTTTAATTGTAATTCTTCTATTATAAGTTATTCTTTTTATTGTGTCCATTAAAAGATTTAATGGGATCGTTGTGACAAGAGAGTCTAAATCAGTAATGGATGTAGAATCCAAGTTGTATGAACTCTTTCTGGACAAATCTCATGTGATTAGATATGATTTGACTTCTGTTTTATCGAAAGCTTTTTGATTTTGGATGAATCATCTATTGAAAAATATATACCCTTGTTCATCATATTCGAGTGATTTTGGGTTTCATGAGGTGAATGATAGGAGTAGGGGAGGAAAGACAATGGATAAAGAAAAGAATGAAAGAATAATGTTAAAAAAACAACAACTTAGAATACTTATTAAAAAACGATGTCATTTCTCAATTGGCCAAAAATACTTGGCGTCCGTAGTATTAAACTGTGGAATATTAAAAATTAAACTGCAGACAATTATCGAATTAACGCTCAAGATGTGTTGTAAGGCTATCATTAAGTTAACAAATATTGACTATAAATCGATCCATATATATATATATAGTATAAGGATCAGGTCCGGACTCCTGGACCTGATAAAATACGGATCCTATATTTTTATTTTTTTTAATTTTTTTTTAAAACAACTAATAAAAAATGTATAGTAATTTATGGAACTGAAAATATTTCATAATATAGTGTTTTGGGTGTGATTTGGATACACTATATTATGAAATATTTTCAGTTTCATAAATCACTATACATTTTTTATTAGTTGTTTTAAAAAAAAAAACCAAATTTTTTTTTCTTCGTATTTTAAGAAGGTCCGGGAGTCCGTACCTGATCCGGACTATATATATATACGGTCCGAATCTTAAGCTTATTCTTTATCCAACATACCTTGCTTATCCCCTTTAGCGACGGATTGGGCGACGGTTCGATTCGTCGCTATATATACAACTGTCGTTTTAGCTTTTAGCAACGGACAACATATAGCGACGTACAACATATAGACGACGTTTGTATATATAGCGACGGACCGAACTGTCGTCCGATCTGTCGTTAAAGGGGGTAAGCAAGGTATATTGGATAAATAGTAACTTTAAGATCCGGACAATGTATATATATATATATATATATATATATATATATATATATATATATTAATACTCTACTATATTGTATCAACCCTTGATTGGATTTTATGATGGGGACAATCTAGGCTATTGCTTATTTGCCAAAAATGCACGCGACCGTCAAAGCACTTGCCTTCAATCCGGGATCCAAATAACAAAATTTAACAAAAAAAAATTCTCAATAAGCCTAATTAATACTCTCAATTGTTTTAATTAAGAGATTAAAATTTTAATTGTTTTCCACTTTGAGGATTGTTTTCTCAATTTTTTAATTAGGGGATTAAACTTTTAATTTTTTTTCACTTTGAGAATTGTATTCTCAATTTGTCATTAGGGGATTAAATTTTTATTCTTTTATTATTACGTATAATTGATAATGTCACGTCAGAAAATTAATGACATGACAGCGACACGTGACTAAAAAAATACTTATATATAATATTGAGTCTTATTTTAACATTTATTCAATTATTTTTTTTACCAAAAAGGGTAAATATAGGACCATTATTAATTTTAAAGTAAATTATTATTATTATAATTTTAATATAAAACATTATTAATTTTTTAGAGTAAATTTGATGATAATTTTACCCTTTTGGTAACTTATTAATTTTTCAAATTTATTTTTTTGGTAAAATTAATTTTTAAATTAAATTTAATGACAATTTTTTAAAGTAAAATTAATAATGGTCTTATATTTATCATTTTTGGTTCAAAAAATTAATTGAATAAATGTTAAAACGAGACTCAATATTATACATAAGTATTTTTTAGTCACGTGTCACTGCCATGTCTTCAATTTTCTGATGTGACACTATCAATTTAGACGTAATCAGAAATTTTTTAAAGTTTAATTATCTAATGGAAAAAATTGAGAAGACGATATCCAAAGTGAAAAAAAATTAAAAGTTAATCCCCTAATTAAAAAAATTTAGAAGACAATACCCAACGTAAGAAAACAATTAAAAGTTTAATCTCCTAATTGAAAAAACAATCCCCAAAGTGGAAAAATATTAAAAGTTTAGGATATTAATCCATATTTAGGCCTTTATCAATTTTGTGATGATACAATAATGTAAGAAATCTTTAAAAATATAAATTTCAGTATAGCTAGAAATTTTAAACAATGTCTAATTTTAAATACTATATATAAATTTTATTACTCAAACTATATAGGTCAAATTACCATTTTTATAATGAACTATCTGCTTTGATTAATAAGGGATAACAAGAAAAAAAACTAGTCTATTGATATTAGTAGAGTAAAAATGATGTTGTCAGAGTAATAAATATCATTTAAAGTGATAAATGTCACTACATCAATTATAAAAATATCGCTAAATACATATTTACTTTGATAAAAATACTTTTACTCCAATAATATAATAATAACCAAAAACTAATACTACTCATAATAATATAGATTTTAAAAACAATAAAATAAAAATAATGGAGTAGGCTAACCTCCACTATAAGTTACTCCCATCCCAATTGAATTCCAAGTTTTGTTATGAATCATGTCCAAACCTAAAGTTCGTTTAATGGAACCCAGTCTAACCACTGAAGGGCTGCGATTTTATCTCAGTTGACTTTGACCCTAACCTCACCTCCTAAACCCGGCCCCACGACATACGTACGTATTTAAATGATGTCATATAATTTTGGGTCATATAATTTTGGCTCACACACATATATGCATACCGTGGGCCCTGCATGATATGCAGGGTCCGCAAATATGCATGTGTGTATATGAGCTTTATGTGACCCAAATTATGTGATAGTAGCATTGCTCTCTATGTATTTTGGAGTGTAGGTTAGAAAGTCCAGAATTAGGTCACAAAAAAAAACACTTGAGAATTATTTTCCTCAAAGATGGAGCACTTCTCCTCAAAGGTAAAGAGAAGTATACTCCTTCCAATGAAAAATAATAAAAATTATACTTTCAGTAATCATTTGGAGGGAGTATTATTTTGTTAGGCTTAACAATTTCTTCCGAATTTGACGGTTCATGCTCGATTTTAATTTTAATGAAACCTAATTTTAAAACTCTATAGAATTAAGGTCAGATATGGGATATACACTCTCATTCCATTGCAGCTCGATTATTTGTATATATAAATATAATTTTTAAAAATTAGTATTATATAATTATGCACTTATTTAGGTTATTTCATTATAAACATGTTGTTAGTAACAAAAATGCTGCGTGCTGTTTGATTTTGAATTAAAAGTAATTGTACAAAGCAATATAAAAAAAATTAGAGAAATTTAATTTGAGAAAAAGAAGAGTAATCGGGTAAATGAGATGGGATGGGGCAAGGCGTGGACTGGGGTTTGTTATCCAGGGTGGGTCGAGTTCGGGGATAGTTCCATATTGACGGAATGAGTATGGGATCAAGGGCAGAACCAAGGTGGGGTGAGGGTCATATGACCCCCCACCAAAATTATGCACAGGCTATATATTAATACATATATTAATAGTCAATATATATATATATATATACACACACACATTTATATATGTATAATAATAGTAGTTTATAATAACAGTCCAAAATTTTTTACATGCTCTCCATAAATTAAAAAATAGAATAAATTTTATTTTATAATGAAATTCAAATGAAAGAACTTAAAACACAATCAAATCTAGGTCGTTACTTGAGATTGAAGAATGATCACAAAAATCAAGTTCTTTATTTACCAAATTATTTTCTACAAATATTTTATATTTTTAAACATCATGAATTTATTTCAGAGACTCCCCCTTTTGTTGATTTCTTTCTAGATTAATTTTCTTTGTTTAATATAGAAAATTGATATTTTTACATAAAAAAATAATATTTCTACATGAATCCCTCTCGCGTATTTCTACATGAAATAAAAAAAATAATATTTTTACATAAATTTTGATATTGACCAAAATTTTGAGACGTTTTTAAGCTATGCAGAGTTCCAAAATACAGTTCCTTCTCTCAGTCATACAGCCGAAAAAAGCACTCCAAACGTTAATAAATAATTTTTTTTATTGATGTATTTTGACCTCCCTCTAAAAATCGCCACGGTATGGGATGAATCGCTTAAATCATACTCGTTCCATTACCAGACGTATATATTCTATTCTATTTTATCACTTAAAATTTCAATAATTCAAATTCATTATTAAATTAATGGACATAAAAATAATTTTTCTTATTTATTAATAAATAAATTTCTACAAATATCAATTCAGCAAACAATATTATAGAGTGTGTGGGAGTTTACCAATAAAGAGGTGAAATATCGTGGAACAATTGGAATGCGAAAGACGTTTTGGAAACAAGAAAGTAATCTTAACCGTTCGATATAGGCGCGTGACACTCGCACGCATTAATCCAATGGTCATAAACTGCACCAGACGTACATAAATTTTGCAGGCTCACCTGGGAGAAGAGGCACCTCCACCGTTTAGTTCTCTCCCTCATTTTACTTGCATCACTGATTCTTTCTCTATCTAGCTGTTCATCCACTGCTGCTGCTCTCTCTATAATTGAGGTGGGCTTTTGTGGATCTTTTGGTGATGGGTTTGTTGATTGATTGATTGTTTGATCTGGGTTCGCTACGTTTTTAGAGAATTGAAAAAAAGAGGGGTGATGGAGGAGAATTGGTTGTGCCAGTGGACTGTTATTCGATCCATTCTTGCAATTGTTCAATGGTGGGGTTTCAATGTCACAGTTATTATCATGAACAAATGGATCTTTCAGGTCATTTTCTTCAATCTTTATCAAATTCATTTGCAAATATTAATTTCTTGTAATAACTCTTTTTGGGTAATTGGTTTTTTCTAAATTTGGTAATTTTTATGTTGTTTTTTCTTTTCCATGGTTGGTACCCATTTGTTTACTATTAATTTTTTGGATGTAATTTTTAACAGTGTAATGTGGGTGTTATTAAGGTCCAAAGTTTCAAGTTGTTGCGGTCAACCTTATTTGTTCAGAATTGGGTACAATAATTGTGATTCTGTGAACCTTACGCTAGTTGGGGTGTTGAGTCAGAAGCTGGAACTTGCTAGGACTTTTGGTTTTGTTTATCAATGGCATACTTGTTTTTAGGTAAAGATGGGTATAGGGTTGGTTTGATAAGAAAATCTTTTGGAATGTTTTGGATGGCTCTATTGTGTTCATCCAGTGACCCTGAGGCTGGGAAGTTAGAGGATAATGTGGGTATGCATTATAGGAAAATGAGCCAGCTGATTTGGTGGAAAATGCCACTGGGTGCGTATGTCAGGATTTATTGCAAAGAGAAAAATTCAAATCCTCGTTCTTAAGATGTTTTTTTTTTTTTTGGGGGGGGGGGGGGGGGGGTCTAAATGTGCGGTTCTGTTCCCTACTTCCCTTATTTCTCTGGATTAAAAGTGAAAAATGCTGCATAATATTTAGCAGGTCTTGCGGGTATTAAAAGCATAAGTTATGTTCTATTATTGGTTGTTTGTGCATGAAAAATCTAGTTTTGCCTTGGAAAAGGGGAAAAACCAGTTATTAAAGCATCATTGCATATGCTGTGTTCAAATTTGGCTCTTTTACCATCATTCCAGTGGGACTTAATGAGATAGCCAAAATCCATCCATCTCTTTACACATGTTTAAGAATAGAAAGAAAGGGGATGAGGGGTTTATAGTTGATACTTAAACGTAATACATTTTCCCCTGAGTTAATTTGAAGTGATAACCTTTCTATCCAGCATGATAGATTTCTATGTCTACTATGGCTGTAATCTAACTTGGTCATTGGATCATGAAAGATCTGGTCATAACAAAGTGGTAATGGTACATCCGTACATATGTAGTTATTGATAATGTCTATAATTGTTAAGCTAAGATGATTTGCTAGACAGCTAGTATGGTGCTTGCTGATGGAATGATCAAAACCCTTGCTACAAATGATTGAAATTGACTTCTTCCTCATAGCTATCGTTTCTGTTCTGATGGAATGACAAAAACCCTTCCTACGTCCATTAGTTCTTTAAATATGTTTCAAATTACACACATCAATGCTGACATTTGCTCTAGAAGTCTTACACCATTTATCTAGAAATTTTTTACCTTCGATTGTAAGATGCTCTGCAATGTTATTTATGTTTTCCGAGAGATGGATTCTCGTAATTTTTGTCATTTATGCAATTCTTTGATTATCATTACAGTTTATGTGATCTGATTTTGTTATTATTATTGTTTAACTTACAGAAACTGGATTTTAAGTTCCCTTTGTCAGTCTCGTGTATACACTTCATATGCTCGGCTATTGGTGCTTATTTGGTTATCAAGGTTCTGAAGCTTAAACCTCTTATTGTGGTTGAGCCTGAAGATCGCTGGAGAAGGATATTTCCCATGTCATTTGTGTTTTGTATCAACATAGTTTTGGGAAATGTGAGCTTACGTTACATTCCTGTTTCATTTATGCAAACCATAAAGTCGTTTACGCCAGCAACCACAGGTTAGGCTCCCACGTGGTTTTGTGATTTGTCCTTGTGCGTTCTGAATCCTTTATATTTTGTTTTTGAATGTATCTGATTCTGATGCATATAAAACAGTGCTATTGCAATGGGTAGTTTGGAGAAAATACTTTGACTGGCGAATTTGGGCATCTTTGGTTCCCATTGTTGGGGGAATACTTCTCACTTCTATTACAGAGCTTAGCTTTAACATGCTTGGATTTTGTGCTGCCTTATTTGGCTGTCTTGCTACTTCGACAAAAACTATCCTTGCCGAGTCACTGCTGCATGGCTACAAGTTTGACAGGTATTTTCTCTCCACCACCACTCTTTCTCTCCATCCCTCCCTCCCTCCCTCCATATATAAAATGGAGTGGGGACAGAATTTTCTTAAGTGGGTCAGTTCACTTGCCTATTATTCCATTCTTTCTAATTTTCAACAATCAACAGTATTTTGTTTGCAAGTAGATGTTCCTGCATGCACAAAAATTTATAAAATTAGTTAGAAACTATGGGAACAAAATAGTAAACAATATAGTGCTCCTAAAATTAAGAGTAAACAATATAGTAAACAATAGTAAACTAAGAGGTTCACCATATTTTATATGGTTGTATAACTAAGTTGTATCTATCATATTGGTCGGATACAAATACAGTATGTTAGTTTGCAAGTAACCAACTACTATGGGTGTAACACCCCCTTCCCGAATAGGAAAGGGAGGTTACGTGCAAAATACAACAAACCTCAAAATAAGTAAATAGAGCACTAACAACTTCAAAATATTTAACAGTTGGTAATCCATAAATGTCGAATTAAATACAATTATCCAAAAATTGGCAGAATAATCAAAACCTAAAATCAATTAAACTTAGATAGTCATATGTAGCTCTTTTCACACGAAACCCTAAATCACTCCTGCAAACTTGTTGGAAGAAAAACACAGCATGAGCCAAATGCTCAGTACGGATATAGAGTACAAAAATAATGAATTGATATAACTAACTCAATTAATTGAGCCAAACTAAAACGAACAAGACTAACACAGCGAAATAATAAGCTGAATCAAATGGCTGGATGTTATATCATACCAAACTCAAAACAAATAGCCAAAGGCTAACAAATTACAGTGGTACCATGATGTATGCAAATCGAATCGGATAGTACGCACGACATACACGTCACTAATCTGCCAATCAAATTAAATCAAATCAAATACTAGGTCAATCCAGAACAAAAATATCAAATGGTCAAAGCTCACATCCAGAGCAACATACAAAACAAAAGGATACATCGTGGACTGATCAATACTTGACATGATAACTTAATTAGCAGAGTATAAATACGAGTCCTATGTATCAACTACAAAATGAAACTATCATATGAATTTCACAAGAAGCAATTATGTGAAATAATAACGGAATGAGGAATAAAACGAACTAATTAAATTTTACAATAGTATTGCTGAAAGAGTACAAAATCCGTACCTAATACACACAACCACTTATAGCACACTCCACAAAATCTTATCTTCTAATGCCAACGATATCAAATACGAAATCTTAACCACCACCTAAATATATTCACCTCAAATTAAATATGATCCAAACTAATAATTCTAAAATAATTTGTAATCCAATCAAGGTGCCTTTAATTATCACATTAGGTCATTATTAATACTCTAAAACTTAAAAATCAATATGAAAACTTAAGAAATATTAAAACCCTAATATGATAAATTATTCTTAATATGCCAGTCTACTATTCTGATCTTATCACCATTAATTAAAATTTATTTATCAAAATAATTAATTTTAACAGAAACTAGACTTTAAATACTCCAATTTAGTCTCAAGAATCACCTAAATCAGATTTAAAATCAGTAAGTTATACATTTTTAAATATTATAACTTGTTGCCGAAAAATTGTGCTACAAAAATTTAAAATCAGCTTTTTCTTAAAATTCACAACAAATCATATGTTAATTTTTAACGGTTCAAAATTGATGAACATATTCCCAGCTTATATATGTATAACATATCCGAAAATTATAAAAATCCAACAGTCGGATTAAGATATATAACTCACACAATAGACCTTAAAATATCAAAACTGATTTTCAGATTTTAACGTCTACATTCACTCAAATTATATTGCTTAATATAAATTTATCTCCTCTTTTGGATTATTATGTTATCTAATTCCATGTATATATATATATATATATATATATATATTATTTAAAAATAATCTCTAATTTAAAAACCCTTATAACTAAACTTAAAATCAAAATATAAAATAATATTTACCTTCCTTGTTTGTCTTTCTTCAATATGCGGCAGTAAAGAATCTAACTTTCGAGTCTTCTAGAATCTTCAAACTCTCTTCATGTCTTCACAAAGATTGTAACTCTCGAAAAGATACATGAAATAGGCTCAAGAATCATTCGATTCGGAGTTAATATGACTGAGTTACGAATTTTCAAAACTAGGACTGAAAATAGTGACGGAAACTAGGACATATTGCAGTTTTCAGCAATTTCAGACATTAGGATGACGTCAAATAACTTTTCTTCCTTCATAATCGTAGAGGACGAAAAACTGAAGAAATAAACTTTGGATTCACTCGATTCTAACATCGGATGAATTAATTATGATTTTTCTAATAAGTTACAACGCGTATAAGTATTCTACTCGGAAATTCAACTAATCAAATTAGAATAGGATTAAGAGTTTTACCTCTACTATTTAAATATATATAGGAATCAATATAGGAGTTATCAAAACCATAATGGACTACTCAATTTTAATTTAATCAATTATTTAATTATCTACTAAAAAAATTTAACTTTCCAAACTAAACAAGGAAGTAAGAAAAAAAATAGCAACTTACCTTTTCCAATTCAAATACACTTTTATAAAATAAAATCAATTAATATTTCATTATTAACAAAAATGTGGGTTATTACAATGGGTCCATGGTAGTCTTGTTGTTCTCTTCACCCTACTGAAAAAGTGGTTATATACTTTTTATGCATAGGCTTGTACCATGCACCTGCGTTTATTACTCATACATAGGATTGTACTATGTGAACCCCTGCATCCATTACTCTTGATTCTTTAGATCATGATGGCATTACATTTGGTCAATGGTGGTGGTACGTTTCTATGTGCAAGAATATCTGACCAGTCAGGTGGACAGTCTTTTAGCCTACATTTTGAACTACCATTACGGTTTCCTCATTATTTGAATTAAACTTTAAGGTATCACATGTTTAACAATTTTACAATTTCAAGAATGCTGCAACTGAATTTGAATCCATAAAGTTCAAGTACTCATGAAAAATCAAAAGAAGAGCAGTGTGAATTAGGAAAGGAATCCTAAAATTCCCAATGAAATGACCCATGAGACAGTGATACGAACATTCCTTGCATAGAATTTTAATTTCTTTCCATCCTAGAGTTGATTGTTATCATTTCATTCCCTACATTTCCAAGGTAAAGTTGAACAAGCTTGTACTTAATAAATTCACGAATTCGACAGCGCCTATAATAATGCAAGTACACCTTTCTATGTTACTTTTCTTCATGGAAGATAAATTATAGATGTTTTCTCAACCCAGTTTTTCATTTGATAGCTAATAGTCGCACGACTACAATTAATTGGGCTCTTTCCAACTTCAAATCTTTCCTTAGAATTTCTTGTCAAAAAAGGTGAACATGCGAGTACAGCTATACGCAGGTCCTGCTTTTTTCTACCATAGTCATACAGACAAGCAAACATCTTTCTTTCTCTACTGTTGCCTAATTAGATTTAGCTGCTTCCATTTAACTGACACTAGTTATATTCACCATGCAATGTTGTATTGATGGTTTAAGACGAATTCTATATTTGCATATTTTTCCTGTATGGATTAATGATTTTATTGCTAGTGCTGATCTAGTGGTTCCTTCTATGTATTCTGTAGCATAAACACAGTGTATTACATGGCACCTTTTGCTACTATGATCTTGGCGGGACCGGCTCTACTACTGGAAGGGTCTGGGGTTTTAGAATGGTTTCGTACATGCCCCTCTCTATTCTCATCCCTCACCATTATCTTTGGCTCAGGAGTGATGGCTTTTTGCCTGAACTTCTCTATCTTTTACGTGATTCACTCCACCACAGCTGTCACGTTTAATGTTGCTGGAAATCTTAAGGTGAGATCAATATATGCGGATTATTTAGTCAAAATAAAAAATAAAGAAAAAATAGGTGGATTGCATCTCATTGCCTATTTTTGTCTACTTAGATTGTTGCCAAGTTAAATATCACGTATCTTGCATCAAATAAAAATAAATGATTATCACCTTTCTTGGCTGACATTGCCATCATTATTATAAATTGTCTACGAATATAATTCATGGGGTGAATGTGCTTTGTCAAAACCTAAGGTCCCTGGGTGGAAATAGATCGACTTTCAAGAAAAGTGACTTCCATCTTTTCATGCGAAATAGTTTGTCTAGATGAGGAAATAGATAGAACTAACTTCACCGGGGGGTGGGGGGTGGGGGTGGGGTTAATACACTCGTTTATTATGTACTTAATTATTTTTGTTTGTTTCATATTTCTTCTCAACAGGTTGCTGTTGCTGTTACATGTTCCTGGCTGATATTCAGGAATCCAATCTCTGCTATGAATGCCGTTGGATGTTCAGTGACACTTGTGGGATGTACATTTTACGGGTATGTGAGGCACTTGCTCTCCCAACAGCTACCGGGAACTCCTCGGACACCTAGGACTCCACGGAATCGTATCGAGCTGGCTCCTCTGATAATCGATAAATTAGATGACAAGGTTTAATTTAATTAGTCATACAGTTCGGTCAGTTGGGAAAAATAGTAATAGGACTAGAGATTTATCAAAGAATGTGAAACACTCTGGATTCTTTGTTGTAATCTTTCACCAGATGAATCAAAAAAAAAATGACAGCATCTTATTTTCTTTTACTCCTGGTCCCATTTTCTGCCAGGCCCTTTTTCTCCTGATCAAAAGAGAGGAAGTTTTCCTCACATTTTCCAAGAATTCTTGGCTGTCATATACTATACATGGTTGCTAGGGGAGTATGATCAATGGATAACTAAACTCATATTTCTAAACTTTGTGGTTATTTGTATTTTCCAGTTTTTACATTGCCCTTGTTCTCTATCTTATAGGGGGACCCCAATTGCCACAGCCAAATAAGCTCCCTTTACACTCTATACATGCAACAAGGAATATGCAAAAAACAGATTCTGCTACTCTCGAGGGTTCAGTGATCTCATAATATTTACATACATATTCATATATATATATTTATATATATATATAGATAGATATAGATATAGATATAGATATAGATATATATATAAAGAGAGAGAGAGAGAGATATGTTGTCCATTTAATTTCATTAATACTCTCCACAACAGATCTAGTTAGTAGTTAAGAGGGGTGTGATTACAGACTGGAGTGGTAGTAATATTTTTTTCTTCTTCTTGGGAATGCTACAAGGCTAATAATACTTGCTAATGATAGAGTATAGAGTCTATAGACTACTACCAAACACATTGACATTATTACATCTTCTTCTCATATTAATACTACTACTAGTACCATAAATAAGCAAGCTGCTCAGCTAAGCTAAGCTTAAGCTAAGAGCCAGAAATCCTTCTGCCATCTGGTGCTGATTAGGTATCCCCCAATGCCTTGGCTTTGCTTCCTCACCCCTATTGTCAAGCACTCCACATTGTTTATGCACTCTTCCACAAATTTCTCTGTCCTGCTCCTCCCACACAAGCTGCAACAACAATGCAATTATAAGAGATTAGAGAGATCCCCAAAACATAAAAAGATATAATAATCAGAGCTAGGAGTTGAAGAACACATTTGAGAGAATCTTATTTATACATTGGGAATTGTAAGAAAAGACCAACCAATTAAGGAGTGAAGAGGGCTTTTTTTGACCCAAGACCAGAACAGACACTTCCAGCTTCTTCACTTGGCTCCTCACTGTGGCTAGTTTTGGCCCTTGTATCCATAGTGCTTCCACTTCCACCTAGAAAAATAAAAAAATTTAAAAAAAATACCTCCATCAAATATTTCATTTTTCTTTTCAAGTTAAATAGAAAACAGACACAAATCTCAACCACCATATCACTCTCACACACAAAAAACAAACAAATTGGAAAAGAAATACAGAGTATTTCAAAAATTTCCCCCTCTGAAAAAGCAAGGCAAAAATGAAAAGAATGACCATCATGCATTCTGAAGATCCCCCTTTTTTCTATTTGAAAAGAATAGAAAAAAGAAGTATTAGACCTGAAAAGTGAAACATCATAATGAAAAAAGAGAAATAGCTGAAGCCTGGAAAAGTGAAAAGGAAAAGGAAAAAAAGACCAAATGGCATCTATCAAACAAACAACCAGATCTCGTATATATGAACTTCACAAACAAATCAAAGATATATAAATATGTATACATGTATGTTTATTTTACCTCAGGTTTGCAAGCTTTGCAGAGTGAACCAAGTGAGGTAGCCAAATATGGAGAACTGGAATCAGGGGAGCTTTCAGAGGAGGAAGCTCTGTTATTAATGGAAGAATTAGGAGGAACAATGTGAAGAAGAGTGAGCCTATCACCTTTGTTGGCAACATGAGTGAGGGCCCACATCATAGCATGTTTTGAATGTGAAGATTCATCCACAACCACCATAACCCTCTTCATCATCATCATTCCTCCATTCTCTCCATACATCATGTTGCTATTACTATTAAGCCCCTCCACTTGCTGCTTCCAGTTTCCCTCCTGGCCATTTTCACCATATCCGTTGGTGTAATTTGCAGTAACCCATCTCTTTGATGTTGATTTCCATCCCTCTTTTCCACTTAGCTGCCTCAGAAATGAGCCTGAACTTGGCATTTCTCCTAACAACTCCCCTGTTTTTCCTTTCTTCTCTTCTCTCAGAGGAAACGCAGCATATTCTAATCAGGGGACAGGAAATTGGGACTTGTTCCAAGGGTGTATGTTCTTATAGTATGTGAAGTGTAAAAAAGGTTTTGAACTTTTGAGAGAGAGATATATAGAGACAGAGCTGGTTGGTGTAAAATGGGGAGGATGGGTTATGTTTCTACTATATTATATTGAGAGCTGTGTGTGAGATAGTGAGAACTACATATATATATATATATAAGAACACTCCTCTTATTTAGCACTTCTCTTTAAATAACACTCTTTTATTAAAATTAAATAATTTTGAAATTTTTTAAAAGAGAGTAATCCCACTTGTTTTCTTTTTATAGAGAGGGAGAGAGGTGTAAATGATGGGGGTGATGAGGTTTATTTTGTGTTTTATTGTTGGAGGGGGAAGGGGGAGGGGGGAGGGGGGAGGGCGAGGGGGGGGGGGGGGTTGAAAACCAAAATTGGAATTAATGATATTTTGGACTTCTGCCATCCGCAAAAGATGCTTAAAATACAAAAAAATATGCACTAAAAGATGTATAAAATACGCAATTTAAAGTAAATATATTATAAAAGGATTACTATTTTACCCTCAAATTACTTGAGCAGGATCAAAATTCTTATAAGAAAAAATAATTTTTTTAATAAGTTGGATTCATTGTGAATTTGGAGAGGTGTTAGCATAAAATTAATTTTGTTCAATTAATTAATACAGTGTCGACACGCAGATCGGAAGGTGATTTCTCTGCGTACTGTATTGATCAGAAATTAATTTCATGATAATCAGATACGTGAGGTGATCTTTCTGTGTACTGTATTGATCAGAAATTAATTTCATGGTAATCAGATACTTGAATTTATGATGCAACAAACTTCTTTAAAAATAATCTGTACGTACGTACTTATATTAGTCTGATTTTCATCATCTCTTCTTGTGCAGATGAACAAGTCACGGGAATCCCTGGCTTATCTGGGGCTTTATAAAAAAAAAGATTTATTATTAAATAAATAATAATCTGGAGAGTCTAATTTAGATGATGAAAGTGTGGGCTCTTGCTACCCATCTTCTCTGCACTTGATGAGATTTTTTCGTACACTTTTTAAATACTAATTTCTCAGGATCTATCTATACATATGTATAATTATATATATATATATATATATATATATATATATATATATATTGTGATATATATACTTGAAGAACTTTCATTTTGAAGTCATAAATGGTCTAAAACTATTTCGTTTTATTAAGTGAATTTAGCTAAGACATAACATTAAAATTTATTTTATTTATATATATATATATATATATATATATATATATAAAGTGATATAATATACTCTTTTTGTTCTATGAAGAATGACTAAAATACAAAAAATAATTGTTTAGAATATACATCTCATAAAATTTACTTAACGTTCAAAGATACCCAAGTAGGAATCACTATAATAATGAAAAGTTATTTATACTCTCGTTTACTATTGGTTTTCATAAATGTGAATAATATGATTAAAATATCTTTTATGAGCAGGAGGGAATAAATCACAAGCATCTCATGCATGTGTTCTTCGGATGGTTACCATGAAGTTAATTTATAATAAGTTGGTCAATTGATCAATATAGTACTCACATACAAAGAGAGATATCATCTCTCGACTTGCGTATCGATACTGTATTGATCAATTAATCAAAGTTAACTTCATATTAACCACTCATGTTCTTCAGTCATAATCCATCTTAAGAGAAGAGGAGATAATCATTAAAAATAAGATAATACTATATGCATTAATTGTATATAAAAATTTATACATCTACGTATCTTGTTTATTAATAAAAATATGTAAATATTTAATCATAAAGTCTGCTCCTTAATTTTATATTATGTATGTATAATTTTTTAGGGTCGTCCTCTGAACATGTGCATTTAGGGTATATGCTAAGTACACAGTTCAAGAAAATATTCTCTTGAACTGTGTGCATATTCTCTTGATTTCTGTATTTGTATCAAGTTCAAGAGAATATACACACAGTTCAAAGAAGCACACAATTCAAAAAAAATATTTATTTGAACTGTATTCTTAACATGTGTCCTAATGACACATGTTAAAAAATTCTAATTTTTTATATATAATTGATATCTCTAGTATTATTTTTAAAAATATTGACGAGCCTTGATATTGATTTGTTAGCGACCAACCTCTAGTATCAATGCATGCACACAAGAACCTCTTTTTCAAATGTCTTCATGATTGTGAACCCCATCATTGTGTTTCTGGTCCCATCCATATCTATCAATCAATAACTTTTTAAAATTAGTATGGAAGCAAACCTAGATCCTTTTAATTACTACTTAATCCCTCAAAAATAGTTGGACTTGCTGGAAAAGTAAGCAATAGCCTAATTCAATTGAAATGGTAATTCAATTGTATTATTATACTACTAAAAGTATTAAAAAAACAATTTATGTTACATAGTATTTTATATTTACTCTATTTGTTTTAAAATTAGAAATACAATTTAATTTTTTTTAAGGTCAAACGATGGTATAATAAACTTTAAAATTGATATGCCTAATAAAAAATTTAAAATGAAGCAAATTTTGTTATTAATAATTTTTTTATATATACTATACAATTGTAATAATTGTATCAATTAAAATTAAATAAATTTACATCAATTTAAAATTTAATTTACCGTCGTTTGACCTCAAAAGTCAAAATGTATCTATAATCTTGAAACAAAAGGAGTATAACACAACAATAATAGGGTAAATTACACTTTACTAATATTTTTAGAATCCCAAGGCTTTGATTTGAGCTAAAGTGTAAACTATGAGGGAATTAAGTGTAATTTGCTCACACTGATGAGTGTTGACCTCTTACATTTGACTCCATCCGTCCCCCAAAAAGATGATTTAAGTGATAAAAAAAGTGATCTTTGAAAATATTTCTAAAATATACAAGTCAAGTAGAAAAAATTTACATCGATTAATTTGTCTTTGATCCTCTCACACAAATTCAACACCCAATTAATGCAATTAACACACATACTAATACAACCACAAAATAAAACTAAATTTATTATCTCTCCTCTTATTTAATTAACTTAATTTGACTGAAATTTTTTCTTAAGTCATCTTTTTAGGAACAGAAAGAGTAATTAGCTACTCTATATTATAACACAGTTAAACTAATACTACTATTTAAACAATGTATAAAGCTAGAAAAGTTATAGTCTTAATTATTAAATATATAAAGTTATGATAAAACAATCATAATTTGCATCATTCTAATAATACAGCCCATTTCAAGAGCATACTCCTTTATTTTATATATCATGTTCATCATCTTTAGCGATAGACAGGACGACGGTTCGGTCCTTCGTTATAGAACAGATAAACGGTTTATATGTTATGACGACGATTCGATGCGTTGCTAAAAGCTAAGACGATGGTTTTCTGATATACGCGACGGACCGATCCGTCGCTAAAGGTGTTGAGCAAGGTATGTAAGATCAACGGATATGCCATTGATCCTTTTCGTCCAATAATATAGGTAGACTTCCAACCTCCCTAGTACCCATTAAAATTGGATCTGGATCCTCTATGAGGATTTCTCTTTGAGGATCTTGTGAGAATTTTGCCGTGGGGTTGACAACACATTAAAAAGGAGATTCAATGGCTCACAACTCCTTTTCTTATCTTTGTATCAAAACGACGTCGTTTTGATAGAATTTTTTTTTTACAAGTTGACAGAAATTTGGAAGCTACCAAACGCCGTTTACTTCGTTTGTTTGCTTCGTTTTTTTTGTTTTCTCCTCATTTCCTTCTTTGTTTGTTTCTTGTTCTACCTAGAGCACGCCAAGGTTTAGAATTAGCCAAATTTCACAAAAAATTTCCCTTTCTTCAAATTTTCCCCAAATTGTTTACCCCAATTTTTTCTTCATTAATTTTTTTCAATTGGCTTAAAGAATCACAATGGAAACTCAATTTTTTTAATAGGATAAAAACTATTCGTTGGATTTATTTTTTTGAAGAGCAAAGAATAATATTATTAGCCTTTGACAAATATACAAAAATTAATAACCCTATCGATTCCAAAGCACCAAAAAAAATGATTAATAAAACGTTCCAACTAGATTAACACCCAACCCATTACAATCATGAAAAAAGTCATGCCGTTCATAACTAACAAGAATTAGCCATATTAATGCAATAAAGAGAATTGTCAACTCCACAGCAAAACCCTCATAATATCCTCACAGAGAAATCCTCATAGAAGATGAATCCATTAAAATTATGTTGTTCCACAAAGGTCATGCATAGTAAGCAATAAACTAATTACAAATACATCATTCGATTGAATCCTGGTTTGTTGTTACCCACTTACCCTTTTATGTATAGTAATTAACTAAAAATCTTTTTACTTAGTTAAGAATTTTATTTATTTACAAAAAACTTATTTTAAACGAAACTTATTTAACTCTTAAACGTTACATTTAAGGGTCCAAACATAATGTTCCAAAAATAGTGCGATACATTTAGACTTCTAAACACACCAAACGCTACCGCTACAAACGCTCAAAACGTCAATAACCATACAGGTCCTAAGAATAACTAGACATATTTTCATAGTTATCTAGCATTTGTTTATTTAAATAGGTTTTGTGGTCATTTCATATCTCTAATTGTTCTTTTTTCCCTCTCATTCTGAAAACTTTATAGAGTACATTTACAGCAATATCCTATGAAATCTGAATTAATTTAAAAAATGAATTTCCTTAATAGAAAAAACTTAAAACAAGATTGGAATCAAATAATCACATTAGGCTCAAATTTTTTAGTTCATATCCACAGTCCACACTATCAAGTATCAATATCCATTTCTGACCTAGTCTCTGACCATCACCCAGCATCCAGCATCCATCTGTCTAACCATTTTCAGTGAAAGGAAATTATATGGGTATTATCGTAAATTCGTTGAAAGGGTAGAAATAGTACCATTGATGTGTAACTATGGTGGTCACACGCTCATCTACTCTCACGTAAAGAATCCTGACACCTGACACCTAATAATATTTATTACATAAATAAATGAAGAGTAACTGAATGACTACTTTAAGAATAAATAATGCTACTGTCACATAAAAATAGGACGTATAATCTTTACATACACATATATATATTTGTGGATCTCACATATCACGTGGAGCTCAAAATATATATATGTGTGTATGTGAGTATTATGTGTCTTATTTTTATGTGAGAGTAGCATGACTGTTTAAGAATAGGAAATTGATATTTTTATATTATTTTTGATATTTTTACACAGTCCTATATATTAGCTGATGTGTTAAATTTTTATTGGTTAATATACGAGTTATACGTGTGAAAAATATTAAAAAATACTCCCTCCGTTCCAAAATAACTGTTCAATTTTGATTTTTTTTAGTCAAATTGACTATTTTTAAAATTAATAATTAAGCATGTGTAAATATATTTTTAACATTATAAAAATTGATATTAGTAGTAAATTGTATATATATTTTTTGTTATAACCTCTGTACTTATATTCTGACAAAAAATGGTACAAAAAATAATTTTAAAAAATAGTCAATTTGATTTTAAAAAGTCAAAACTAAGCAGTTATTTTGGGACGGAGAAAGTAATATGAAAATATTAATTTTCTAAAAATATACATATTATATATTCCATGTCCTCAAAAAGACGAGCAAATTATAAATTCTACGCATTTGGCTTTTCACCATTACATTTTTTTTAGTTTCATTCAATACACCAATTATCTGATCTTAATAATTTTGTTAATAATGATCAATATATGTTAATAAATAATTAATGATATTAAAATCAATCGCACAAAAAATTAGAATCATAAAAAATATTTTCATCATTATAAGTTTAAAAGAAATTTCAACTATTAAAATTTTGATGAAAAATTCACATGTTTATCAAATGATAAAAGAATATCGGATTACTTTTATTTTGGAACAACTATACTATTCAATATAATAAATTAGTTGATCGGTGTTGATTTCAATTATACTATCCACAATTACAAAAATATGATATATTGGATGAAATTGGAGAGAATGTGTAATGGAGAGGATCCAAATCTAAATTTCACGCATATTATAAAAAGTAAAAGTAGAAAGAAAAAAAGAAGAGAAAATTTTCAAATTTATCTTCAGTGACCCCACAAGATTATATAAAATAACGAGTACTTTTTATTTTTTATACTAATTAACTCTACTAAATGATACATTTATCCTTCACTTTATGTATTTTTTTCTCATACTTTTGACGACAAAAAATTGAACCTTTAGTTATCTTTTTGGGGACATATGAAGTGTCTATCTATATTATAAAGCTTCTATAAAGGCTTAGTAATTTTGGTGTTATTTGAATATATGTAAAAAATAAAATTGTACAGACTATATAATTTTATTTTTTATATGTATACAAACGATAGTTAATTAATTATATTCTATAAAAATTTTAATTTTAAAAAATATTATAAATTATTTAGGAGTCGTGAAAAAAAAAAAACCCGGTCGCCCTAGACTTTTTTTCAAAAGAAATGTAACATCGAAAATTGGGCCTTTGGAAGTATTCCAGTAGTCGTACTACTTCCAAATAATTGCTCCCGATTTATTCGCTGGCATTTGTACCAAATTACCATATTACCCTTCTGGTTTTGTTATAACTCCTAATCGCTATCATGCCTTATGCGTACAAGTAAACTTTGGAGAGTAGTAAAAGATTTTCCTATTTAATATACCTCATGATTATAAACACGTGCAATGCACGAGCATGCCAATATTTTTTTTTTGCGTGTGTGCACTATTGTCACATATATTTTTGTTATTTTTATATTTTTTTTGACATAAAGTTGAGTCTCATTGTTAAGAGTGTAAATGAACCGAGTTGAATCGAATATTAAATTGCTCAAATTTGATGTTCACAAAATTTATCGAGTATAAAATAAGGTTTGGTTGACGCTCATTTAGCTACCGAGTCGAGTACGATCTCGAATCGAACCCGAACAGTTTAAATTTTTTGAACGAATATGATCCGAGTATCAATAGAAAATTACAACTTGAGGAAGTTCGAGTAATTTATAAAACTTTAAAATTTGTTCATATTTGAATCATTTATATTTCGAGTTGAGCGAGTACGAATTGAGCCCGAGCTGTTTGTTCATTTTACAATCTTGGTATACTCATGTGAAAGAGAATTATGTAAAAATATCAAAAATACATATTAAAATATCAATTTTTTTTTTTTCTAATTTGAACACTCCTACCTCTTCTTAAGATAGGTTAATACCCAAAGGCATTGGGTTATATATATGAAATTTCTTAACATAGGCACATGTTAAGCACATGGTGTAAGGGAATATTTTTTTGAATTGTGTGCATATTCTTTTGAACTTGGTGCAAATGCTTAAATCAAAAAAATATGCACACAGTTTAAGAGAATATTCTCTTGAATTATATGCTTAGCATGTGCCCTTAGAGCACATGTTAAGAGTACCCCTCCCTCCCTCTCTCTCTCTCTCTCTATATCTATATCTATATATATATATATATATATATATATATATATATATATATATATATATAAAAGAGACCTTTATGCTCCCTATTTCCAATGTAGGCTCCACAACGAAGCATTAATTTAAAATTTGGAATTTATTTATTTTTTTGTTGATAATTTTTTTTCCTTTCTAACTAACTAAGGGGGTGTTTGTTTAGAGCCGAATGAAGTTGAATAGTTGAATCGTTCAGTCATTCAGTATGTTTATTTTGAATAAAAATCGTCTGAATGACTGAATCGGTCAGATTAATTTGGCTGAATGGATAAGTGTGATTTTTTTGATCGAATGATTGCTGAATGAAATATATTATATTTAATTTTTTTTTATTATATTAACTATTATCAAACAACTATTCTGCTTCATTCAACTCATTCAAATTATATAAATATTCAGAACTATTTAATTCAGATTTATCCAACAACCCCTAACTTTGGTATTAATGAACTCTGTTTTTGAAATCAATATTATTGAACTTATGATTAGACGTCTGTACAAGCATATTGAGGTTGAGGTTGGTTTAAATAATAGTTAGTTATAATCTACTGGTACGATTTTATTTATTTATTAAATTTTGTATTTACTTGCGATATGTTTCCCTTGCATTTTTGTATTGATATTAAGAGATTATTAATTTTACTTGTTACTTGGTCCCACATGTAGTTGCATTCACGTATGAATTATCAGTGTCATGTCCTGCATGGACTTGTTTTATATAATATCGATTAAAAAGCCTCTAAAATGGCAGGAGATATAGGGCCATGTATTTATGTACGTTTCAGATATATTTGCAGGCATACATATATATATATATATATATATATATATATATATATATATATATATATATATAATTTGTTTGTACAGTCGTAATTCAGAGATTGGTGGGATTGATTACAATGCAAGTGGTGAGTGATTCTGTGACTGTACGTACGTAACTCATTGATAAGGATATATATATAACAAAATATAAATAATTTTAAATTTTTCGTTCACTCAATAAATCTTTTGAGCCGTCCAAAATTTAAAATAAATCTCACCGTTAATGTAGTATCGGAGACACGTGACACACCTAGTATATATATATGCTCTCACGGTTTCACCAGACCTTGTGTTATCACTTAAATTTTATAAATTGTTTAGGAGTCATTTTTATTGGACCGAAAAATTGGACATTTTCAATGTTTTTTTTATTTTAAAAAAATGACTCCTAAACAATTTATAAAATTTATTTGAATTGAAATTTTTACAGAATCTAGTAATTTGGATGTAATTTAAATACATATAAAAAACAGGGTTGCACAGTCTGTACAATCCTATGTTTTACATGTATCCAAATTACATCTAAATCACTAAATTCTGTAAAAATTTAAATTCCAATAAATATTATAAATTATTAAAAAAAAACTGAAAATGTCCAGTTTTCCGATCTAATAAAAAAGTCCGCCTAGACTTATTGATTGAGTTTTCCTTCTAAAAAACAAGAGCAATAAGTCTACTCGGACAGCCAAATTGGACATTGGAATTTTTTTATTTTTTTTTGGGTCATTTTTTTGACTCCCAAAAAATGTATAGTATTTATTTCAACTGAAATTTTTACAAAAAAAAGTGTTTTAGGTTGTACAATACTGTTCTTGTATATGTATCCAAAATACACCTAAAATACTTTTTTTTATAAAAATTCCAGTTAAAATAAATACTATATATTTTTTGAGAGTCGCAAGAAAAACAAAAAAAAATAAAAATAAAATTCCAATGTCCAATTCCAATGTCCCATTTGACTGTCCGAGTAGAAGTACTCAAAAGAAGAGAGGAAAAGGAAAATGGGAGGAAACGTTCCTCAGGAAATTAACAGTGTTTCAACCCTTTCGGCCTTCGGGATAAAGATAACAGGGACAAATTACCCACCTTACTGATCTCGTGAACATTAAATTATTTCTTTTGACTTGTTTTTAGTGGAAAAAACACTACACTATTATCACAACTTGCCTAATGGGACACACTAAAATTACAAAAATACTACCATGACTAAAAAATTATTATAAAAAAGGGATATAAAATGACCCATGTGGCCATGCACGATGAAATTGACTTAAAAAACGTCCTAATTTGACTTTCATGATCAAATTGACTATTTTTTAAATTAATAAATATTTTAAAAAAAAATCAAAACATAAACAAGTGATTATGATCATAATAAATAAACTATGGAGCATTTACTAGTACCAAACAAAATTTGTTATTTATAAGCTACTTTTGGCATTGTAAACTCAGTACAAATGAAGCTCTATAAGATTTACAAAGAAATAACCTCTCTCTATTTTGCAGCCGCGTTGAGCTATTACCACTTGATCATCGATATAAATTAGAAGATGAAGTTATCTACTATGTTGTTTATTTTCATTGATTGAAGATTCTATCTCAAACTTGCATCCATGGATTGGGAGGAAACTTTCAGATGCCAATTATATTCATCCAATAATGAAATATCTTCAGGAGATAAAGATAGTGCACCCGTACTCAAGTAGTTTCGAGCAACACGTACTCTGCAATATATATACCACAAGCCAACTAAATGAGAACACTTGTAATTTACATTTATGTTACGTTTGGATTGAAAGAATGGAATGGGAAAGGAATGGAATGAGTTATTCCATACCCTCCTCCCCCCCAAACAATAAAATTCATAAATTTGGGAGAAATAAAGAATGATTCAATTCATTCCAATCGCAACCAAACACAATTTTTTCCATTCCATAGGAATGAGTCATTCCACTCCTACCTTCATTACTCCAAATCCAAACAACGTAGCATTAGAGCTTGCAAAATATATGTATTTTGATGGTGTAATTAAACACTCACCTCCGCTTTTTTGACGGGCTTTCGGATAAACGACAGGCTTCTGATCTTGAGATCTGGTTCAATGAAGAGAGGTATTCATGGAATGCTTCACCCTTTATTGATAAATACGATCTCTTAGGAACTATGGACTGAACTATACTGCAAAGGCCTGACGCTAATTCACTGCACACAGGTGAAAACACATCTCATTCTAGTAAAAAATTATATAACAAATATTTTCAAGTAATCGAAAAAGAGAGAGATTTGAATAACATCCAAATACAAAGCAAACCTTAGATGCATCACACAAGGAAAGAACTTGCGACACAAGTACAGATATGAATGATAGTTAGCATATGAAGAGTGCAATAAAGTCATTTTGTAACAAATCACATATTCCAAATGCAATCTATCCAAGACACACTTCATTGAACTTGCCTAGGATTCTTTATAAAGTAGTGAACCTTCACAAATAATCATTTTATCCAAATCTTCCAACTCAAACTAATATTACTGTACTTTGTTGTTTAATGTCTAAAAGATCAATTCATACATGACAAGTATATATAGGCTTAATTTTCATAGATGATTTTGTTATTATGAAAGCAAGTACTGCAGCATGGTGATCTACTATGTGTCGTACTTTAATTTGAGTAACATATATTGCAGGGCATAACAAATATTGCTCTTCATTTCACTGGGCAAAGCTTCCCTAGTCCCCCCATGTAGATCCTTAAGCTAGATATTAATGTCTGGACATTTGAACATCCTTCGAGATGGGGGGCACAAAATCCTTTGGAAAAGTCTTAACAAATTTAAATTAAATAGCATCAATGCGAATGCATATAGCAGAAATTTTTTAACCTGCTATTCATTTATGAATATTAAGTGTTCTAGCTAGGGCTTAATAACGTGTGCAATGCTATGTGAGCATGGCTACTAGTACTGAAACTAGGCCTAGAGTTGTATACCTTTGTGAGGAAATGCAACTCTTAGGTGGCTCCATTTCTAAGCTCTGGATTCTTCTCTTATCCTGATTGGCCAATTTCCCCAATGCCATTGTATTGGTTGATGATGCCACCATCTCCCATGTCAAATCCACTACGCTCGCAGGAACCATGTTTGAATTTATTGCAGCAATATCTTTTGCAAATAAACACATCCCATGTTCTGAAATTGTTGACACCATCTTCAGTTGGTCATCGCACCAGCTGAACGAATGTGAATTCTCACAAGGAACCATTGAGGGTTCTAGATAATCCTGAAGAGGCACCAATCACTAACTTACCATCATGACATGACATGTAAAATTCAAAAGAAATATAGTTGTTCCACATCCAAACCAATAATTATATAAATACTTACACATATTTGTAGTTGGCAGTCGCTGAGTAACATATCGGCTTCTGAAATTAGATTACTCATTCCATATGCAAGTTTCAGAACTTTAGAAGCGTCTTTGTGTTCAAGTGTGGCATACTGTTGTAGATCCATGTGACAATGACGAAGTTTCCTCCACGTTTCTTGTACAAAATCAGAGGCCACAAAGGACCTTGGCTTCTTCTTAAACTTGGATCTCCTACTGAAATTCATACGACTGCACTCATCCATCCCTTGATATTCTCTTGGTGCCTCAACACATTCAATGTGAGAATCTGCCACCTCTTCTTCTTCTTGAACTGATTCTGTAATTATATCACCACTATTTCTCAGCAAAATCGGAACTTCATGCAATCCAGATGGAGATATATTCAAGTCAATACCACTGGGAAAACCATTTTTCGTAAAACCAGTTTCCGCACTATTATTGCGACAATCTGCAACCTCCTCTTCCTCTTGAACTGATTCTACATCATAACTATTTCTCAGCAAAATCGGAATTTCATGCAATCCAGATGGAGATATATTCAAGTCAATACCACCAACGAGAGAATCATTTTTTGTAAAAGCAGTTTCCGCACTATTATTGCGACAATCTGCAACCTCCCCTTCCTCTTGAACTGATTTTGTATCATAACTATTTCTCAACAAAATCGGAATTTCATGTAATCCAGATGGAGATATATTTAAGTTAATGCCTTTAACTGGAAAATCATCATTTGCAAAAACAGTATCTGCCGTATTACCAACATCTCCAAAAGACGCTGTTTCAGAAAATAGCTCAGTCTCAGGAACAAAGGATGATTCGGGAACACAGGAAACATCAACTGACCTGCACATACCATTTACATTTGAACAATCTACTATAACTGAGCAGGGATAATAATTTTCCCCAGACTTTTCCCCTTGAGAATGAAGAAGCTGCTCGGTTATTGGGTTGACCGACATTTCAGTTGCTAGACAATGAGACGGAGTCTTATTTATCACCTGAAGGTGCACTTCATTATCCATATCCTCAAACAGTTTTCCAGGAACAAGAAGAAATCTGTCACTAAAAAACTCCTCTTCAGAATCTGAAGACAGTACAGTATCAATTCTTCTTCGTACACTTCGCCGACTGAATGCAACTGGTGATCCTGAAGAATTGGAAAACTCGCAAGCAGTATCAAACTGACCTGCCAATTCATTGACATCCTGATCAGGGCAGTGCCTGCTTAACATTGCTTCCTTTTTGGACTCAATACTGTTAAGTTCAATCTCATGTGCCATCAAATCATTATTATATAGTTCTTCCTCTTCAACTATCTCAGTTAAGCTAGAGGTTTCTTCCACCTCCTGCAGTGTCTTGGTGATCTCCTTCTCCACAATCTCAGAAAGCTGAGAAGGGAAACCACAACAGATTATCTTTGGTAGTATCCTGTGCCCAGCATCAGGATCATATACTACTGGACCATATGCACTCTGCACTTCCCTATCTGGACAATTGAGAAACGAGTCCGTATCAGCATAGAATATTAGAACATTCTTAAGAAAACCATATATTTGCTTCGGCAATATTTTCAAAATTAACTTTCTAATCCACCTGTGCTACTATACCAGATTAGACCGGGCAATTTAGATTGATAACCATCTAGTTAACCAAAACTACTTGGATCTTAGGTTGGTTAACTAGCTTTTATGTTACGGGTTGGTTTGGTTTTGAACCCATATTATGAATTAAAAATATGATCTAAAACTAGTTTAACTAGTTTTGACCCATATTAATCAAGCCTTCTCAATTATCCTTCCTTATATTTCTGATACATGTAGTGTAGTCAGTAGTGGGATTCCTGGTATCAGTTCCTTTGTGTTCTCTCATGTCCAAACACAAAAGTAAAAGATATATATACATATATATATATATATATATATATATATATATATATATATATATATATATATCAATCCTCCCTCGGATTATTCCTCTTTCTAATACTAATTAGAAATGTGATAGTTACATGATATAAATCTATTTACATAAACTATAAATTGACATTAAATTAAAATTTTCATATCATTTTATAATTCAAAATTAAAATATATTATTTATTTAAAAATTAATCAAAAATAAATAATTTTTTAATTTTAAACAGATATAATATTTATTGATTTATAATCTAAAATTTTAAGTAAAAGATTTATTGATTTATAAGTTTAAATGAATCTATATCAATGCTGTATTTGAAAATATTTTAAATTAATTTTAAAAAAGTCAAATAATAATCTTACGAAACAGAAGGGGGTAGGGACGGCGGCATTTGGGTTGTCACAGCAGGGGGAGGAAATGTTAGGTAGTTTGTTTGTATTACTATTACGCAATCCATGAAATTAGACACAAAACTGACTACCATTGCTGTCCAGAATTTAGAGAAAGAAAAGGATATGTGTGTGAAATAACAAAATGATCCTTTCATCTCTAGGTATCATTTGACAGCCTGACACTATTGGTCTGCAGTCCCGTCCAAAATGACTTTTTAGCTTGTCGGATGGCCAATCCTTTTTCACTCCGTATCAATTATTAAAAAATATGGGTTTACCTGGATTAGAACCATAACCATATGGGTGTCCAAACCATATTATCTATACTTTAAATGGATAATGTGGTTTTAGTTCCTAATGGACCCATAACCCAAAACCATAACCAACTAAATCCATATTTTGCCAGGTCTATACCAGACCATGTAACTAGCATGGCACATACTTACATGATTACCTGTGACTCACCTTTTTGGTAACTTTGACCCTGACACCAGAATTGTAGATGCAAAATGGTTTTACGGATATCTCCTTGACAAAATCCAATAAATCGCTCCACCAAACAAGGTTGAATATTAGCTTTTTCTGCAGCACAAACCTACAAAGAGATCTCCTACATATTGGATACAGTTGCTAATAGATCTCCTTTATGAAGAATGGAAGATTAAGTGCGTAAGAAACTCATACCATATTTACAAGAGGGAGGAGCTCCTTCAGTGTTGGTATAGTGAAACACAGCTCTAGCCTGTCCAAATTGTTTGGCAGGACAGGATCGTTGCCTTAAAATTTTTAACAAAACAATTATCAATAGAAAGTAGAAATAACAATTTGATGAAGAATGAAAATACTTCAATCTTTAACACTCTTACTATTGCTAGTCAATATCATGGGCCGTTTTGCTGTCTCTGCAAGTTGACGTATTGTAGCAATAAAACCACGATCTTCATAGAGAGTAGCATCCACATCCTCAAAGAGAATCAAGGTTTTAATATCACTCTGATCACTAGCAGTTCTACTTTCCATGCAAACTGATTTCTGAGGTGTCATCCTGGCACTACGAGTATACTCATCGTCTGATAAGGGAACGAGTTCAATAACTTCATTTTCAGACCCTTGGGCTGCTGTGGCATTGCACGAGGCAGGGGAGGACTTAAAGAAATTCTTGATATCTGAAATTTCTGGATTTTCCATGGAACTGGAAGAAATATTAGCTTCAGTTAAAGAATGAAAAATGAACAATAAAAGAAGAAAAGCAGGATGCTTAACTATATATTGCTTCTCACAATGCCTTAATCTCTCCGATATCATGATGATCATAGAAACAATGACCAACTTAGTGAGCGACATAATATAAGTTTGTATCTTAAATAGCTTTTACAAATTACTTTGAGCAAACACATTCACAAGATAGACCAGTTAACTAACAACTATCAAGAAACAAACATAATAAGCAGAAAAATATTCATGAGACCTGAATACCAGAATCTCAGAGGTAATCTAGAAAGCAAGTGTTTTCAAAGAAGACTTGTGTGTCAACAATTTATCATGAATGCTGATGACTCGTATTGCTTGTTACACATTTGGGGTAAAAACCATGTTGACATATCTCTACAATTTAAACATAAAGCTTTCTTTATATAGCTCCATATTTACTGTACTAGAGGAATGCAAAAGTCATTCTGAAGTGAGAAAATAGTAATTACTGAATGACTGATACAGTAAATTTAGTTCAACCATCATTCTTTAAACTCAAAATGATTTTATGATAGTTTAGGTAGCCCATCAAGCACAAGACCTATGCAGAGCAAGGACAGTATACGATCGAAAAGTTAAAGCCAGCACCATATTAGAAGCATAATCTGGAAGATTGGACTTTGGAGATGAGACTACTGTCAGTGGCAGCACTTTGACTACTAAATAGCAAATATGATAAAGCTTCACATTTTGGGTCTATTTATATACTATAATTATGGTACAAACTCGATAGATGCAAAATAAATTAGTATAGTGTATGCTCTATTTTGGTGCCTGTACAATATCACAATCAATCCCTAAATGATCTTTATTTTAATTAATGAACTACACACCATGAAAAATAATGTCTTAAAAAAACTGGAATCCAGCAGATTAAAAAGATTTTCAATTATACAAACTAATATTAGAAAATTTTGAAAATACGACCAAAAGGTCCTTGCATAAAACAAAGTAAAAATAATAGCTTAGCAAAATAGTGTGTAACACCTCAGTCCCACACAGTAACATGTGGGATACATTGATATGTATATAAGGACTCAACCTACTGTTAGTAATACCTTCAATCATGACCTTTTGAGTGAGTGTTGCGGGGGAGGTGTTAAGATGACCCAAAAAAGATACTTAGAAAATGGATTGGGCCTTGGTAAGATATAATTTGAATTGGACTCGAAAATTTGACTAGGGTTGTTACACTGACACCGCTGCATTCCCAATTATAACATAGAGGTGAAAGACCGTATATCGCTCATTGCTTTGCAACTGATCACATGACAAGATAACATACAATGCTCAAAAAGCAGAAAGTTTATGAACTCATTCTTAAGCATTGAAATTTGAAATTATATAATGTCAGTTTCACCCCACAAATTGTTTCAATATTAATATAGTTTCTAATATAAAAACCCAAAATTTATTCCAAGAAAATATGAATTTCTTAGATCACTGGATATGCATTAGTGAGGAATTCAAAATGCAACTTATAGATGCAGCTAGTGATGAAGTTGACAAACCACTGATGCCAATGCGATTCTAAAGCCTCCCCGAATCTTTGCTTCACAAGAGCTCCATTTCGCCAATCCGATGCATTAACCTAGAATACAACAGAATAAATGCTTCAGCTCTAGTTTATACACTACTCCAACCTTTTTAAGTTTTAAACTTTTGAAAGGAGGTTGAATAAAATCTGAAGCTAGTAAAAACAAAGGCATGAATCTTAAATAACTGAAGGAATAGAAGTTTTTGGTACTTTTCCCTTTCATCTAAATTATAAACTGCATAGCCATAAATTGGTATTTTTTTATCATGATAGTAGGACCTCATTATAGTTTTTGCATCCGAGCTTACAGGAAATAATTAGGAACTATTAAAGTGAAGAATAACTGACAACTGTTCCACAATGAAGTATTTTTGTATTTAACATTACCTCAATAACTTGAAATCGTTGTTCTTTTGCACAGGCATAGATGGCTGCAGATTTACCACTCTGCAGAAAAAGGAGGCATGCTTGTGAATTACCAACATAAATCAGAAGAATATATACTGAATTAGAAAAGGAAAAAGAGTCATGGGGAAAAACTTCATTTATGAATATATTTTTCTCTAATTAAAGAAAATCTGACGGAATAGTATGACTATATTTCATTTTTCTGCACAAGAAAATTAAATTGTTAAAGCATGACATACATTGTCGGATCCATTCTCTAACAACTTAAGCAGTTAGACCAATTGGTATCTGAATATTGTATCATAGGTCTGGTTTCACAAGATGTTGGGTTCAATCTTGCTTCTTGCATAATTGAATTTCGTTTCCCCGTTATGTTGTTGATGCAAGTGCACTCAGTTTTGAAGGATGTATGCGAGAAGTAGAACTCTATATATATTTTTGCCTATTTATCAAGTTCCATGTAAATAAACTGTATTTGAGAAGTTCACAAATCTTAGAAACTACGACAATTGTTTTGAAAGGTTTCCCAACCTCTAATAAAACTTGTAACGGTTGTTCAATTCAAAACAATTATTCATATTGTCATCTTTGTTTTAAAAAATCAATCCACAGATATAGTTCAAACATGAATCTGAGCTACAGAATAATCAAAGTACCAAGCTAATATTCATCAAGCATTGACAAAAGGAATGCGTATATTTCAGTGTATTAAGCATGCAATTAAGTAGGTTCCCCTGTACAAAAGGTCATCGCAGTTTATTTTCTTATCAAAACAAATAAACAAAACAAACAAAATGGTGATCACATTGGAGAGTAGAAACAGGAAGGCTCAAACATATACTTCAGATCAAATCAATCAAGGGGAAAGAGAAGTTAGTTGATGTATACCCCAACTGGTCCTGTAACTAAGAGAACATTCTTCAGATGACTTGCTTCATCTATATCCTCGGAATCAGACTCATTTGTGTAGCAGTTGTAGTAAACATCTTTCGCAACGCATATATTACCATTATTGGAAGTTTTTCTGGTTCGAAAATCTTTTTCATGCCAAAGATGTAGCCACTCGTTCAAAAAATTCACACATTTGCCATTACCACATACCTGTAGGTAGCATTATCAGAAAAGTGCGTACAACACAATATAGAGCACAGAAAAAAGACTAGAAACACATTTTTGATACAAGTGCACTTTAACATATTAAAAAAGATGGCCTCTGTACAACAAATCATTCAAATTTGAGATATCATACCTCATTGGCGTTTTCAGGCTGGTACTTTTTTGTCCATAGGCTGTTCTCAGGCTGATTGCCACAACAATGACCATATGACATCATCCTGATTATGCAATAGCGCAGTAGAAAGAAAGCCATCGATCAGATATAGTAAGCAATGAAAGAATCATGCATTAAAAAATCTTACTCCCTATGTCCCACTTTAATTGCTACACTTTCCTTTCTAGAATAACCCAAAACCAAGTCGTCTAAGCTTTTGTCCTATATGAATTCAATCAAATTCACAATTTACATGAATCAAACAGTTTTGATTGTGAATTCGTTACTAATATTGCATTTTACTATAGTTTCTCAAGAGAGAAGATTCAAATTGATTAATATATGGTGGATCCATTAAGAATACTTTCAAATATAATTTAAAAGTCACTGAAACATTAACGTGCATGCATTAAGAAGGTTATCAACTAAAGTGAAATGGAGGGAGTATATGACAAATACCAATCTCGCATACCATAAATGTACAACTGAGACAGACACCTCACGTAGCCATTTATTTCAAAACCATATCAAATTAATAGCTAGGTTGACTCAATTATCTATATGTAAAAATATTTATTGAGCAACAAACAGCATAGTGCAGAAAGAAATAGCATCTAATGCCCCAAAAGGAGATATGGCCTTACGCAAAGAAAAGATTCATGTAGCCAACCCTAAATAGCTGGGACACTCTTGAGTTGAGTTAAGTTGACAACCAAACAATGTGGTCTACACAAGTAATCTCTCTACAATAGGATGGTAAAGTTTTGTTGAGCATTATGCCTTTCCCAGACAAATATATTGCTACATACTAGGTCAAAATGTAAGAATACTTAACCAGCTTCCACAATGTTTTATCTTGCAGTGTAGTCCTAATGGAGGTGACAATAAGCTATAGAACTTTAAAAAATGCAGAAAAAGTTATAGCAGTAGTTCATTTAAAAATAGTTATAGCACTCAGAAATCCAGGTAACATGTTCAAAAACCTAAACTCCCAGATAGAACACAAATAAGTAACAAAGTTCAAGAGCATGTGGATTGGATAAGAATATATCTTCACCTTTCCTCGAGAAATATATTGTGACACTCGACATCTGAGTTTTGACCACAGCCAGAATGAACTGCGAAGGAATCAATTTTGCTCATTTCATGATTCTGCCAATTAATCAAGGATTATTAGTCTCATCAAATTAAAGGCTAAAAAATGTGAAGCATCTCCACAGCTGATTAGATACATACCACTTCTCTCTCCCTTGATCTTTCACAACGGACCACTTGCTCATCAGCCAAGAGTGTGGAAGATATAGCAGGGAAAGAATCTCGTTGAATAGGGGAATGGGGCAAAGACACCTCTTCGAGTTGAATGGGACATTGATCTGAAGAACAATCATTTTGACAAGATGTTCTGCTTGAACGAGAGATGTCAAGAAAGTCATGAAATTGTAAGGACTTGACTGGTCCTTCATAAATTGATGAGCATGCACTTTCTAATCCACCACTGGTACTGTCACAGCTTCTTTCAGTAAAAACCCATTTTCCCCAGTCAAGGGAGAAATCATCATCCTGCATAAGTAAATTTTAATTTCATCCTTGGTGAGAAAGATAGATAATTGATCTGTTTATAAACACAATAATTAGATACCTATATGAGAGAGAGTCACTTTCGAAATTCTGGCCTAAGACATCATACCTGAACTTTTTCAAATACATGAATAGGGCTGAAAGTGAAGCTTTTATCCTTTTTGACAAGCGAGGACCAACTACTCCCTTCATCAGTTGTCTCCTGGCTTTTCTTGCCCATTTTCCAAGATGAGAAAAATGGATGTACTTGTCTTCCCCCAAATATACGTGAATTCTCCTGATTGAAATAAAATAAATAATTTTAGGCACCAAGAAGTTATTCTATTTGAGTAAATAACTAAAATCTTTGTAGAACGAAGTTAACTACAGAATTCTGTAAAGAAAAGGACCATGACCCAGAGCTGAAGTATGAAAAAGGAAAGAAAAGGACTTCTTATAAAATATCAAATAGAAAGTTCACAAACCTCAGCTGTCATTTTAGCCTCTAACCGCAGATCAGGAATCAGTTGTGATGTATGCTCACTCTGTATGAGATTATGTTGCCCAAAGGATGCTTCATTTAAGCCAATATTTATCACCTTCTTTTTGGGTGTAGTAACCTTCTTTTTGGGTGTAGTATTCATCCGTCGCTTCTCTGGTGTAGTACTAGCACGGCGCTTCCGCTGCAGAGGGCTCTTCATTTCTTCAAAATATTGTATTTAATTCAAATATTATTTTTTTCGCATAATGATAGTTGGCAAAAAAACGCACAAAACTATTCATTCACATAATTACCATTCTTAAAACTATTCTGATTTTTACTTTTACCATAGTTGTCACGGTGCTTGATGAGTGGGTAAAATACCTTTGATTTAGGTATCCTTAGCTTTAATTATTTGTTTGTTTTAAGGTATTTTAGGATGTTTTTACTGGGTTAGGTTGTATTTTGCAGGTTAGAGTAAAGCAGGGGCATAATTGGGATTTTTGGTGAAGAAAAGGGCAAAATTGTAATTATCCACACTATACCAGCGTCGGGGTGCTCAGCAGAGAGAGGATCCCAGCGCCGGGACGCTGGGCAGCAGAAAGAATTGGACGAGGCTTTGACTTGGCAGAGAAAATTAAAAAGAGTTGACTTCTGTTTTGACTAGGATTGGAAAAGAGACTAACTTAGTAAAAAAGTTATAAATAGGGAAGAGTTTATTGGAAGAAAAGAGACACATTCTTTGAGACAGAACTGGAGATTGACTTGGAGTTTGCAGAGAAGCACTTAAGGATTGCAATTGGAGATTGAAGACTGGAGCCCATCTTTGAGTTTTTATTCTTCTTCTCTATTTGTAATTTATTGAGATGTTTTCTATGGGATTGTTGGTTTCGATTTTCAGTATGAACTAACTTTTTAATTCAGGCTACAATTAAACCTTTTATGCTCATGAATTGATTATCTTTATTAATCCAATTATTTATCTAAATTGAGTTGTCTATCATATTTTATGCTTATTGTTTAATTATAGGCCATTAATTACCTCATTACACTAGATGAATTCGGGAGATGAAATTTAGGGTTAGAACTGAATGTGATAGCATGTATTCTTAATTATTTGCATGGGATGAATAATTAGGGTTGTGAATTAAATAAGGATATCTCTTTTCACTGCATGTAACAATTGGGAATTGATGCTTAATGAACTTGATTCTTTTGTTTTGCATAGGAATATCGCAGAATTAATTGAGTTGAGTATTTTTATTTGATCACTTGGAAAGGAGCTTATAAATACGGTGAATTCCTGTTAACAACTCGGATGGATTTAATAATTGGAGAAATTAGGTAATTGATTTCTATTGCATAATTGGGGATATTGTAGTCTTAAGCCTTTATCATCTGAATCAAATCTGTGTGTTGAAACTAGTTGTAGTTAATTTAATTTAGTTTTAATTCGAAAACTAAATTAATTTAATCTGTGTGTTTAATTATTTGGCCAATAATTATCACGTTACACTAGATGAATTCGGGAGATGAAATTTAGGGTTAGAACTAAATGTGATAGCATGTATTCTTAATTATTTGCATGGCATGAATAATTAGGGTTGTGAATTAAATAGGGATATCTCTTTTCACTGCATGTAACAATTTGGAATTGATGCTTAATGAACTTGATTATTTTGTTTTGCATAGGAATATCGCAGAATTAATTGAGTTGAGTATTTTTATTTGATCACTTGAAAAAGGGCTTATAAACACTGTGAATTCCTGTTAACAACTCGGATGAATTTAACAATTGGAGAAATTGGGTAATTGATTTATATTGCATAATTGGGGATATTGTAGTCTTAAGCCTTTATCATCTGAATCAAAGCTGTGTGTTGAAACAAGTTGTAGTTAATTTAATTTAGTTTTAATTCGAAAAATAAATAAATTTAATCTGTGTGTTTAATTATTTGGCCAATAATTACCACGTTACACTAAATGAATTCGAGAGATGAAATTTAGGGTTAGAACTGAATGTGATAGCATGTATTCTTAATTATTTGCATGGGATGAATAATTAGGGTTGTGAATTAAATAGGGATATCTCTTTTCACTGCATGTAACAATTGGGAATTGATGCTTAATGAACTTGATTCTTTTGTTTTGCATAGGAATATTGCAGAATTAATTAAGTTGAGTATTTTTATTTGATCACTTGGAAAAGAGCTTATAAATACTGTGAATTCCTGTTAACAACTCGGATGAATTTAACAATTGGAGAAATTGGGTAATTGATTTATATTGTATAATTGGGGATATTGTAGTCTTAAGCCTTTATCATCTGAATCAAATCTGTGTGTTGAAACTAGTTGTAGTTAAATTAATTTATTTTTAATTCGAAAACTAAATTAATTTAATCTGTGTGTTTAATTATTTGGCCAATAATTACCACGTTACACTAGATGAATTCGGGAGATGAAATTTAGGGTTAGAACTAAATATGATAGCATGTATTCTTAATTATTTGCATGGGATGAATAATTAGGGTTGTGAATTAAATAGGGATATCTCTTTTCACTGCATGTAACAATTGGGAATTGATGCTTAATGAACTTGATTCTTTTGTTTTGTATAGGAATATCGCATAATTAATTGAGTTGAGTATTTTTATTTGATCACTTGGAAAAGGGCTTATAAATACTATGAATTCCTGTTAACAACTAAGATGGATTTAATAATTGAAAAAATTGGGTAATTGATTTATATTGCATAATTGGGGATATTGTAGTCTTAAGCCTTTATCATCTGAATCAAATCTGTGTGTTGAAACTAGTTGTAGTTAATTTAATTTAGTTTTAGTTCGAAAACTAAATTAATTTAATCTGTGTTTAATTATTTGGCCAATAATTACCACGTTACACTAGATGAATTCGGGAGATGAAATTGAATAGGGATATCTATTTTCACTGCATGAAACAATTGGGAATTGAGGCTTAATGAACTTGATTCTTTTGTTTTGCATAGGAATATCGCAGAATTATTTGAGTTGAGTATTTTTATTTGATCACTTGGAAAAGGGCTTATAACTATTGTGAATACCTGTTAACAACTCGGATGGATTTAATAATTGGAGAAATTGAGTAATTGGTTTATATTGCATAATTGGGGATATTGTAATCTTAAGCCTTTATCATCTGAATCAAATCTGTGTTGAAACTAGTCGTAGTTAATTTAATTTAGTTTTAATTCGAAAACTAAATTAATTTAATCTGCGTGTTTAATTATTTGGCCAATAATTACCACTTACACTAGATGAATTCGGGAGATGAAATTTAAGGTTAGAACTGAATGTGATAGCATTTATTCTTAATTATTTGCATGGGATGAATAATTAGGATTGTGAATTGAATAGGGATATCTATTTTCACTGCATGTAACAATTGGGAATTGATGCTTAATGAACTTGATTCTTTTGCTTTGCACAGGAATATCGCAGAATTAATTGAGTTGAGTATTTTTATTTGATCACTTGGAAAAGAACTTTAAAAGTGAGTTCCTGTTAACAACTCGGATGGATTTAATAATTGGAGAAATTAGGTAATTGGTTTATATTGCATGATTGGAGATATTGTAGTCTTAAGCCTTTATCATCTTAATTAAATTTGTGTGTTGAAACTAGTTGTAGTTAATTTAATTTAGTTTTAATTCAAACATCACAAAATTCGGTTTAAATAAAATTGGATTGATAAAAAAACTAGTTGGAATTTGTTAAATAGAATTCCTTGTGGGTACGACACTCTTTCTTATCACTTTATTACTTGTTGATCGTGTATACTTACACGTAATTGTTGATTGTGAAATTGGATAACAGTGCTACAGTGAGTCGCGACGATAGTTAACCACCAAGATGCTTAGGCGATAATGCACTCGCCTAGGCATGCATAAGGCGATAAGTCGTTAACAATAAACAATTTATATATTTATAATTATGAAGTTATTCTCATATATATTAAGACAATTAAATATTATTAAAAACAAAATATACTTTAATTATTTAATACAAAAGTATGTGTATGAATTAGTACGTTTAATGCTTGCCCCAAGATAAGTAAGTGACAGCCAATTGTCTTCCATTGAAAGTCATTTGCTAAAGTAACCAAGCCTAGTGAACATACAAGGCACCATAATCCACAAACTTCATCATCCACAAGTAGTATTAGTGTTACTCCCCACTAACCAGACACCCAAGTACAAAGTTAAACAAAATAATACATAACTCTCTATATCACACACGTTAACACAAAAGTAGTATACCATAGAAACAAAAACTCAGTTAGCCGCTAAACGAATATGCTACAAGGATCGTCTTCACCAGGCGAGGTCAGTGGTTGGTTCACCAACATAGAAGAACCATCCATGCGTCGAAGAGCCGGCGAAGTCATGACCTTCCCCACGCCAGCACATGAGATCTCTAATAGTCACCGGAGTTCTTCTAATGCACTTGGATTTCTTGGATTTATCCATTTATGGGTTCCGTGAGTATTGTTGACTTAGTTTGGTGATATTTTTGGACAGTTCTCATGTGTTGAGCTAACTATCACCAAGGCGGGACCTCACCTTGAGACCTATCCAGAGCCTTGACGACAAGTCGTTGCCTAGGCTATACCTTGATAACTATGATTTTTACTATTATCTTTACTTATATCGAGGCTCCAAATAGAAACAAAAATGTTTCTTATACCATATATATATAAATAAATGAAATTCATATATAACGAGGGGAAAAAATATTAAACGGTTGTCAAAAAAAGGCATCAACATGGTTGAAAAGAGGAATGGACTTAGTCATGAAGATTTGACTCCCTATATTTCATTTATTTTTGTACTTGTTACAAGTGTTTGAGGATGTCAATTAGAACAAAATGAAGAAAGAAAGCCTTGAAGATTGGGTAAATAGATATTTCTCATCTACTCGTAGTGATTATGAAATGACATTTAAAATTTGTAAATATGTAGCAATTCTAGGATATTAGCGAACACACTAAACAAATTCAGGTATAACATAAAATACAACATCAGCCCAAATTTCAGATACTTAAGAAATAGAGCTTTCGTCCGAAAGAAAGCTCTGCACAACACAAAAGTTTGGTTCATGAACAAAGTAAGAGGTATGAATGGTTATAATGTGCTCGTGTGTGTAAACTATCCATCCTCAAATGTACTCCATTCGTTCCACAAAAAGAGTCCAAATGTGCTACATCCTATTTAATTTGCAAAGTCCTAAAGTTCAAATTGTGATTTAAATTTATTTGTTTCCAAAATAACAATTTTGTACTTGATAATACTTTTTAAATAGTTTACAATATTAATTACTGCATTAATCTAAATCAACTAAATTCACATCAATTTTGAATTTTAGGATTTTGCAAATTGACTACAAAAAAAATGGGACTCTTCTTGTAGAACGGATGGAGTATTACTTTAACAACTTTAGCAGACAATCATATATACTGGATCATGGATCTCTGTGCATATCTCAATAATAGACCAATGCTTATGCAAAATCTATTTAGCATATATGATTCAGAACAAGGTTTAAAAGGGTTTAGGAAGTGGGTAAATGAATAGAAAGAAGTGAAAAAGGGGAGAAGAATACCGCCCAAAGGCCATAGTGGCACTAAGAAAATCTCAAATCAATATATTAAAACCTAATTCTAAGGTAACCTAATGTAAAGTGGAAGCAAATTTATAATACTAATCTGAAATAACCTTACTAACTACAATTGAAAGATAATTATTAATTAAAATTGATTTATCGCTAAATAATTGTTGGTTTATATTTTAATGATAACAAATATTATTGGATTTGTATTATTTAATGGACTTATGTTTTTAATTGTTTGAGCTGTTTTAAATATGCTTGTATATGACAATGTTGGCCCAACTTGAAATAATGGTCCATTGGATATTGTCCTTCTAATTTGGGATTGCTGTGATTTTATTATGAGAAATATTTTTCTTATAGCTAGCCCAATTTGGTTTATTAGTTCTGCAGAATATATGATATTCTCTTTTGAAAAGAAGGTTTGGAACTAATATATCATATCTTAAATTGGTTCTGCAGAATATCTCGATAGTTGATATATATGTAGTAGCCTATTTTAAAAAGGAGTCTTAAGTGGAACTAATATATATCATATCTTATCTTCTTTGTTTCTCTAAAACTGTTGACAAGAAAGAGAGTATAATCTCCTTTATTTCAGCTAGTCTAAATTTGTCTAGGAGTCTATATAATTGATATTGAATATACAAAATCTCTTGGGACTCAATATTGCTGAAATCGTGTGGCATCCAACTGAGATAGAGATATATGCTAACTTAATATATTATATCCGTTGTTGCTCATCAAAGGCTAAAGAGTCGTTAGTCTGCAATATATATATATATATATATATATATATATATATATATATATATCTTGGTGGCTATAACAGGTACACAAGCTTACGACTGAAAGTTGATATCAGATTTTATACAGAGACAAACTATATTATCAAAAGCTTCCATTTGTATTACAGCTAGCAAATAATTGTATTATCTTTCTAGCTGGAAATCATTGTAATCGCTTTACTTGTAATCTGAGTTCAAGCATCGTGTAGCTTGAAGGGTCCAGGTGTGGGCAAGTCTGTTCGAACACAACTTTCAAAGTTGCAGAGGTGCAAAGGGAGCAGAGGTGTCCATTACGGGTGAAAGCTTTCGAACAGGGAGTCATTTTTCATTGTACTTAATTGGGTCATTTAATTAATAAAAAGTGTCTCCAATACTAGTTGGTATTGAACGTGGAATAAGCTACTAGACTAGAGGATAGGGGGCTGAACCACGTAAAAATCTTGGTGTCTTTTACTATTCTGCACTTCTATTTTCTGTTCGATTAATTTCTGGATATTTTGCTTTATTAAGTTTGAAGATATACTAAAGCAGACACTGAAACAGACAGGACTAGCCGTCTGATAATAGTAAACGAAGAACATAAGCTAAAGCAGACACTAAAGCAGACAGGTATACCTGTCTGATTTGAACGAATTCTGCAAAAATTAAAAAGAATACATAATTTATCACTTGTAGCTTAAACACCTATTCACCCCCCTCTAGGTATGCTTATTTACGGAATTACATTTGGTATCAAAGCCAGGTTCAACTAATATTGATCTTTGCAGGTCGTAGGGAAGATCCTATGGCACACCTAAATTTTCAAGAAGGTCAATCCACAAGCCGGCCACCTCTATTGATAGGAAGAGAGAACTTCAACTTCTGAAAATTCAGAATGAAGAATTATCTCAAGAGAGACCCATGGGAATGGTGGGTGGTTGATAAAGGACCCGTCATTCCAATACATGATGATGGTAGACCAAAGAATCTCATGGAAATGGATGCAAATGAAAGCTATATGTTTTCCTACAACTCAATAGCCATGAACACCTTGCTAAGTGGAATGGTCCAAACTGAAATTGACAAGCCACGAAGGTACTTCCAAAGGCAAGGAGGTGAAGTTGAGTATGCTAATGCAAGAATATGAGCTCTTCAAGTTAGAAAGGAATGAAACAATCAATGAAGCTCAAGGGAGATTCCTCACTCTAATGAACGCGCTAAGCATGTTAGGGAGAAAGATTGATCAAAAGAAAATCAATAGAAAGCTGTTGAGAATCATGCCTAAACGATTCGCACCGAAGGTTACAACTCTTCAAGATTCAACAACAATCAGTACAATGGAAACTCTCATTTTATTTAGAGAGCTTGAAGAATTTGAAAATCAGCTAAGGTAAGATGATGAAGATGAGGCAACAATAAATAAGACATTGGCACTTCAAGTCGAGAGCAACAATGAAAGGGATCACGAAGATTTTGATGAAGAAATTGAAATGCTCTCAAGAAAACTCGAGAGGCTACTTCAAAGAAAGAAACAAAGGAAGAATCAAAAAGGAAGTCCAACTCAAATGAGCAAGTCCAAAACAGAACAAGAAGAAAAAACTGTCCAACTCTGTTTCATGGGACTAGAAGATGATGATCAACTTGAGGTAACAAATTTTCGTGAAGCTTTTGAAATATCTATGCCTGATTATATTGCTTTACAAAATGAAAATCAATATCTCAAAAAGAAACTGCCTATTTTAATAATTGCGTAAATGAGCTAAAGAATGAAGTTAAGTCGCTTATTAAAGAGCGAAAAGAAAATGAATATCTTAAAAATGAAAATGAAGTTTTAAAAAAAAAATTAAAAATGAGAGATGCATGCATAGATGCTTTTAATGATGAAAAAATGATGAATGTGCAACATGATGATAATGCAACAAATGCAGAAATTGCATCTTTAAAAAATGATCTTGCTAAATTTGTGCAAGGAGAAGAGAACCTAAATGTTATGTTAGGGGCACAAAGGTCTAGTATTGATAAACAAGGAATTGGGTATAATCCTATTAAAAATGTGAAAAATAGAACTAATAATAATATTAGAATGATTAATAGGAAACCAATGCATAAACCACTTTATTGTTTACCGTTTGTTACTTGTAAAAAAATGTGGTTTTAAAGGTCATTTTGATTCTAATTGTAATAAAATTAGAATAAAACAAATTTGGGTAAAGAAATGTGATTTATATGCTACTAACCCAAATGGACCCAAGAAAATTTGGGTACCAAAAAGGTAGAGACGATTTGTTTGTTTTGTAGATATCTCAAGGTCAAAATGGAGACGACTATTACTTTACTTTGAGAGACTACACTAAGGAGCACAACTATCAAACTTATTAATGGTAACAAAATGTTGATAGATAGGTAACAAATCACAAAGGTATGATTATTTTGTTTACTTGCTATTTATGATTTTGTTATAATCTTGCTAAATTAAAATAATTTTTTTTTTGTTGATGTCAAAGGGAGAGAGATTACTAAATTGATATGCAAACTTGTGCTTAATGATTAATATGCATGATCTTATTTTTTTTGATAATGACAAAGGGGGAGAAAAGAATATGTGTGGTTATGTTGGCAAGTTTCTATGAACATGTAACTTATGATTCAAGTTTTTTATTGCTCCTTAATATGCATACATTTAGGGAGAGCCATATAGTTAGGGGGAGCATGTTAATTTCAAAGTTTAATATATTGTCATCATCAAAAAGGGGGAGAATGTTGGTTTATATTTTAATGATGACAAATATTATTGGATTTGTATTATTTAATGGACTTATGTTTTTAATTGTTTGAGCTGTTTTAAACATGCTTGTATATGACAGTGTTAGCCCAACTTGAAATAATGGTCCATTGGATATTGTCCTTCTAATTTGGGATTGCTGTGATATTATTCTGAGAAATATTTTTCTTATAGTTGGCCCTATTTGGTTTAGTTCTGCAGAATATATGATATTCTCTTTTGAAAAGAAGGTTTGGAACTAATATATCATATCTTAAATTGGTTCTGCAGAATATCTCGATAGTTGATATATATATAGTAGCCTGTTTTGAAAAGGAGTCTTAAGTGGAACTAATATATATATATATATATATATATATATCATATCTTATCTTCTTTGTTTCTCTAAAACTGTTGACAGGAAAGAGAGTATAATCTCCTTTATTTCAACTAGTCTAAATTTGTCTAGGAGTTTATATAATTGATATTGAATATACAAAATCTGTTGGGACTCAATATTGCTGAAATCGTGTGGCATCCAACTGAGATAGAGATATTTATGCTAACTTAATATATTACATCCGTTGTTGCTCATCAAAGGCTAAAGAGCCGTTAGTCTGCAATATATATATCTCTTGGTGGCTATAACAGGTACACAAGCTTACGACTGGAAGTTGATATCAGATTTTATACAGAGACAAACTATATTATCAAAAGCTTCCATTTGTATTACAGCTAGCAAATAATTTTATTATCTTTCTAGCTGGAAATCATTGTAATCTCTTTGCTTGTAATCTGAGTTCAAGCATCGTGTAGCTTGAAGGGTCCAGGTGTGGGTAGGTCTGTTCGAACACAACTTTCAAGGTTGCAGAGGTGCAAAGGGGGCAGAGGTGTCCATTACGGGTGAAAGCTTTCGAACAGAGAGTCATTTTTCATTGTACTTAATTGGGTCATTTAATTAATAAAAAGTGTCTCCAATACTAGTTGGTATTGAACGTGGAATAGGCTACTAGACTAGAGGATAGGGGGTTGAACCACGTAAAAATCTTGGTGTCTTTTCCTGTTCTGTACTTCTATTTTCTGTTCGATTAATTTCTGGATATTTTACTTTATTAAGTTTGAAGATATACTAAAGCAGATACTGAAACAGACAGGACTATCCGTCTGATAATAGTAAACGAAGAACATAAGCTAAAGCAGACACTAAAGCAGACATGTATACCTGTCTGATTTGAACGAATTCTGCAGAAATTAAAAAGAATACATAATTTATCACTTGTAGCTTAAACACATATTCACTCCCCTCTAGGTGTGCTTATTTACGGAATTACAATAATAATAATACAAAATAACTAATAAATAATAAATAATCTTTTGCAATATCCATAAATTTTCATCTCTAGTTCTACATCAATATAGCTCCTTCATGGCTTCTGTGATTGCAACACAAGATGGCAATTAATGTTCACTATATTGTATTTTCCCGCAATAATTTGTGTGAAGATAGTCATAACGCAAAATTCTATATGTAATCATGATGATATTACTCTCGAGTCCAGATTTCAAAGATCTCTCAACTTTTTTTTGTTTGAGTTTCTTTGAGAATCCTGCCAAGCTATGATTTGCTTCAACTACAATGTTTTGCACACTCCTATTTCTTGCATGGATTTTTTCAAAAATCACTGTGTTTGGTAATATTGTAATTTCTTCACTTTTTATTTTGGATAAGTTTGTTTTTCATTTTTCCAAGTTGATTCAAATTCATCTATCAAAAATATAGGTTTCCTGCTTTCATCTCTATAACTGAGCCAAAGGGCCACCAGCTCTATAGGACTGAACCTGGCTCTATCAACCTTGGACTAGTGAATCATGGCAGAAGTAAGTACCTAGACATGGTTGACAATTAAGTCTCTTTTCCTGTGCCACAGATCAAGTACCAGGCCCAGGCTTTATTTTCATGTTTTCTTGAGGGAAAGATGATCATTGTAGTGGTTCTGCATTTTACAGCCATTAGATGTTAACTACCAATGCTAAGCTTGGTATGTGTATGAAACTTTCTATTCTTCAGAATCCTTTCCTATGAATCTAAATGCATTGTTATCTAATATAATCGACTAAAGGTTTTAGAAGATTTATCTGGAGATGCACAAATTAGGAAATAAACATACTGGCTTCAAGGTCTGGAGGCGAACAGGTTTTGTCATACTCCTCAGATGAACCAACGCATAACTGCTCCTTTTGCTGTCTTTTTTGCTGCCGTCTCTCTGAAACTTTTAGAAAGAAATCGGGCTCTGCAGAAAATTAAAAATTAAATTGCAAACTGATAAATTGTTGTTGTTCGCTATTCTCCTTATTCAATTGTGTCATATTAACAGAAACAAAGAGATACTATGGGTAGGGGGCACCCAGTATGAATCCACTTACTACCAATAACTGGAGAATCTTCCTCATCCATGCCCTTGCTTTGTGTCTCCTTGCTATTTACAGCAACCTGACGTAGCAAATAAAGTGATTGCACAATTATTATGCCATCACTATCGAATAGACAAGTATTAAGAACTAATCTAAAAACGACAAACTTAAATCCCAAACAACTGCCTACAGAAACCTACAAATTCAAAGATTTAACACTACCAAATAGTACAAATTAAGCATCCAATTCACAAAATTTGACCAAAATTATAGCTCAGTCACACAATTAAGCAACATTAAATCAAAAAACGCACCTTTTTAGAAACTCGTGATTTGGGCGCTGCCTTTGGCTTTTGCAGTCTACTCTTCTTAGTCTCACTCCCGCAATACTCATCTTCTTCATCTTCATGACCGTCGTCTTTGTCACAATCTTCAACTTTTGTGGCAACATTATCTTGAGGTCTGTGAGGAAATAGTGTCGACTGAATCAATCGCCGGCGAACACGCGTAGACGGAGACCGGTGATCCGTGCCCGCGGTGGCTTCCTCAGCTGATTTCTCCATTAGATCAGCTGAATTGGATTCTAAGAAATTAGGGTTTTTTTATCTTGAGATTTGGGGTTAGGAAAAAAGAAGAAGCAAACGTATCAGGTTAGGAGAGAAACTGTAGAGAGAGACCAGTAAATTTTTCCCGCCTTGGGAAGGATTTACTTACTGCAATAGGTAAAAAATTGGTGGTGTAACAACGTAATAGAATATGAGAGTGTTTGATAAAAATTGAATGAATCTATATCTGAATGTGAATTTAAATCTGAATCTGAATTTGAATGAGTTGAATCTGAATCTGAATGAAAAAAATTATTTGATAATTAATATGTCAATGATATAATTTTATTATTTTACCCTTCTAAAAAAATTCAAAGTTATAAATTTATTTAATATTACTTAATATAATAATTAAAAATTTTAAATTTTTTTTAAAAAAATTATTTTATTCAGCTGCTCATCCAGCCAAAAAAATCTAATTTAGTCATTCAGCTCAATCATCTGACCGATTCAACCATTCAGACGATTTTTTCCAAAACAAAAGCACCTAATGACTGACCGATTTAGTCATTCAGATGTATTAAGTCCTAAACAAATCGTCCAATCAGAGAGGAAATAAAATCCCTGGAACCTATGTAACCGGTGACCAGTTTTTTTGTTTTTTTTTGGCGCGAAAAACGCTCTTATTCACATCCGTCACATAATTATAGATTTCCCGCGCTCTAAGTGTAAGATCAGGTGTTTTCACTTTTTCTTGTTTAAAATTTAATATTAGTTGAAGCCCTCATCTTCATGACCAGGGGTATTGAATTTTATACAATTTTATTATTTTAATAAGCATTTAAAATATGTACTAATTAAATAATTGTAACATTTTGAATTTTTGAAGAATATTATAATAAAAATTTAAAATTTATAAAATTCTTATTATGTAATATTTGATTTTTATATGTAAAATTGTGTTGTACAATGTAATGATTTGAATAAAAATAAGAATTTTTATAATAATGTGTTGCTGTGAATATATTTAAATATATTTACTACATGTAAATAAGTTTCTAAAATCAATTTATGAAGGGGAAAAAATGAATTTTAGTATACAAGATTTTGTATGCGATAAATAAAGTGTATAAAAATAATTTAAAAGAATGAAATTATTTTAATATAATAAATTTATTATATTTGATAAATTATTTTTATTTAATATATAAATCTATTTTTATGGAAAGAATTTAAGGATATTTTATTTGGATATTTAAAGTGTATTATGTATATTTAAAGAATAATGCTAGAGACACAACATATTCTACAACTATTTTATAATTTGCCAATGTGTCATACTCCACCTTAGCTTTTATGTGGGGGCCGAAGACTACGTTGAAGTAATTTGTTCATCAATATGCTAAGATGGAGTATGCCACATCAGCAAATTGTAAAATAATTGTAGAATAAGTTGTGTCTCTAACATTATTCATATTTAAATATACATAATATGAGATGCGATATAGGTATTTAAAAATACATCAAACAAAGAAAAAAAATTATTAAGCTTTTAAATCTAGCAAGCATGCATGAGCTGGGTTTGTTAGACTGAGGTGGAATATAGAAAGCTAGAGCCGGCAATATAATATGAGAGTAGATTAGTAAACTCAGCTAGGCTAAAACGTGATGAGCATGGAAAAATTCTTCTATAAAACAAATCCTCAAATGAAAACAGAAGTTATAAAAGACGAGATAGAATTAATGTACACTGTAATTGTATTGAGTGTGTGATTAATGTTTGGTATGTATGTATCTTCAAACTGCGTAGGATGTTTGCGAGGACAGATAGTTATAATTATAATCAGCTCGCCAGGCAAGTCTTTCAGTTCTTATTTGTTATATGAACTTGATAATTGTTTGCAATTTGTACTGCAATAAGTATGTTTTGAATTACATATGATGCATTATAAATTGTGAAAATCAATTTATGACTAAGATGATTGAATTATGGAATTCAATCTTTACATGATATGTGAAACGCAGCATGCATGATAGTATAATAAAATGATTATGATATATGAGTTGGGAATGGGATTATGTGTTATGTGAAACATGGATATTTGCTGATCTTGCAAAAATAAATTTTTTACAGGTTAACGATATAGTGCAATATTACTTGTTATCCGAATGATGAAGATTGGACAACATGCGAAAGAATATACTCTTTTAAATTAGAAGTTATATAGAACAATATTGATAGTTTTGGAATGTATAAATTGACAGTTATGTACAGTTTGAGATATTCAATGACTAAAGAAAGTTTGTTCTAAAATAAAAATGTAGGGGGTGATTATCTTGTATGTAAAGTTATATAGGTGAGTCCTAATTACTCTGATAAAAAGAATCGTTAAATAAATATGATTTTGATATATGTAATCGTAAAGGTTGCGATTCAGGGAACAAAAAAAAGAAAGAAGAACATAAACGTTTTAAATTATTCGCAATTTCAGCTGTTATTTCATCTAACGCACAAGGTCGGGATTAAGTTAATCTTGATTTTGAATTAAGTTGGTTCCGATTTTGAGGGCGTTACAATAATCGAATTATATTATTCTGTTATTCAGTATATAACCAAGTTATGAATTTATTTTTAGTTTTTTACTAAACAAAAAAATTCATTTCAAATTTGATACTAAAGTTTTCAAACAATATTTAACCACAATCCACAATCATAATAATTTATAGATTAGTTTAATAATTTCAAATTAACAATTCATAAGAACATAATTCATAAGACAAAGCCTATCAAGATCTAATTAAAAATAATATTTTATTTTTTAAGTTCTTAATTTGGTTAATCGGTTATCCGAATAGTCTAATTTTTATATCCGAAATCGAATACCGAATTGTAAAACGGTTATAACCAAATATACCTCGAATAACAAAAATAATTCGATTAAATAAATACAGTTCGGTTTAATTCGATTATTCAATTTTATCCAATTTTTTGCTCAACCCTAATTATGACTATTAATACTAAAAATCAAAATAGTAAACTTGCACTAACGATAATAAGATAATAATAGCCACAAGTTTCATACTAACACAAAAAAAAGAAGAAGATCTCGTATCTTAACAAGGTAATTCCTGCAAGACACTCCTAATATATTTATGTGTCAACTCTTGACAGTTCTCCACGAAAAGCAGTTAAACCAGCTATGGAAAGAACCAATGTGTACTTTAAAGGACAATCTTCAGAATCTCAGAAATCCTACAATAAAGGAAAAGCTCCTTGAGCTCAAAGCTCAGGTTGATTCTCAATACATTGAAACTATGCTCGAGGAGATGGTAGTTATTGAGGATCATCAGTTAAGATTACTAGATTATACCAATAAATAGTTGGAAATTTATTAGATTTAGGCAGTATTTGATTGCATCTTAATGTATTTTAACAGCACACTTCTTAATGCATTTTAATGTTTGAAATTGGGGTACAAATTTTCCGTCTGAATCCTCTAAATCATTAATATATAAATACGAGTCTAAACTATTCAGAGGACCACTTTAAGATGTATTAAGAGATAGACTTTTAAAATGTATTAAAATGCAATCAGGAGCGTTAATATTAAAAATAATAGTATTTGATCAAAGTATTTATGTAATTAAATAAAATAAACGACATAAAAATTGTTCATATAAAAATATCTTTTATTGCAGATATTGTTATGCAAAAGTTAATACAATTCCAAATCAAAACCCGACTGCTGAGGAGTTGCAACTTATGATTGAAGCACTTTTGATGACAATTCCTTTACTGCGAAAACATGTATTTGTTCATTATATCATTAACATGGAAATCTAATATAAATACACGCATATACACAAAAAATCATTTCACCTATATATATATATATATACATATATATATGTATATATATGTATGTATGTATGCATTAATTGAAGTCACAAATTTAATATTGTCAATATAACCATAATTATTACTCATCATCGACTTAATAAATTTGTTATTGTCAATGCGACCATCCGAGGGACTATCCGAGTTAACTCAGGATTGATTTTAAATTTGGATCTCTTGCCGGCCTATTATATCTATAAGTTGTTGATTATATTTGATAACTATTATACAAGAATAATTTTAGTATTTTAATATGACACCTAAGTCTCTAGTAAATATTTCTTCAAAATCTTCCCAAGTTCGAGAGGAAATGTTTAAATATATTTCTCATTCTCTTTTTTATTTTTATTTTCTATTCTTAAAAAATCAAATCACAAACACAATTTTTGATCTCTTACCTAAATTTTTTTTTTTTTTTTTTTTTGCAAGAGTAATGCTAGAGACACAACCTATTCTACAACTATTTTACAATTTGTTGATGTGACATACTCCACCTCTGCATATTGATGAACAAATTGCTTCAATGTAGTCTTCGGCCCCACATAAAAAGCTGAGATGGAATATGTCACATTAACAAATTATAAAATAGTTGTAGAATAAATTGTGTTTCTAGCATTATTCTTTTTGCAACAAGACTCTCCGTAATCTTCTTTCTTGGATTTTATTTTCACAAATTATGGGTCGGGTTGAACCAGCCCAAACCATCCCCTAAGCAGCCCATTTATGAGAATCTTAAGTAAATCCATCAACAAGAAATCCGAAGTTCTTTGCCGCATGCCAGAAAAAAGTAGTGGGGTACACTTTAGATGCTCATAATTGTCTAATGTCTAGAGATAGACAAAAATGTTAAATTATCATAGTACCCCCAATCTTCTTACACAATTACTACTTCTTTATTGTCTAAATTTTGTATGGAATTTCTTAATATGTGCCCTAAGGGCACATGCTAAGCACACAGTTCAAGAAAATATCCTCTTAAATTGTGTCCTTATTCCCTTGAACTTAATGCAAATACAGAAATCAAGGGAATATGCACACAATTCAAGAGAATATTCTCTTGAATTGTGTGCTTAGCATGTGCCCTTAGGGCACATGTTAAGAGGACCCATTTTGTATCACCCTTCTTTGGCCTTGAAAAATAATATATGTGAGCGTGCTATAACGATGGTTCTATAGTTTAAAAAGCCGACACTATATCTATGACAATAGTTCATACCGTCGCTATAATTCAGAAAATTAATTTTTCTGTGATTTAGCGATGAACGAACCGTCGCTATAATCGATTTGTCTTTGATTTTTTTTGTTCGCTGTAATTTTTTTTGTATATATATGTGTGTATATATATATATATATTATCCTGTTTTGTCCATTCATTTTATTTGTGCTTTAATGGCTCAAGTAACAGAGGAAAAACAAGAGATTTTTACAAAGCTATGAAGATAAGAAATATTGTTATTAACCATTGAAAAATAATTTTTTATGTTGACTAATTTTACAACCAATGTGGATTGGGACTAATGTGTAATCCTAAGTGATAAATAAAATAATACTCCCTCAATTTCAGGATTAAGTTCTAATTGTCTTTTTGTTTATATTAACAAAGATGATAAATTGTTCATATTTAAATTCTCATTTAATTGGATAATTTTTTACATATAAATAGTGATGTTTCATAAATATGCACAGGGAATGAAAATATGTCAATTAATACTAAGGGTATAATAGGCAAATTATTATAAAAAATAAATTATTTAAGAAAAGTAGACATTTAACTTGGAATTACCTAAAATATTAATAAGAACTTTTATCATGGGACAGAAGGTGTAATATGTACTCTTTTCGTTCCAAAATTAGCGATAAAATTTAACCTTTGAAGTCAAATAACGATATTTTAAATTTTAAATTGATGTGAATTTATTTAATTGATGGATGAGTTTTGGGGAGAGTAAGCAACTGAAGAGAGATTCTAAAATCATCTTAAGATGAGTTAGAATCTACTAAACCGGAAACCTCCTCTATCCCACGACAATCAAAGCAGATGATACCCATTTAATAATGATTTAATAGATACATGATTAAATAAGTAAATTTTATGATTAATAATTTTTGTTATATATTATACAATTATAATGATTGTATTAATACTAATTTAAAGCTTAATATGTTGTCGTTTGACCTCAAAAGTCAAATTGTATATCTAATTTTATAACGAAAGTAGTACACTTCTTTTTAATTTCCTCTTATCCATGTATTCTTATAAGTTACTATCAATATAAATTTGTCATTAAAAATAACAACACTCTTATAACTATTTGTAACCAAATCTAAAATTTTAGGGTGATGTTAGGGATCTTAATTTGTTGGTCTAAAAAAATATCACAAATAATAGGCCATCATAAGATTGGTTGGATAGATCTTATGTGGGTGACTATACCTTAATACTATATTTGTTTGTAAAGATTATACTTGAGATATGATATTAATTCTAATTGTCTTGTTTCTTTTTAAATTTATATTTGAGACTATTAGTCTATGAATTACTCCCTCCGTCAGAGTTGGTCCTGGGTTTTCTAAGGTCCAGAGCAAATTTTCTCAAGTGTGTCCTTTATACAAATTAAACAAAAAAATAAATAAATTATCAACTAATTAACAAAGAACAATAAAACATGAATTTTGAGCATATTTATTCCACTTGAAACTTCCAATTATAAAGAACAAAAATTCTAACCAAATTTTATGTTGAATCAAATAATAAATAAGAAAAAGTTAACAAAGATATGTATTACAATTTACAAAATTTATACATCTAGATTCTATATGTATCTTTTAAAAAAATTACCTTCAAAGAAAGACACTGGTATAGCTGGTTGATGATTTATTTTCCAACTCTGTTGGAGAAAAGGAGAATCACCGGAAAAAAATTGCTTGATTTGCGTTATGAACTGAGAGGGTCAAAGGATTTTTCCTTCTTTTTGTGGCTAAGAGTCTGTTTTGATTCCCATATTTATTGATTTGTTTTATATTATATTTTATAATTAATACGGGACTTCCTTATTCAATACGTTTTTTTCTTGAGATTGAATATATAAAGAATTATTGGATTGATTGGCTTCCCTTTTCTTTAATAGGTATATGCGGCAACATCTTTTATTTTATTTTTTATTTTTTTATATACACATATATACTTAAGCTTATAAAAAAATTTGGGCCCCTCTCAGCTGTGGGCCCTGGGCGGTAGCCCTGGTTGTCCTAGCCCAGGGCCGACTCTGCCCTCCGTCCCTTAATATAAGACGTTTTAGAGAAATATTTTTGTCCCTTAATATAAGACGTTTTAGAATTTCAAGAAACATTAATTGCTTAGTTTCCAATATTATCCCAAGTACTATTAAATATAACTTTAGTTCTCTCACTATTTTTTGTCTAATAAATAACATTATCTTTTTTTAATACAAGGGCAATATAGATAATTGATATTATATTTAATGTTATACAATTATTTCCTTAATACTTGCGCACAACTCTAAAAAGTCTTATATTAAGAGATGGAGGGAGTATAAAATATTCTTTGGATTATATTATCTTAGGATTATAATCTTAGGATTAATAACCTTGAAATTATAATCTTTGTAAATAAATATAACATTAATTATTATTAAAATATTTAATATCTTGTCATTTGAGACAAAAAAATTGAGACCTCTCACATTACAAATTTTTTAAATATAATATTTAAAAACTCGATTTTTCATAAAGTGGCTATTAATGAAGGCTCAATTTTCCTATTTTGGCGCTAATAATTGGCCAAAATATACTGAATTATAATCATAACAACTCATGAGAATAAGGGCAACTAAGTACTCCCTCCCTTTCTAAAAGGTTGTCGTTTTAGAAAGTAATTTTTTTTCTTAAAAGATTATCGTTTTGAATTTATCAATACAAATTAACTTTTTTTTCTACTTTACCCTTATTTAAAGCTCTCTTTGTTAATCGTTTTCCTAAAAAAAAAACCTCTTCAAAATTCCTTCTTTTCTCAATGCTTCTTATTCATATAATCACGGTTAGTCACATGCATTATACATTCCACGAGCAAACTATTAATGCATATAGTGAAGTTTTGGCATTAATTGAATGATACTCCCTCTGTTTCTAGAAGATTATCGTTTAAGGTTAATGCACACAGATTAATGAATGTAATTAATACCTATGAAAAATACTATACTACCCTTATTATAATTGTCTGAATCAATTATCTTTGTAGATTTTAAAAAGGAGTATACCATTCAATTAATGCCAAAACTTCACTATATGCATTAATAGCTTGCTCGTGGAATGTGTAATGCATGTGACTAATCATGATTATATGAATAAGAAGCATTGGGAAGGAAAAATGATTAAGAAAGAGAAAGTTTTAAATAAGGGTAAAGTAGAAAAAAAAATTAATTTGTATTGATAAACTCAAAACGACAATATTTTAAGAACAAAAATTACTTTTTAAAACCACAATCTTTTAGGAACGGAGAGAGTATATTTCTTTTTGAAATCTACAAAGGTAATTGATTTAGACAATTATAATAAGGGTAGTATAGTACTTTTCATAGGTATTAATTATAGAAATTTCTTAACATGTGTCCTTAGGGCACATGTTAAGCATACAGTTCAAGGGAATATTCTCTTGAATTGGGTGCATATTTCCTTGAACTTGATTCAAATGCAAAAATCAAGAGAATATGCACACAGTTCAAGAGAATATTCTCTTGAATTGTGTGTTTAGCATGTGCCTTAAGGACACATGTGGACCCTTAATTATATTACTCAATATGTGTGCATTAACCTTAAACGATAATCTTTGAGGAACAGATGGAGTAATATTGAAGGCCCAAAGGGCTATTTTGGTAAGAGAATAACCAATGCGCAGACTCGTAGATCAAGATGCTGACTAGTGTCGGAACAAACAAACTAGATATATTAGCTGTCTGTTGTTCTCCCGTTGGTGGGTTTTGTTTCCATTCTTTCAAAATACTTTCCCTTGTTCCATCAACCACAGTTCACCTAGCGAACAAAACCTTCCCAAACCCTAGAGTACTATTTCCAGCATCCAAATCTCAATCAAATCTGCAAAAATCCCATCCTTTTCCCCCTTCCTAAAAGCCCCATTTAAGCTGGAAAGATCACTGGCAGAAGGAATCCAAACCCAGTTCATAACATTTTGGAAATCTCTGCAAATCCCCAAAATTTTTCCCACTCACCCACTCACCAATTTAGGACCGTTTTTCCTACCTTCAAACCTTTTGCCAATACTCTGCAAAAAACCCATCTTTTTTCTCACCTATAATTCCCCACCCTCTTTCTTAAACTCCATTTTCTCTCTGCTAAACACCTCCTCAAATGTCTAACCAAAAACCCATCTTGCTGAACTCCCAAACTACCTTTTTCTTCATCATTACTATCTTTCTTTTCTCCAATGTACCTTGCATAACCCCTAAATCCACCATTGAGCCCTGCTCAAACTCGGATTCCTGCAACTCTTTACTAGGCTATACACTCTATACAGACCTAAAGGTCTCAGAAGTTGCATCCCTCTTCCAAATCGACCCAATCTCTCTCCTCACAGCCAACTCCATTGACATCTCTTACCCAGATGTTGAAAACCACATTCTCCCCTCCCAGCTATTCCTCAAAATCCCCATTACTTGTTCCTGCGTTGATGGCATTCGAAAATCTGTCTCCACCCATTACAAAACTCGCCCTTCGGACACTCTTTCCACCATTGCTGATTCAATTTATGGGGGTCTAGTTTCGGCTGATCAAATTAAAGAGGCAAATTCGGTGTCTGATCCTTCTGTGCTTGATGTTGGTCAGATCCTTGTTGTCCCTTTGCCCTGTACTTGTTTTAATGGGACTGATAATAATTTGCCAACAATTTATTTATCATATGTGGTCAGACCCGTGGATACTTTGTTTGGGATTGCGTCAAGGTATTCAACTACCATTACTGACCTTATGACTGTCAATGCCTTGGGTGGTACAGCAATTAAGGAGGGTGATATACTTGCTATACCGCTTTCAGGTAATTTATTGCTCTCTTTTGTATGTCATTTACGGTTTTTATTGCTTGTAGCTCAGTGTACATTTCATTAGTTCAGTGAAATTAGAATGCTCTACCCTTGGTGATAAATTTGGTATCCTATAGCAGAAAAAGTTACTATCATAATGTTATAAGGTATTTTGTGCCTTATGGTTATTTATTATGGTAAGCTAAGGCCCTTTTGATCCCATTATTTCTTTTGTTATGATTTGTATGTGGTTAAATGACATTAGCAATTTTACTGAGAAATAGAATGTTCCTCAGATAGTATCTTTATATTGGAATCGGGAAATATATTCCTTTTATAGATAATAATAAAGTAACTCCCACTCCTTCAGTATATGTAGGAGTTCAATCAATGCTGTTTCTATAGCATTACTCAATTTATTGTTGATAAGTTTGTTAATGGCATGCCATGGTGTTTCAGCTTGTCCATCTACTTTTCCAAGATATGCCTCGGATTATGCCTTGATGGTGCCAAATGGAAGTTATGCTATCACTGCAAGTCACTGTGTTCAATGCAGTTGTGTGCCCGGGAGTCAGAAGTAATGAGCAGCTTTAATTGTCATTTATTTTATTAAACTTAATTTTGGTATTCTTGGAATTTCTCTTGTATATATTTAGAAACTTGCATATATATATATATATATATAATATCTGAGTACTTATTTAATCGACTTGAATATGGGTTTCGTGCAGTTTATACTGCACACCAGCGTCATTGGCGGTTTCTTGTTCTAGCATGCAATGCAGAAACAGCAATTTTATGCTTGGAAATGTTACAGTGCAACAGAGTAGTGCTGGCTGCAATGTTACTTCTTGTAGCTATGGAGGATTTGTCAATGGAACCATTATCACTACGTATGCTTCATGATTAATTCTTCAAGAATCCCCCACCTCAATTTCTCTTAGATTTTAAATATGTAATTCAGAACTATGATGGTTCCCTGAATTCTTCTGTGTCTTGTCTGCAGGTTGTCCACATCTCTCCAACCTCGATGCCCAGGTATGTATTAATCATGTGCTACTCGTTTGGGGTATTTATATATAACTCTTGAGAACCAAAGTCATTCACAGGTTGGGTAATTTGGATTTTGCTTGTGAAGTCGTATTAAACCCACTGTTATTCATCGGTTATGCTGCTTGTGTCTCTCTATATTGGAATCACTGAATTCTGAGGCAAAAACACGTAGAACACAACTTAATGATGTTTCTGATTCTATTATGATTTTCATTGCATTTAAAGTTGTATTCATTCTAGGAACCTGGGACGAAACCAGGATTTGTTTTTAGGGGGGGCCAAGAATTTTTTTAACAACATATTATACATTCATAAAAAGGGTACTCGAAAAGAATGTATTGATATGGACCGTAATAGATGTAAGCTCGTCGAACTTCATCATACCACGACATTTTCATATTTCGATACGTTTTCCAGGATCACGTTCCAAATAATTAATATTTCTTTCTTTACCTTCAATTCTTGGTAATTTTAGAGAACGTTGTTCTTGTTCAGAGGTAGGCAGAGATATTTGAACATTAGGCTCAGGGGTAAGCAGAGATGTGTCAACATGATTTGATTGCTTTCTCTTGAAAAATGAATCAATAGTATGTGATTTTTTCATAATTCTAAAACAAAAAATAAAAAATTCAATTAACTATACTACAAGAATGAGTTAATCAATATTATTGGACCATTTATTGAATTTTTTAATAATAAAATTTTCATAAATTTACAATCAAATAAGTAAGGTTTTAGTTGGTTACCGGAAAACAAATTGAATATGCAATTGGAATTAACATATACAATATTATGATCACTCATTAAATTTTTAAAAATTAAAACATCAAGTTTCATAAAATAAACAAAGAATAAAAAAAATTAAATAAGGGTTTCAGTTGGTTGCCTGGATATAAATGTATCATTCTATTAGAATAACACATACAATATTATGCTCCAATTATACAAACTTACAATTATAATAAATTTAATAATGATACATTTTCAAACCTTGGGGTGAACCTTATAAATTTTTCAAACCTTGGGGGGCCGTGGCCCCCTCCGGGCCTAATGTAGTTTCGTCCCTGCTAGGAACATCATCCTGTTAGTTTAGAATTATCACAACCTGTCTAGATTCCATATCTAATGATTTTACAGAACTTAAATATTCAATAAACATGATTAAGCTTAAACATTTTTCTGCTTTTCACCTTTTTAGTTTTTACGATCTCTAAGTTGTCTATACTTGTTGCTAAATATGATACAGGACCACAGCAGTTTCCTGCACTTATAGCTCCACCTACTGTAGTAGGCACCGATTCATTATTTGCTCCAGCGCCTTCACCTTTTCAATCTGGTGGTCCTCCTGGAGCAACGATTCCGAAGTCTGTGCCTTCATCTGGGTCAGTTTTTGGATTCCCTCCTACAAATGGACCAAGTGGAAGCATCTCGGGTGCTTCCTACCTGGCGAATCCATTAACCAGTTTTCCGTTCGCAGTTGTCCTTGCTTTGTTTTTCAAGGTGGTGGCATCTTTTTCAAATTAGGTAGTGAGATTTCATTTTAATCGAGTTTTTGATTCCCATCAGGCCCCACATGATTGTTGTAAGTAAAGCTTGTCTATTTCTATCAGAAGACCTGAATTGGATGCAGCCATTCTGTTAGTTTCTTTTTGTTGTAGTTTTTTCTTCTTCATTATGTACCATGAGATGGGGAGTTACTCTCTCTCTATGATGTATTCTTGCTACTATTAATTTAATTTTAAAAGATTGGCTGATTTTAAGTATTCTTTGGCATCTTCTGCAGTTACAAATACTGTATTCAATATCTTCTATTTGGGCGATTGCATGTATTGTATAGCATCCAAAATTTTGGTCTTAGTTCTGGAAAAAAGCATTTTTTAGATGGTTCATCTTGCTCAGATGGAATTGGTCCTCTAATATGGATATGCTTTTCCCTTCTTTCCAATTTATAAGTAAAAGGAGAAACTGAGCAATAAGCACGAGTTTTTCATAATTAAAATAGACTCAATCAACATATATAACCACAATCAACATTATAAAGTTCTTAATCCAAATATGAACAAGCAAGAGTTGGGGCAGAGGGAGATAGTATTAATTCATACATATAATTTACATGAGCAGAATTTCTTCTTTTTATCTCAAACATTAAGCAGTGGGATAGGAAGCTTGCATTGCAATGCCACATAGGCCTTCTTTTGCATCAACACCTCTTTGCATCCTTATGTACCCTTCTTCACCCCAACTTGTGCCCCATGAGTTCTTCACCAGCCAATACTTAGTACCATCACTAGCGGTGCCATAGCCAACAGCAGTAACACCATGGTCTAGATCAGTGCCACACTGCCCTGTAAAGACACCACTCGAGTAAAACTGGAAATCAGATCCCCCAGCATCGATGGCAACAGAGATTGGTTGATTTGCAACAGCTTTTAGCAGTGCACTCTCACTATTGGCAGGCACATCTTCGTGCCCAGTAATCTTGGCTGCATGGCTTGCTTCTTTGTTGGCGTTGCACGTGCCATCTGTTCCACTGTAAGGGTAATTTGATTCAGTGGAGAGGCCGTGATTTTGTTGGATGAACTCAAAGGCATTGTCCATTAGACCACCCTCGCAGCCTTGATCTTCGCCACTAGTATCACAATCAACTAGCTCTTGCTCAGATAGAGAGATCAATTTGCCAGTTTTGAGTTGGGTAACTCCTTCCATGGCTGCCACAGCAGAAAATGCCCAGCAACACCCTATGCATTTTGACAAGTAGAAGTTTTAGTATATGTAATAGCTTCGAGTTAGTTTAACATTTCTATGAACTTGAAAACTTACCACACTGGTCTTGGTCCTTTACAGGTGTAACTGCGCCTTTCTTTCTCCAGTCCACGGTAGATGGCACAGCAGTAACATTTTCATATCTGAACAAAGTTGTATCTGTGGAGCAGAAATGGCTCTTGAATCTATTTCTTGAGGTCGTAAACTCTTCATTTGTAAGGTCTGCAAATTCGTTGACCCCTAGTTTGTAAGGCTTGTTATTTGCTCTGTTGAATGATTGTATATATTTCAGGTTCTCTTCGAATATGGTAGAACGCCTGTTTTTCTCGTCAGCATCTTTATATACACGACCATAATGAGCCATCCATTGCTCATGTGTCTCAAGCATTGATGCCACATTGAGAGATCGAGCTGCAGCCAGAGAAGCCAAGACTCCCACAATGAAGAGCATAGCCAGGATAATGCACTGGTGCTTGCTTGTGGAAACCATTGTTCTGCTTATGGATGAATTTGTGGTATTGGGAGCTTATGCACTCTAGCGATGGAATTCTGCATTATATAGGTAAATTTTTTCGTGAAACTTGTTTTGAACTTTCTGAGGGGAATTATGTCCATCTGCGTGCCTGTTAAATTGCTATGATTCAGATTTTTTTTTATATTTATTTATTACTAATTTGATAGCTTTTGTTTTCATATGTAAATTAGTTAAATGTACTACTCTCTCTCATTCCTACACTATCTTGGAACATCTTCTTCTTGGAATTTAAATGCTTCCACCGTGCCGTTTGGTTCATCCATGTTGAAGGTTGTAATAGATCTATCAGATTATTGTTTGAGAACTTTTTCAACTTTTTTCATAATAATTGATAAGCTTTCAATGGCTTGCATGGTGAGCTGAATGAATCATAACCAAATAAGAACTGACAAAGATTGGGTTCTTTGAATAAGGACAGACTCCTTTAAGTTACATGCAAACTGAGTTAGCTTCTACCCATAATATCAAGTTTTGCTTTTCAAATTTAAAAATCCTGCATTTCATTCAACTTTTAAAAATAATAAAATTTGTAACAAGTAGTACTTTTTAGATAATTTACGGTTTTCATCCAGACTTTTCTGGTTCACCCCAACATTCTCCACTTGTCCGACCGTTGCTGAGCAGTTTTTGGATATCAAACGGACCTCCCGAGAAGGTAATTTTAATGTGGTCGATTTCTCTTCTTTTGCAATCAGTTTCGCTACAGCATCCGTTGCTCTAGCTAATTGTCCACCCTTTTCACGTGTTATTTCTATGTTATGTATGGCCATGTCTAAGGACATATCGGTTGAAGTAGATTCTTATTTATGATCAATCAAAACCCCTTCCCAATGCCAAAAATATTCACGATGTTCACTAGCTTTTCGATGGCTTCCCTTGCATTACCGGGTATGAGTGGTTTTGTTGCAGAATTGATAGTCTTTTTTGGAATAATTACCAGCCAAAAATATCTTTTAATGCCAAAAATATTAATTACTTTTGTAATGGCAATCGGGATGATATTAACTCCTATTTATTCATTATTTATGTTACGGCGAAATAAGCCAATTTTTCTATTCATTTTATTACAATGTTTTATTTTATGACTTATTTGTTTGTCGCACAAAAAAACCTTTTGAATTTCCAGTAGAAAGAGATTTCCCAAATTAACCAAATTTGCCTGATGTAGAGGCAATCAAGAAAGCCGCGTAAGTGAATATATAACCTACAGAAAAGTGGGCTAATCCCATCAGCTATGGGTTCGAATCTAAGAGAAATTCTGGAGAATGTTTGCTATCCTGAACAAGGGTGGAGATGATGGGGTCGGTCCATGAATTTTCCTTCCTTTTTTCGCATTTCGCTCATAGGGTTGAAGGGGGATAGTGCATCAAGTTGTTCGTAAGGCCAACTTGATCCTCTTCCCCAGAGATCCCAGATGAGGGAACTCTATGAGAGCCGCCGACTCCAACTACCGTCCATGTACTTATTTAATAAAATTAATTGAATTGATAATATAAAAAATCATTTTTGACGAGTCATTATTGCAAGATATCTTATATCAAGGTCATATATCAAGTTATGACCCTAGGGTCATGTTTGTTTGCAAGGTTTATAATCAATGAAATTATAATCTCAAGATTATATAATTTTAGTCACATGTTTGTTTTTTATGGAATTATTCATGAGATAACTTAAAATAATCCTATGTTATGTTTTTTTTTCAAGATTAATTAAAAGATTGGATCAAAAAATATCATTTGGACTATTATACCATTACCAATAGTAACATCTTTTAAGTTATAATTTAAACTTGTTTATACATCAAAAAATGATGAACAATTAATTAGAAACTTTTAAAAAGTTGTTATATTATTCAATCAAATGCTCAGTGGTACTAATTATATAATTTAATTTTAAATAAAGTTATAATTTTGCCGAAACAATTTATGTAGTATACGCGTAATACTAGTTATCTAGTAATGCGTACACATGATATGAAATATTTGAGAATCAAATTATCATAAATTAGCACATAAATTAACAAATAAATAGTACAAAATACATGATATGTGAAATATTAAAATTTCATTAAAAATCATCAAAACTAAAATTAGAAGAAATATTAGAATTAACTATTTTAATCATATAAACTGTGTCATAGGTGGGCCAGGTATTGAAATGTGAAATAGAATGAATCGGAAATTTTTAGCTGTCTTCATGCCTTCTCTCAAAGGAAACCCTCCAAAGAGCCATTGAAATGTGAAGAAGAAGAACACAGCCTTTAGCAAAGAAGCTCTGAAACTCTCTCTCCCCTTAATAAATAAATGAAACCATGAACAATAGAAACCCAATACCAACCAGAAGCAAACCGGCGAATGACACCGTTTAATGAGATATATAGAATAGGAAATTATGCTAATTTTTAAAAAAGAGCGGTGTTAATTTTGTCTACAAATTTTTAGTCCAAATGGTAGAGATTATAATACCAGGTAGAACATGGAATAAAATAATCCCTCATCTTAAGCTATTTTGTAATCCCAGTACTAAATAGAACATGGCACAACAATGAAGCATGTAACTGTAACTGTAGCAGCAGCTAGAATTCCACATATAATTACCTGATAAGGTCCAATTTTACACTTAATTCTAGCATGGCATGTACAGAAGATATTGCTGAAAGATGCAATCAGCATACATAATTAATTTACATTAGGTAGTCACTCAGTATGATTTCAATACTTAAGCAGTGGGATATGAAGCTTGCATTGCTATGCCACAAAGGCCTTCCTTTGCTGCAACACCTCTTTGCATCCTTATGTACCCTTCTTCGCCCCAACTTGTGCCCCATGAGTTCTTCACAAGCCAATACTTGGTGCCATCACTGCTAGTACCATAGCCAATAGCAGTAACACCATGGTCTAGATCAGTGCCACACTGTCCTGTAAATACGCCACTCGAGTAAAACTGGAAGTCTGATCCCCCAGCATCGATGGCAACAGAAATGGGTTGATTGGCAACAGCTTTCAGCAGTGCGCTCTCACTGCTGGCAGGCACATCTTCGTGGCCAGTAATCTTGGCTGCATGGTTTGCTTCTTTGTTGGCGTTGCACGTGCCATCAGTTCCGCTGTAAGGGTAGTTTGTTTCTGTGGAGAGGCCGTGATTTTGTTGGATGAACTCAAAGGCATTGTCCATTAGACCACCCTCGCAGCCTTGATCTTCCCCACTAGTATCACAATCAACAAGCTCTTGCTCAGATAGAGAGATCAATTTGCCAGTTTTGAGTTGGGTAATTCCTTCCATAGATGCCACAGCCGAAAATGCCCAGCAGCACCCTATGTTTTATACAATTGCAAGTGTTAGTAAATACACTAGTAAGCAAGTTCTCTCTTTTTTATTTTGTTTTTTGAATTTGAAACTTACCACACTGGCCTTGGTCCTTAACAGGTGTAACTGCGCCTTTCTTTCTCCAGTCCATAGTAGTTGGCACCGCAGTAACATTTTCATACTTGAACAAAGTTGTTGTTGTGGAGCAGACATGGCTCTTGAATCTATTTCTTGAGGTCGTAAACTCTTCATTTGTGAGGTCTGCAAATTCATTGACCCCTAACTTGTAAGGCTTGTTATTTGCTCTGTTGAATGATTGTATATATTTCAGGTTCTCTTCGAAAATGGCAGAACGCCTGTTTTTCTCTTCAGCATCTTTATATACACGACCATAACGAGCCATCCATTGCTCATGGGTGTCAAGTATTGATGCCTCATCATTGAGAGAGCGAGCTGCAGCCAGAGAAGCCAAGGTTCCCACAATGAAGAGCATAGCCAGGATAATGATCTGGTGCTTGCTTGTGGAAGCCATTGTTGTAAGATATATAGATGAATAAGATGTATTGAGAGCTTATGCACTCTAACACCGGAATCCTGCATTATATATAGGTAAATTTTTTGTAAAGCTTGTTTTGAACTTTCTTAGGGGAATTATTGTCTATCTGCGTGCCTGTTAGATTCTTATGATTCCGACTTTTTTATTTATTTATTACTAATTTGATATGATTGCTAGACTTTGTTGTTTTTTTTGTTTCTTGCTGTACTCATCTGTTTCATATGTATAATGTTAAATATAGTAGCATTTCATTCCACCGTGTCATTTGGTTCATCCATGTTGAAGGTTCTGATAAATCTGTCAGAGTTTGAGAAGTTATTCACACTTAAAATATAGTGTACAAAATGAATAAAAAAGCTTTAATAAAATTTTAGATATCATTTCCTTTTCCCTTAAGCCTGCCTATCTATCTTTCCGCCCATGGGCGGATCCAGCCGGATAGTTCAGTGGAATCAAATTCAAAAAAATTATCCTTTTGAAAATAAAAAATTAATAAAATGAATTACAAAATTAAATAATATTCAAATATTATTTACAATAACAATTTTCGAGATTTTATTGCTTGAAATTGTTACATGATAACCTTATTTTTAATAGTTGCAGAAATATCACGCTAAATGTAAATTACTAATGTACCGTTCAATATGTTTCATTGGGGTTTGACTTTGCTCAAAAACTGGAACAATATCCACAGTTGTATATTATTATAACTAATGTATAGCCAAATGAAAACAACAAATATAAAAAGACTGAATGACACTTTTGTCCCTCCAAGTTGTTACTCACTTTCAAAGTCGTCCCTGAATTTTATTTTTCGTCAGTTAGATCCTAAAAGTGACATTTTTTTGCGTTTCCGTTCCTTCCACCCGATTTGACCAAACCCGACCCATTTAAACCAAATTTTAACCCAACTCGACCCAGTTTGACCCATTTTTTAACATTTTAAAATAAAATAAATATTTTAAAGTTTCATAAAATATAGATTACAAAAAATTAAATAAGAAAATAAAAATTTATATTAAAAAAGTAGATTTTTTTTTTCATTTTTTATGTCAAACTTTATTTTTAAAAAAAGAGAGTTAATATCCTTATCATTATTATATGTATTCTTAATATTAGAATTTTCAAAAACAAAAACTAAAAAAAGAATTTAAAATATAAAAAAACAGTAAATTATAAATTAAAAAGGTGATTAATTTTTTTTAAAAAAAATAAATTAAAAATTTAAAAAAATAATTATTATTTTCAGGAAAAATTTTTGGAGAATTTTTCATTTTTTAAAAAAATGAGTAAAGTTTTATAAAATATATATTTAAAAAAATAAAACAAAAAAACAAAACTTTATTTTCATAAAAAAAAATTTATTTTGAAGATGTGTAAATTTTCATAAAAATAATTAAAATTTTAAAAAAATTAACTTTACTTTTTTTGAATCTATATTTTATGAAATTTGATTAATTTTTGAAAAAAAAATGAAGTTTCTAATATTTTTTCCTTAAAATAATAATTAATTTTAAAACTTTTTAAAAATAATATTTTATTTTAAATATAAAAATAAAAATTATTTTTGAAATTATATTTTATTTTAAAATATTAAAAATAATTATTATTTTCAAATTATTTTAAGAAAATATTTTATTTTAAAATATTAAATTAAATTATTATTTAAAATGTTTTTAAAAATAATATTTTATTTTTAAATATTAAAATTAATAATTTATTTTATTTTAAAATATTTATTTTATTTTAAAATATTAAAAATTGGCGTTGGGTCAAACTGGGTCGAGTTGGTTCAAAATTTGGTCAAAATGGGTCGGGTTAGGGTCAAATCGGGTAGAAAGAACGGAAGCGCAAAAAAAAAAACCACTTTAAGGACCTAACTGACAAAAAATGAACTTTGGGGACGACTTTGAAAGTGAGTGGCAAATTAAAAGGACAGAATTGTCATTCAGCCAATATAAAAATCAAAACGGTATCAACATTATTTTACTATGCAGATTATAAGTTTATTTGGATCTCTTTTCACTCCTTTTTGTTTTTAGTTTAGTTTTTTTTAAAATTTATGTTTCCCCTTTTAATTTATTATGTTCTTTTTTCTCAATTAAACCACGAACAAGTAACATTACAAAAATTTAAAAAAAGTAAAAATAGAATAGAACACATTGCCTAACTTTGACATTCCATTTCAAGTGGAAACTCAGGCTTCGGGGGTGGCAGTTGGAGCTGTCATCCTCGGGGGTGGCAGTTGGAGCTGTGCTCATGCAACAAGGTCATCCTTTGTGTTTCTTTAGTAAAAAATTATCTAAAAGAATGCAACAAGCTTCAGCTTATATACGGGAATTATTTGCTATTACATCTGCAGTGGTCAAGTGGAGGCAATATCTGCTGGGATCTAAATATTTTATATTCACACATCAAAAAAGTTTGAAGAGCTTGATGGAACAGGTGATACAAACACCAGAACAACATTACTATCTCACAAAATTATTGGGATATCACTGTGAGATTGCCTATAGATCGGGGAAAACGAACGTGGCTACAGATGCTTTATCTAGAGTTCAATTGTGACCAGAAATTAACTGATCCCACATCATTAAAAATATTTTTAGTTTGCTCCAATATATCAAAATAACTCGTACTATCGAAATAACATATACATAATGCACTATATAGGTGAGAAGGATGGGAATAAGAATTTGCATCCATAGTAAACACAGGTAAAATACAGATTCAGATTTGCATCTCACAGTAAACTCGTAGTATTTATAAATAGGGATGGCACAAAATTTTCATTTCCCATCTACCGGAATGTAGATGCCATGATATGCTCATGCAACCTACATTCATGGCCTTGAATAAACAATATCAACATGTGATACAAAAAAAAAACAATATCAAAATGTGATGCACACAGTTCTTTGTTTTCTTTAAAAAACAAAATTCTTTAGATTATTCACTCATTCATGGCCTTGAATAAACAATACCAAAATGTGATGAAAAAAAAAAAAACCACATCAGAAAATATATCCAAGCAAGAAAAAGGTGCAAAATGTATCAAGGTTCCACAAGATTTATGGCACAACAATGTAGGTTGTAACTGAATTTCACATATAAATATACATTACAAGGTTCAATATTACATTCAATTCCAGCATGTCATGTACATACAACGGGCAATATATAGAGAAAAAGTAATAAGGCAACAATCAGCATACATAATTTACATTAGGTAGTCATTTATTTCTGATTTCAATACTTACGCAGTGGGATATGAAGCTTGCATTACTATGCCACAAAGGCCTTCCTTTGCTGCAACACCTCTTTGCATCCTTATGTACCCTTCTTCGCCCCAACTTGTGCCCCATGAGTTCTTCACAAGCCAATACTTGGTGCCATCACTACTAGTACGATATCCAACAGCAGTAAAACCATGGTCTAGATCAGTGCCACATTGTCCTGTAAATACGCCACTCGAGTAAAACTGGAAGTCTGATCCCCCAGCATCAATGGCAACCGAGATTGGTTGATTGGCAACAGCTTTCAGCAGTGCGCTCTCACTATTGGCAGGCACATCTTCGTGGCCAGTAATCTTGGCTGCATGGTTTGCTTCTTTGTTGGCGTTGCACGTGCCATCAGTTCCGTTGTAAGGATAGTTTGTTTCAGTGGAGAGGCCGTGATTTTGTTGGATGAACTCAATTAAAGGCATTGTCCATTAGACCACCCTCGCACCCTTGATCTTCACCACTAGTATCACAATCAACTAGCTCTTGCTCAGATAGAGAAATCAATTTGCCAGTTTTGAGTTGGGTAATTCCTTCCATAGCTGCCACAGCCGAAAATGCCCAGCAACACCCTATGTATAATGCCAAGTAGCTAAAAGTGTTAGAAAATACAATAGTAAGCAAGTTTTTTACTTTTTTTTGTTCCACTTTTTGTACCTTTATCAAATTAACAAAAAAACCTACAAACCTTTTCTTTTGCACCAAAAAGTATTATTGAACTTTCAAACAACCAACTAAAATGCCTATCATTTGATTAGATCATATGTACGCATTAATTAGCAGACACATCAGCTGATCATATGGTCAAATTTTGGCCATTTTTGACACTTATTTGAAAGTAAATTAGTTTTTGGTGCAAAAATATTTTGTATGCTTTATTATAGCTTGACAAGAGTTCAATGGTTTTTTCAGTGATTAAGTCTATATATATTTTTTTCTTTCTCCAGTCAATAGTAGTTGGCACTGCAGTAATATATTCGTACTTAAACAAAGTTGTTGCTGTGGAGCAGACATGACTCTTGAATCTATTTCTTGAGGTCGTAAACTCTTCATTTGTAAGGTCAGCAAATTCGTTGACCCCTAGTTTGTAAGGCTTTGTTATTTGCTCTGTTGAATGATTGTATATATTTCAGGTTCTCTTCGAATATGGTAGAACGCCTGTTTTTCTCGTCAGCATCTTTATATACACGACCATAACGAGCCATCCATTGCTCATGCGTCTCAAGTATAGATGCCTCATTAAGAGAGCGAGCTGCAGCCAAAGAAGCCAAGGCTCCCACAATGAAGAGCATAGCATTGATGATACACTGGTGCTTGCTTGTGGAAACCATTTTTCTACTTATGGGTAATATAGATGAATTAGTTAGTTGTATTGGGAGCTTATGCACTTTGGCATTGGAATTCTTTATTATATAGGCAAAATATTTGTAAAGCTTGTGTAAGTAATGACTGCGTACAGTGTAAGTAAGATATGTGCCCCGATACGTAACAGTAAAGTAATTAAAGAAATGTAAGATTTACTGCTATCATGACAAAAGTCTATAAGAGACTCGCACCTGTCCAACCCATATTATTGAAGCAGCAAAACCAAGGTACAAAGAAGCTGGCACCATCGTATACCTGTATGAAGAATCAATCAAGTTTTATAAAGGTCATATGCATGACTTTCAGTAAAGGTATTCTTTATTGGAATTATAACACCTTTTTTAAAACTGATGTGGCGTCTACTAAACCGAGCTACACTTTGCATCATGATAGCAATATCAGTATCTACTTTTCACCTCAAGGGTTCGCAAAAGCAGACTAAATAACAATCTTCAAAAGAGTAGATACTTCAACAGTAACTTAAAAAGAAAAAGAGTTACCGTGTTGGTTTCAAATTTGCAGCTATAAACAATGTGACGCTCCCAAATTTAGGTACGTGAAATTCGAACTTGGTGTTACACGATAGCGGAATAATATTATAAAATAGATAAACAAACTTAATTTACATATCAGAGTTGTCTAATCCTAGGTACACGACCTTTAATACATTCATTATATGATGGATAGTAAATATTATCGTCTTAATAAAATATAACTATTACATAAGATATCATAAACTTATTCTTGCAGCTTTCCTTTTCCTTTGTTTTTGTCAGAGCCTTCTGGTTGATCACGCTTAGCTGAAAACATTTAATTTAAAGCAAGAATGAGCATTTAATTGCTCAGCAAGTAATAACAGTTAATAAACTTTAGTTGAAAGAAGTAAATGTTTTCTTTGAGATATACTTCTACAACGAATCAATAGTTGTGACGTTTTTCGAAACATATCTTAATAACATATCAAATTGTTTAAAATTTTGAAACGACGTAGTGACTATAAATGCTGAGCGGTCACTGGACCATGGACTTTTATTTTTTATTTTCGAAAAGGTTTAAACAGAAATTCATCTGCAAACCGTTCTGGGCTTACGGACATGTAGGGTGATCAACCCCGTTATGTCCTATATTGATCAATACTATCTGTTTGAACGATAATTCGTTCACTCTGTTCGCCTTGGGCACAAAAATAATTTTTTCATTACGGGTTGTTCATACTCAGTCTAGAGTCCTAACTAAACAATTCAGTTGGACGACCTTATCATAAACAATAAGATTCAATAGTACAATTCAACTATGTCTAGCCGAGTCAAATAGCTTAGACATTCTTTAAACCATAACTACATACCTAAATTTAATAGTATATAACAGAATTTGTCATATCAAAGGATTTTTAATTCAAGAGTTCTTGCAGGAATACAATAGTTCATACAAGTGGGGACACTTGTATAAATAATGAGATATTAATAAATAACAAACGTATTGAATAAAATTTCACAATACGAGAATAATTTCATAAACGAATCATGAATATCATTATGGAAATGAATAATTTATAATAATTATTCATGAACATGTCTTTTATTTGATAATTTATATTGAATTGAAAACTAGCATAATATATACCTGTCTGCACGAATAACAATAGTGCTTAAGGTTTGGATACTTGTACAATGAAAGAGAATAGTTCAGAAACTTATTCAATAAGAAAATGAGATAAGAAACTTGCTTACAAAATCCATTGCATAAAGTAAATGCAAGGGTTAGGATACTTGCCTTGATAACTGATTACTGCTACGTAGTATAACTTAAGCTTTTATCTTTAATATGAAGTCCTATCATCAATAGAATTATTCTTTTAATTAGAATAATACAACTTAACACATAATACTGCTTAAACATGTTGTCACATAGTCATATCTGTGACGCCCCCAAATCCGGGTCCCCAGAACCTCGGACCTGGTACGTTACGATACGACATTTCTATAACTATTGCGGAAGATATAAACATAAATTGTTTATACAATAACTTTTACAACATAATCCCAAGGTCTGTAACCTTAACTTAATACCTGTATTCAATATCCTATACAACATACAATGCCATACGCCTTCGCCTGTATCTGAAGTATTCGTTTAAATCTGCAATGTTTATCATGATATAGCAAGGGTGAGCAACAAGTTTGCCCAGCAAGTTTAATTTCAAGAAAAGATATATCATGATTGAAAGAATGAACAATAAACTGGCTGACTTTCAACAAAATAACAATTATGAAATAACATGAATCAATTTTAGTAACTGAACGACCGAGACAATAAAATGAATGGTCAATAATGAACATAAATAAATCAACTGGACTAAATGGTAATGAAGGTGATCAGCCTTTCATACCTGATGAACACATGCAATATGCACAACGTGCGAATCAATAATTCATGGACGTGGTGTAATCAACAAGGATTAACCACTAGCATAATTAAAGAATCATAACTCAAGGTTGAGTTAAAGAAAACTTGCCTTTATCGCCGACTACTGCTACGCAGTCTATTTAGCTTCATCTGAAGATCTAATATTAATAATACCGATCTCCACATTAGAATAATATCATCGCAATAACTATTGCTAATTACAGTTATAAAATAGCCTAAAACACATTATCACATAATTCTATCGGTCAACAGAACACATAAGACCTAATATCAAGTCAAACTATTTCAGTCTGAATTGAGTACGGTACTATTTCGATCTCCCGATTGCCTAATCGAATAATTATCGAGCCTATTATCAATAAGACTTTACTTAAACGCTTTACTATTATCTTAAGTATTTTATTACTTAATCAAAATATTTTTCAATAGTTCATAATAATTTTTAAATAATTATTATCAGTTATAATGATTTTTCAATCATTAATATCATTTTAAAATGATTTAAATACCAAATAATTCAATTATCATTAATATTTATTTAATTTCAAATATTAATGAAATACATGACGTAATATTATAAGTTATTTATAATATTTCAAAGTATTTTTAATACCTTAATATCGCCTTTAAATGAATTTTAAAATATTTAAAACCATTATTAAATAACTGCCATTAATATTAAATATTAATTTAATTCATGACAAAATATTAAAAGTTATGCTTTATAACTTAAAATATTTTTATAACCTTTAAATTATTTTTAAATGATTTTTAAAATATTAAAACTATTTTTACATAATTTATTTAATATAATTATTAAATAAATTTATTATCATAATATTATTCTATACCTTCATTTGATTACTATTTAATATTAATTAAATAGTAATTAATTAATTACATTTAGTTATTAGTTAACTAATAAATAATAGCCAATTAGATCTATCCATTATTTAATGTTAATTAGATAATGAATAATTAAATTATTATTTATCTTTAATTATTATTTAATAATAATTAATTAATTTCTTATCCTTAAATAGTAAATAATTGATCTATTTACTTCATTAGTCTTTAATTATTTTTTATTATTATTTAACAAATAATTAATTAATATTTGTCCTTATTTATTATTTAATAATAAATAATTAATTCATTCCATAAATCTTTAATCATTCTTTCTTATTAAAGTTAAGAATAATGAATTATTACTTGTCCTTATTTATTATTTAATATTAAAATAATAAATAATTATACACTTTCATGTTAATGTAAGTAAGTAATCACTTAATCTTACTTAAATATTCTTTAATCATTATTTAATATTAATTAATCAATTGTTTAACTCTAATTATTATTTAATCTTAATTAAATAATAAATAGTTACTTTGTTAACACTAACTTTACTTTATTATCACTTAATATCACTTAAATAATAGTTAAATAGTTAATTACAATTGCTTTAGATGTAATTAAATTACTAACCAATTAATGGCTTTAAAATCATTTATTAACATTGTTTATTTAATTACAATTCTGCCATTCTCGCCCAAATTTTTAGATTCGGGGTCCTTTACGAAAACGCTTGTAATACGAAATGTACAACTCGGAATTAAGTTCCGTCGGAGGCGTTGGATTCGTAACTTCTTAAGCTACAGTTTCTATTTATTAAACACTCAATTTGGAGTTGTTTTGAGTTCGGAAATTTGGACCGAAGTGGCTGATCAATTTTGGTTTTTTTCCAGCTTGACCCTCTTGTACTAAAACAATCATAACCTTTTCGTTTTAAAACGTTTTTGAGCGATTCTTGAGCCCACGCGAAGCTAACTTCCGGGACTACAACTTTTGTTCTTGGACCATCTTCAAATTCCAAGCACAAAATTCTAGAAATTTCGTGGAAGGGGACTGACCCGAGTTGGTTTCCCAGTTTTGACTCGGCTACTTTAAAATGGCATAACTCTTTCCTCCGAAGTCGGAATTAGTCCGTTCCGGAGTCTATGGAAAGCTTATTCAGTCTACTACAACATATCAAAAGTCCAGAATTTTCTGAACAATCTAGCTAATCCCGAAATTTCCTTTTTGTGGCAGCAGTATACTAATTTTTCTATGTTTTTCCATCAATGATGTGTTTTACTAAAAATTCCATAACTTATTCCTCCCACAACATTTTTGGGTCATTCAAAAGGGATTATTCACATATCTCATAGATCTAGCATACCCCAACAACAAATCACAAATACCAAACATAGATCTTCAAAATAAAATACATAGATCTCACTTTATCTAAAAATTTTCCGGAAAACTTAATAACTTTCATTTTCCTTCAACACTTTCAACATAGATCCACATATATACACATAATACCTAAAATAACTTCATGATCTAACCTTTTCATAAGGTTAACCCAACAAAATCATAAAACTTCATAGATCAAAAATAAAAATATACAAAGCATACAAAAAAATTAGGATTTTTGTATACCTTATGCTCTTAAAGGCTATCTTTCTTTGCTTTCCAAAGTAGGAGATGTATTTTAGATGCATAAAACTTAAAAATCTCCTTCTCTTTCCCTTGGGGGCTGCCGAGCTCTTGCTCTCCTCTTATTCTCTCTACTTTGTTTTTATTTCTTTAGTTGGCTAATATAGAAAATGAGTAGAAAACTTGTTTGCTCAAATGATGTAGACTTATGTAGAGAGAGAAAATTATTTATATACATCACCCATATGTATATGTATATTACCCACATCTCTTGCCTTGCTCAAGTAAACAAAATAATTTAGGGTCTAGGCTAACTAGGGTACATAGTGGTTCAACCACTCTTTGACAATTGAAGAAGTAAAATAAGTACATCATGTGCAATTCTTCCTCCTTCAATTGCCGGGTACCCCCTCCCCCATTTCCCCCCTTTTTTTTCTTTTAATGCATAAATAGAATAATTAAGTTGTTAGGAGTATTTTTCAAGTGGACCAACAATTGGACTTTCCTATAAATCAATTTGGGGCTCACTCTTAAATGTTTTGGGCCACTAGTATTCAAATGTTATTAATTCAACATTTGGGTTACTAGTTTAATACATGTTGGCTAAGTTAACATAACAATATCCAAGTCCATAATCAATTAAATGAGTGGGCTTGGTTAATTAATTCAATTGGACTAGGAATATATTAGCTTGGGCCATTAGAAACCAAACTTAATCAAATTAATTATTACTATGGTTGGGCCACTAGCTAATTAAATTATTGGGCTTCCAAATGTGATGGTTAATAAATACCATCTAATAACTTAAGTCCACTATCAATAATTTATAACATTCTCATTTAATTTCTTTACATTACTTTAAAATTAAAAATTAAACCATATAGGTTCTTTAAAAATTTTAATTAATCCTCTAATTCCAATCTAGGCTTTATTCTTTAACCTTTAATTTAATCATTTAAAATCTTATAAATTTTTGGGTTGTCACAATATCAGTCATTAAAACACTTAAGAACGTATACCTAGTCAAACTATGTCAATTTGGTTTGAGTTCGGTATCGTTTCGGCATCCCGATTGCATTATCAGATAATTAACGAATTTATTTTTAATGAAACTTTGTTCAAGAACTTAAATATTATATTAGATAATTTAATTATCATTTATAATATTTTTCCAAACATTAAAATCATTTATAATGATTTTTCAAACAATTATATCATTTTAATGAATTAATTGTTATTCATTATTATTAATATTTAAATAATTTAAAATATTAATGAATTTCATGTCAACACTTTAAAAGTTATTTATTATAACCTGAAAATATATTTAAAACTTTAATATTACCTTTAAATAATTTTTAAGACATTAAAATTATTTTTAAATAATTACCATTAATATTAAAATATTAATATATTTCATTTCCAAATATTAAAAGTTATTTATTATAACTTAAAATATTTTTATAACATTAATATTACTTTCAAATGATTTTTAAAGTATTAAAATTATTTTTAAATAATTATCGTTAATATTAAAATATTAATGTTATTCATATCAAAATATTAAAAGTTATTTATTATACCTTAAAATATTTTTAAAACATTTATTTGACCTTTAAATGATTTATAAAGCATTAAAAATATTTTTAAATAATTTATTTAATACAATTATTAAATAACTTTATTATCATTAATATTAAAATATTAATAAAATTCTTATCAAAATATTATAAGTTATTTATTATAACTTAAAATACTTTTTAAAACTTTAATATCATTTTTAAAATATTAAAACCATTTTTAACTAATTTATTTAATATAATTATCAAATAAATTTATTATCATTAATATTAAATTATTAATGAAATTTAACTCAAAATATTGAAAGTCATTTATTATAACTTAAAATATTTTTTAATACTTTAATATTTTTTAAAATGATTTTTAATATATTAAAATAATTTTTTAACTAATTTATTTAATATAATTATTAAATAAATTAAATATCATTAATATTTAATTAAATTAAAATATTAATAAAATTTATGTCAAAATATTAAAAATTAATTTTTATAACTTAAAATAATTTTTAAAGTTATTTTATGAATTTTTAATAATTAATTTCTATTTATTTATAGTTAATTTAATTAATTTATATTTAAAACCGTCGTTAAAGGTCTATCGCGACGTAAATTGTCGCTATAGGTGTTCTTGAGCCTTCAAGAACATTCAAAGTCAGATTCTTGATGCCTACTTTGACCAACATTAATTGTCAGATCATGAGGTTTTCTGGGTAAGATAATGGTTAGATCTTGTAGTATTGATGTAATACTACAATCACAATCAAGTTTCATGGCCAAACAATATCACAATTAGAAGTTATAAGGCATCAAAGTGACTGTCAGAGGTTGTTCGAGCAGTCACTTTTTGGCTTCCACAACTTGATTTCCTATTAATGATTTTGTGTTTTAGGGGTTCAATATTGTAGTCCACATGTAAAGGAACATATCGATCACATAAAATCAGCCTAACAACAACACAAGCTCCAGATCTAAGCTGGTCAAACCATGTCAGAGATCACGTTCTTGAGAAATCTGGAAATTTCAGAAATCTTCATAAAGCAGTTGGTTAACCCTACTTTGACTATCCATAACTTTGATGCTGTTTAAGATCTAAGTGTTCTAATGGCATGGTTGTGTATTCTACATGTCAGTCTACAAAACCCATTTACTAACATGGCCTAAATACTTCACAGATCGAAGATCTAAGCTTTGCAAAATGCCTGTCAGAAACTGTTCAACACTATAAAATTTCTGGGTTTTCCAGAAATGAAAATGTGATCGGTCAACCATGTTTGACCATGAATAACTTTAGATGTAGACATGATATAAGCATGATTTCTTTTGCAGTTTACTAAGCACATAACACACTACACATAACAAGCATTAAACACAACATAACATCAACAAATTGAGAATTAAAGGCCTCGACTTTGGGCTGTCAGAGTACAAAATTAGAGTTCTTGGCAGTTTTAAAAAATTTTAATTTTCGTGCATCTAGATGTTACGGATCCATGATGTAACAACCCAGATCACTTATAAACATAGTATAGCACATATTTTAACACTTAAACATAACATTTATCAAAAATTTAAAGATCTAGCATGATTGTTTGAGTTTTTTACCTTTCTTGAACAATTTTGTTTTCTCTCTCTATGATTTGATCCTTGAATGTTTTTGGGGTGTTCCTGGTTGATATTGAGACTAATTTAGAGAGAGAATTTTGTGGGTCTTAGAGAGAGAAAAGAAACTTGGCTTGTGTAAGAAATAAAAATAAAATATTTTTTACTTTCTCTCTATTTTGCAATCCTATCCATTTGATTTCATGAATCTGATCTTGGCTAGGTGTCATGTAATGGCTAATAGAGAAGATTTGAGCATGTGATGATATCTTAGCCTATATATTGTAAAGATTTGCAAGCAACATAATAAAACAAAATCAAAAATATCATTTTTGTAATTATGAAATCCCTTTAAGGGTATTCTTTCACATGTCACTTGAATCTAGGGTTTAACCCTTAGGTTTTAACCCTCAGGGTTTGCCAAATAATTCCTAGGGTTTGGAAAATTAATTAGGAATTAAATAAAATTTTAATTAAATCACATTAATTAAAATTAGGGTTTTATAAAATTAGGATTTTGTAAAAATTGGGGTTTCTTGCTATATTTAGGGTTTTCAAATTAAAAATTAGGGTTCCCTAATTATTACCCTTAATCACATAATATCCACACTTGTATTTAAATACAAACACATTAAATACTATGTTTAATATTTAAACAAAATAATTAAATAAATTCATAACATATATTCATATAATTATGTTAATTATCATAATTATATATAAAATTCATAATCATACCTTGTATTAATATACTTACATATACTTGAATATTAATAATATATTATATTTAATATCCAAATTCCTTAAGAAAATAAATTTCTTATTATTTATAACATAAATACACTTTCCTTTTAAATACAATTATACAATAATTGTATCAATTCATGAAATTCCATAACGTAGATCAAAATTAGGGTTTTGATCTATAATGACACTTTACCTAATATATCCCATTATTAATTAAGTTAAAATAATTAACTTAATTAATCTTGATTAATTCATATAATAAAATAATTATTATAATAATTCTAGAAATCATTTCATATATTATTTAAATAATATATTAATCATATTTTCATGGAAAATAAATAATAAAATATTTTGACAATCAAAATTAGTTTATTATAAGAATATAATTTATAGTAATCAACAAGTCCTTTCTTGAGAAATTTATTTGAAATTATATATGCCATAATTAAATATATATTTATCACATATTCACATATACTTTACCTTACACATATTCCCACCTTTATTTTGATAGAAATAATATATATATAAAAAAATAAATTTATACGCAATTTTTTTTATTTAATTATATAAAAAATATTGGATTATTACAAACAACCAATACCCGGTAGTTCCTAGAATCAGAGCATTTTTTAGGCAAAGTAATTTTGACCATCAACTTGTCCCACCACCAGTGCCAACCAAGGCAACCATTTTCTCGGGGGCTGATTCGTTACTTTGTCAGGAAACCATTCTCCAGAAGCTTATATGTCTGGTACCTCTTTGTCAAATCCTCATCAAGGCATCTGGACACAAACCCAACAATACATACTTATTACTCTAATTTATCGCAATACATACTTATAATTTATCGCTATACATATCACTCTAATGTTTATATGTTTGGATAGGGAGTGTTGTGCATTTAATAAATACAAATTAAACTAACCTACCAAAAGCAATATGATCCCACATCATTAAAAATATTTTTAGTTTGCTCCACTATATCAAAATAACTCATACTAAATAACATATACATAATACACTATATAGATGAAAAGGATGGGAATAAGAATTTGCATCCTCAGTAAACAGGTAAAATGCATATTCAAATTTGCATCTCACAGTAAACTCGTAGTATGTACAAATAGGGATGACACAAAATTGAATGTAGATGGCATGATATGCTCATGCAACCTACATTCATGGCCTTGAATAAACAATATCAAAATGTGATGCAAAAAAAAAAAACAATATCAAAATGTGATACAAAAAATAAAACAATATCAAAATGTGATGCACACAGTTCTTTGTTTTCTTTAAAAAACAAAATTCTTTAGATTATTCACTCATTCATGGCCTTGTATCTAGTTCATGATTGATTGGCCATCCTTTTTTGTTCAATTTTGGTTTTTTTTTGAATTGAGGTTTTTTTAATGAGAAAAACTTATATTTTATTAGCAGAGCTTGGAGATATGTACAAGTTTAGTGCGAAATAGTGTAAATAAGTATTAAGGGTAACAATTTCGGAGAGCTGCGTAATAGGTAGGGCTCTCCTATAATTTTATAATTCCTATAATTTATCGTAATACATATCATGACCCTAATGTTTATATGTTTCGATACAACAACAAACAATTTGTAAATTTATGATAGTTGGGAGTGTTGTGCATTTAATAAATACAAATCAAACTAACCTACCTAAAGCAATATGATCCCACATAATTAGAAATATTTTTAGTTTGCTCCAATATATCAAAATAACTCATACTATCGAAATAACATATACATAATACACTATATAGGTGAGAAGGATGGGGATAAGAATTTGCATCCACATAAACACAGGTAAAATGCAGATTCAAATTTGCATCTCACAGTAAATTCGTAGTATGTATAAATAGGGATGACACAAAATTTTCATTTCCCATCTACCGGAATGTAGATGGCATGCTCATGCAACCTACATTCATGGCCTTGAATAAACAATATCAAAATGCGATCCAAAAAATAAAACAATATCAAAATGTGATGCACACAGTTCTTTGTTTTCTTTAAAAAACAAAATTCTTTAGATTATTCACTCATTCATGGCCTTGAATAAACAATACCAAAATGTAGGTTGTAACTGTACCAGCAGCTAGAATTTCACATATAAATATACATTACAAGGTTCAATATTACATTCAACTCCAGCATGTCATGTACATACAATGGGCAATATATAGAGAAAAGGTAATAAGGCAACAATCAGCATACATAATTAATTTACATTAGGTAGTCACTCAGTATGATTTCAATACTTAAGCAGTGGGATATGAAGCTTGCATTGCTATGCCACAAAGGCCTTCCTTTGCTGCAACACCTCTTTGCATCCTTATGTACCCTTCTTCGCCCCAACTTGTGCCCCATGAGTTCTTCACAAGCCAATACTTGGTGCCATCACTGCTAGTACCATAGCCAATAGCAGTAACACCATGGTCTAGATCAGTGCCACACTGTCCTGTAAATATGCCACTCGAGTAAAACTGGAAGTCTGATCCCCCAGCATCGATGGCAACAGAAATGGGTTGATTGGCAACAGCTTTCAGCAGTGCGCTCTCACTGCTGGCAGGCACATCTTCGTGGCCAGTAATCTTGGCTGCATGGTTTGCTTCTTTGTTGGCGTTGCACGTGCCATCAGTTCCGCTGTAAGGGTAGTTTGTTTCTGTAGAGAGGCCGTGATTTTGTTGGATGAACTCAAAGGCATTGTCCATTAGACCACCCTCGCACCCTTGATCTTCCCCACTAGTATCACAATCAACAAGCTCTTGCTCAGATAGAGAGATCAATTTGCCAGTTTTGAGTTGGGTAATTCCTTCCATGGCTGCCACAGCCGAAAATGCCCAGCAGCACCCTATGTATAATGCCAAGTAGAGGTCTTAGAAAATACAATAGTAAGCAAGTTTTTTACATTTTTTTTGTTCCACTTGTTGAACCTTTATCAAATTAACAAAAAAACATACAAACCTTTTCTTTTGCGCCAAAAAGTATTATTGAACTTTCAAACAACCAACTAAAATGCCTATCATTTGATTAGATCATATGTACGCATTAGCAGACACATCAGCTCATATGGTCAAATTTTGGCCATTTTTGACATTTATTTGAAAGTAAATTAGTTTTTTGTGCAAAAATATTTTGTATGCTTTTTGATAGCTTGACAAGAGTTCAATGGTTTTTTCAGTGACTAAGTCTATATTTTTTTCCCTAAACTTGAAACTTACCACACTGGCCTTGGTCTTTAACTGGTGTAACTGCGCCTTTCTTTCTCCAGTCGACAGTAGTTGGCACTGCAGTAATATTTTTATACTTGAACAAAGTTGTTGCTGTTGAGCAGACATGGCTCTTGAATCTATTTCTTGAGGTCGTAAACTCTTCATTTGTAAGGTCTGCAAATTCGTTGACCCCTAGTTTGTAAGACTTGTTATTTGCTCTATTAAATGACTGTATATATTTCAGGTTCTCTTCGAATATGGTAGAACGCCTGTTTTTCTCGTCAGCATCTTTATATACACGACCATAATGAGCCATCCATTGCTCATGTGTCTCAAGCATTGATGCCACATTGAGAGAGCGAGCTGCAGCCAGAGAAGCCAAGACTCCCACAATGAAGAGCATAGCCAGGATAATGCACTGGTGCTTGCTTGTGGAAACCATTGTTCTGCTTATGGATGAATTTGTTGTATTGGGAGCTTATGCACTCTAGCGATGGAATTCTGCATTATATAGGTAAATTTTTTTGTGAAACTTGTTTTGAACTTTCTTAGGGGAATTATGTCCATCTGCGTGCCTGTTAAATTGCTATGATTCAGACTTTTTTTTATATATTTATTTATTACTAATTTGATAGGATTGCTAAACGTTGTTGTGTTCTTTTGTTTTCATATGTAAATTAGTTAAATATAGTACTCTCTCTCATTCCTACACTATCTTGGAACATCTTCTTCTTGGAATTTAAATGCTTCCACCGTGCCGTTTGGTTCATCCATGTTGAAGGTTGTAATAGATCTATCAGATTATAGTTTGAGAACTTTTTCAACTTTTTTCATAATAATTGATAAGCTTTCAATGGCTTGCATGGTGAGCTGAATGAATCATAACCAAATAAGAACTGACAAAGATTGGGTTCTTTGAATAAGGACAGACTCCTTAAGTTACATGCAAACTGAGTTGGCTTCTACCCATTTTGGACCCCCTCCATATAATATCAAGTTTTGTTTTTCAAATTTAAAAATCCTGCATTTCATTGAACTTTTAAAAATAATAAAATTTGTAACAAGTTGTACTTTTTAGATAATTTACAGTTTTCATAATTGTATTTTCTAAAATTTATTGAATTGATATGAATTTTAAGTTTGAAAGTATGAATTCCATGTGGATATAAAAAATCATTCTTGTTGAGTCATTATTGCAAGATATATTATATCAAGTTATGACCTTATGATTATGTTTGTTTGCAAGGATTACACTTAAGATATGACTATTAATCCTAAGTGTTTTGTTTGTTTTTAAATTTGAGCTTGAGACTATTAGTTCCGGGATTATAAAATAGTTTAAGATGAGGGATTGTTTAATACTATGTTCTACCTGGTATTATAATCCCTACCATTTGGGATTAAAAATTGCTAGACAAATTTAACATCAATCTTTTTCTAAAATGACCATTATATCCTGCAATCCCCGTTATTAATAACTGGTAACTTAAAACTTTCTGGTACAAAGAATATGTACCAGTAATCTAATACACATAATTTAATTATTCGATATGTGTAAGTTAAAGCTTACATTGACAATAGAACTAACAATTTAGACCCCACCCAACCCCCAACCGCCCCCACCCCCCCACCCCCACCCCCACCCCCAAAAAATAATATTTATTGATTATGTATACACCCCCATCCAGCACACCATACATGTAAGACCCCAACTTTTATGAATAAAGATTTAATTTTCTTTATATATTATTTCGAAACCATAAGGTGTTGTTTTGATAAATATGAAAAGTTATGGGTGAAATGTGCAACTATTTTAAAATAAGCAAGTGGTTATAAAATATTCTTGTTGTCGGGGAATATTCGTTTGGTCGTGGAATATTCTTGTTGTCGGGGAACATTCGTACGACGGCGCAACTATTTGTGGGCCCCACAACGGAATAACTGTCGGATATAGAAAGCGACAGAAATAACCTTTTTATAAAATAACGGTAGTTGTTACCGTTAGTACTGTTGAAATACCCGGTGGTTAAAATACAGTGATACGCGGTGTTGCATAGTAGCACATGGTATTGCACAGTATTTCGAATTATTGAGTCTTACGTGAGAAGACACTTACTCAATTATTGTTACAGTAATTACTGTTCAATATTTTATATTATTGACTCAATAATTGCTACGTTGATATTTTATATTATTGACTCAATAATTGTTATATTGATATTTTATTGACTCAATAATTGCTACGTTGCTATTTTATACGATTGATTCAATAATGGCTACAGTTGATACTTTGTATTATTGATTCAATAATTGTCACTGCATAGTATTTCACATTATCAACTCAATAATTCATATTATTTGAATAATATTATTAGATAGCATTATTGACAATGTCTAAGGAAGTTCTGTTTAGGAGGGGTTATTTAATTGCGCGCCAGTAAGGAGAAGTCCTTATCGGAAGGCCCCCTCTTTCCTGGGAACGACCTGGTTGTCAATATTGTAGTTCTATAATATTATTTGTGAATAATTAATTATTGATTTATATGATAAGGAAATATTTATTTTGTGGATATAAGAGAAGGAATTAGTGCTGATGTGTTTTTATCAGTATTTTGGTATAAAAAATCATCCGTTTATGGATTTCGGATAATTTATGTTTGGAATTTGGAAAAACTTCCTTCTACAAAGTTGTAGAGAATTAAATTTCCTATGAAAATACATAGAATTTGTATTTTTCTGACAAAGTGGCTATTTATTATGAATTATTGAAGTTTCGAAAAATAAATATTTTTTAATGGGTGGGCCCCACTTTGTTGTTTTGTTGAAAAATTCTGAGCAGCCGGCAGCGGAATTTTTTTTAAAATAAAATATTATTTTATTACTTTAGTCTTCTTTGGCATCCTAAGTTTTTCCTATAAATAGGGTGCTTAGGTTAGAATTGAAAATTACACCAGAATCAAAAGTTTTCTCTCTCTATAATATCGAGCGTATTTTTGTGAGTAATTAGATACTTTGAGTGCTACTATTCAGTGCAAGTTTCCTTCGGTATTATATCCGATATCCCAGTCAGAAGTACTATCCTTTTTAGGTAAAGGAAGTTATTTTCTTTAGTAAATGATGTTATTCTTTTCAATATCATTATACCAAAATATTGTCATAAAGTTTATTATAAAATTCTTACTTTTTCCGTCGGGGTTACTATTCACGTATACGGCACTATTCACGAAAAAAATTAAATTTTCTTCTATTTGCCCAAATTGTCTGTTATAGTTATTATCTTTGATTGGATCTAAGTTTTGAGCTTCATTCTTGAATTTTGCTCTACAAAGTATTATTATGGAATATTCTTGAACTTGAATAAACTAAAATACGAATTCTTAATCTTATCCTTTATTTCACTGGATTCGTTATTTATATGGTTTTTCATCATCCTCAGTCCTAAGTAGTGATATAACTGAATATCTTTGGCCTGTAGAGCAAAGATGAATGATTACCTGATGAATATCTTTGGCCGTAGTGCAAAGATGACAGGTGTTGATATGAACATGACCACTGGTGATACAAATGAATATCTTTGGCCTGTAGAGCAAAGATGAATGATTACCTGATGAATATCTTTGGCCGTAGTGCAAAGATGACAGGTGTTGAGATGAACAGGACCACTGATGATACAAATGAATATCTTTGGCCTATAGTGCAAAGATGAATATTTGATTTGAGATGTATATTGATTGATGTTACAGGGATAAAATATTGATGATGAACGGTTATTTTCGCTGCGAATATTGATCTAAAACTTGTTGTCAATAATATTTTATCTGAATTGTTGAAGACTAACGATAATTTATTTTCCATTATCTTAGTCATAAGATTCTTTACTGGGCTAGTTGAGCTCACCCTTTTCATCTGTTGTCCTCTTCAGGAAATGAGAATGTTGCGGGAACTAGTCGGGGGACAGAGTGATGGTCCGAATTAGAGCAGTAGTAGTCCTCACTATTTCTGATAAATAGTGTGATAATAATTGTAATGAGGACTTAGTTTGAATATTAATATTTTTTACATATTTGTATTGACACTCACAGTTGTGTGGTCGTATTTTGCACGACCGTGTGATATAAAAATTTGTATTTGAATTCTGTACCATGTATTTGGCGACTCAGAATGGGTTGGGTTGATTGGACCTATTCTGGGAGGCGTCACAGTTGGTATCAGAGCTTAGGGATATGATCTCTGGTGGAGATCGGGGAATAGAACTAGGAGGAGAGAGACGAGTAAATCCTTCACTAGTATGTCCTACCTAAGCTTATGTGGTATTTAATTGGTCAGTCGGAGTATAGGGTTAATATGTGATATGTTGATTTGTTTAATTAACCTTTGTTTTATGGCAGTATTTGAGAATGGCAGCTGAGAATGTTAACAACGAAGTGAATGTGACCGTGGAGACACCTTTAATCATTAACCAGGAGAACGTGCAGCAAGAAGGCAATGTTCATCCTGAAAATTGGTCAGACGATAAACGATGAGATGTTTAGAAGTTTTTTTGCAGTTCATGCAAAACCAGACGAGGGAAACTCGTGTGCAAAATACAGGTGGAGATAATAACAACACGCGAATTGTCACTGCCAAGCAGTTCAAAAAATTGGGACCACCAGAGTTTCTGGGAAAGCCGAATCCGATCAAGGTAGAGACGTGGATTAAACAAATTACCAAGATATTTGATGTCTTGGGATGCACGGAGGAACAGAAGGTTCCATTTGCCACGTTTATGTTCCGTGGAGAGGCAGATTACTGGTGGGAATCTGTGAAGCGTACCCAGCCTGCCGCATTCAAGATGTCTTAGGAAGCGTTCCAAAAACTGTTCAATGACAAGTACTTTCCTGAAAGTATTCGTCATATGAAGGAAGTAGAATTTATCAGACTCGAGCAAAATAATATGACGGTATCCCAGTACGAGGCTAAGTTCGCGGAGCTGTCCAGGTTTGCACCTCATTTGGTGGAGAATGAGGAACGTATGACGCGGATGTTTCTAAGAGGTTTGAAACCCGAAATACGTCAATACCTCATTTCTCACAAATTTTCTCTATATTCGGATGTAGTGAATAGGGCCCAGTTATTAGAACGAGATAATGATTATGTTCAACCAAGGGACAACAACCAAGGTCGTACCGGTGGCAGCAGTCATTGGAGCAATGACAACCAGTGAGGAGAAAAGTATGACAGAAACGGTAACCACTCCGGTGGTAATCGTGGCCATGATAGTAGGAAAAGCGAATCGGGAGGAGATTTCAAGAAGAGAAGATACAACAATGAGAACGTGAAGACGTCAACATCAGCACCAGCATCAACTGCTTCTAGGGGAAGAGAACGACCACCGGTCGTATGCTATAAATGCGGAAAAGAGGGACACATCAGCCCAAACTGCCCACAATAATTCAAAGCATGCTATAACTGTGGAAAAGAAGGACATATAGCTCGAGATTGTCCTGTTGCGAAACCAAGTCCAGCGGGGGTGGTGATTTCAAAGGCGGTTTCGGACAAGACAAAGTCGGTGATTCCTGGAAGAGCGTTTGTCGTGACAGCCCAAAACGCGAGGAACCCACACGAGGTAATTACGGGTAAGCTAATCATAAACTCTTGCGAAGTTTACACCTTGTTAGATACCGGTGCTACCCATTCTTTTATTTCACCTGCTTGTGCTCAACGTTTGAACTTGACTTCTGATAAATTAGACTTTGACTTATTTGTTGAAACTCCGTTGGGAGAAACCTTTGTTACATCCACAGTTTACAAATCTTGCTTGATTCAGATTGGTACCCTTACCTTACTTGTTGATCTTATATCTTTGAAAATACTTGCATTTGACGTGATTTTAGGAATTGACTGGTTAACCACTTACCATGCCAAAATTGATTGTTTTCGTAAGGTTGTTAGTTTTCATATTCCTAATCAACCTGTTGTGCGAATCCAAACCACTAAACCACTAAAACCAGTCAATATCATTTCAAGTCACAAAGCTATTCGTTTATTGAAAAACGGATGTCAAGCTTTCTTAGCTCATGTCACTGATCTAAACTAGAATACATCAGATTTGAATGATATTTCCGTTGTTAATGAGTTTCCTAATGTATTTCTCGAAGAACTTCCCGGTCTACCCCCAGAACGTGAAGTTGAATTCTTTATTGATCTTGAACCCGGTACAAAACTCATTTCTAAAATCCCATATCGAATGGCTCCTATTGAACTTCAGGAGTTAAAGGTCCAATTACAGAGTTGTTAGACATCGATTTTATTTGTCCTAGTACGTCTCCTTGGGGTGCTCCTGTTTTATTCGTAAAGAAGAAAGACGGGAGTATGCGACTTTGTATTGACTATCGGGAGTTGAACCATGTCACCATCAAGAATAGGTATCCTTTACCTCGTATTGATGACCTGTTCGACCAGTTGCAAGGAGCACAATTCTTTTCAAAGATCGATCTTCGTTCTGGATATCATCAGTTGAAGATTAAAACTGAGGATATTCCAAAGACTGCTTTTAGAACTCGGTACGGGCATTATGAGTTCTTAGTCATGTCTTTTGGATTGACTAATGCTCCTGCTGCTTTTATGGATATGATGAACCGTGTATTCAAAGAATATTTGGATCAGGTCGTTGTTGTCTTTATTGATGACATCTTCATCTATTCTAAAAGCCGTGAAGATCATGAGCACCACTTGAGGTTGGTACTTCAAAAGCTTCGTGAGAACAAGCTATATGTCAAGCTGAAGAAATGCGAGTTCTGGCTTGAGGAAGTAGCATTTCTTGGGCACGTGGTATCGAAATGTAGAGTATCTGTTGACCCGGCGAAGATTGAAGCAATACAAAGCAGGGAGCAACCTAAGTCGGTGACCGAAGTACGAAGCTTTCTGGGCTTAGCCGGTTATTATCGGAGGTTCGTAGAGGGATTTTCTCGAATTGCTACTCCATTAACTCAGTTGACTCGGAAAGATACAAAATTCGTTTGGAGCGAGGAATGCGAGAAGAGCTTCCAAGAGCTCAAGAGAAGACTTATCTCGGCACCTGTTCTGACAATACTATCTGGTTCGGATGGATTTGTTATCTACAGCGATGCTTCGGGCAAAGGGTTAGGATGTGTTCTCATGCAACATGGGAAAGTCATAGCCTATGCCTCGCGACAACTCAAAGAATATGAGAGGAATTATCCTACTCATGATCTAGAGTTGGCAGCTGTCGTTTTCGCGTTGAAGATCTGGAGACATTACTTATACGGAGAGAAAGTGGAGATTTATACGGATCATAAGAGCCTTAAATATTTCTTTACTCAGAAGGAACTCAACATGCGGCAACGACGTTGGCTTGAGCTGTTGAAAGATTACGATCATACCATCCAAAACTATCCTGGAAAAACGAACGTGGTAGCTGACGCGTTGAGTAGAAGATCATATGTGGGAACGAGTGCGATGATGTCAAGTATACGTGTAGAACCAGCTTTGATTGATAAAGTTAAATCTGCTCAAGCTACGGATACGGAGCTGATGAAGATGAAGAAGAAGGTGCAAGAAGGTGCCATTCCAGAAGCAAGAATCAATGAAGAAGGAATACTTCGAGTCAACTCCAGACTTTGTGTTCCTAACGATTCTGACTTGAAGCATAGAATCATGATGGAGGCACACAACATACCATTTGCAATCCATCCTGGGAGTACCAAAATGTATCGTGATCTTCGATATACATTTTGGTGGGGTAATATGAAAAGAGAAATCACGGAATTTATTTCGAGATGTTTAACGTGTCAACGTGTAAAGGCGAAACATCAAGTACCGAAGGGTCCATTGCAACCACTGAAAATTCCAAAATGGAAGTGGGAACATATTACGATGGATTTCGTTACGGGTCTTCCTAAGGTTTCTCAAGGCATAGATGCGATTTGGGTTATTGTTGATAGATTAACCAAGTCTGCTCATTTCTTGCCGATACGAGAGACTTATTCCCTTGAACGTCTTGCTCATATGTACGTGAATGAGATTGTGAGATTTCATGGCATGCCAGTATCCATAGTTTCGGATCGTGATCTCAGATTTACTTCACGATTTTGGATCAGTTTGCAGAAAGCTATGGGCACGGATTTACGATTCAGTTCGGCTTATCATCCTCAAACGGACGGATAATCGGAAAGAACTATTCAAACTTTTGAAGATCTATTGAGACTTTGTGTTCTAGACTTCAAAGGGAGTTGGGATAAGTACTTACCATTGGTGGAATTCTCCTACAACAACAGTTATCAGGCAAGTATAGGCGTGGCTCCATTCGAAGCGTTGTATGGGAGAAAGTGTCGTTCTCCAGTTTGTTGGGATGAGGTGGGTGAAGCAACATTGTTGGGACCGGAGTTAGTACGTATGACTACGAAAAAGATCCAAATAATCCGACAACGTATACAAACAGCACAAGATCGACAAAAGAGTTATGCGGATCTTCATCGAAAGGACGTGGAATTTAATGTTGGAGACCATGTGTTATTACGTGTTGCTCCGTGGAAAGGAGTTACGAGATTCGGGAAGAGAGGAAAGCTCAATCCACGATTCATTGGTCCATTTGAGATTCTTGACCGAGTAAGAAATGTGGCTTATAGACTCGCTTTACCTCCAAGCATGTCTCGTGTTCATAACGTATTTCACATATCCGTGTTACGTAAATATGTAAAGGATCCAAACCACATTATTGAGTTAGAACCAGACGAGATAGCTGAAGATTTAACGTACGAGGAGGTACCTGTCAAGATCTTGGATAGGAAGGAGCATGTCCTACGCTCGAAAATTATACCTCAAGTTAAAATTTTGTGGAGAAACCATGCTATTGAGGAAATGACCTGGGAGTTGGAATCGGAAATGAAAGCGTCACCTTTTCGACATACCAGATACGCACGTCAATTTCGAGGACGAAATTTCATAAGGAGGGGAGGTTGTAAGACCCCAACTTTTATGAATAAAGATTTAATTTTCTTTATATATTATTTCGAAACAGTAAGGTGTTGTTTTGATAAATATGAAAAGTTATGGGTGAAATGTGCAACTATTTTAAAATAAGCAAGTGGTTATAAAATATTCTTGTTGTCGGGGAATATTCGTTTGGTCGTGGAATATTCTTGTTGTCGGGGAATATTCGTACGACGGCGCAGCTATTTGTGGGCCCCACAACGAAATAACTGTCGGATATAGAAAGCGACAGAAATAACCTTTTTATAGAATAACGGCGTAGTTGTTACCGTTAGTACTGTTGAAATACCCGGTGGTTAAAATACAGTGATACGCGGTGTTGCACAGTAGCACACGGTATTGCACAGTATTTCGAATTATTGAGTCTTACGTGAGAAGACACTTACTCAATTATTGTTACAGTAATTACTGTTCAATATTTTATATTATTGACTCAATAATTGCTACGTTGTTATTTTATATTATTGACTCAATAATTATTACATTGATATTTTATTGACTCAATAATTGCTACGTTGCTATTTTATATGATTGATTCAATAATGGCTACAGTTGATATTTTGTATTATTGATTCAATAATTATCACTGCATAGTATTTCACATTATCAACTCAATAATTCATATTATTTGAATAATATTATTAGATAGCATTATTGACAATGTCTAAGGAAGTTATGTCTAGGAGGGGCTATTTAATTGCGCGCCAGTAAGGAGAAGTTCTTATCGGAAGACCCCTTCTTTCCTAGGAACGACCTGGTTGTCAATATTGTAGTTCTATAATATTATTTGTGAATAATTAATTATTAATTTATATGATAAGAAAATATTTATTTTGTGGATATAAGAGAAGGAATTAGTGCTGATGTGTTTTTATCAGTATTTTGGTGTGAAAAATCATCCGTTTATGAATTTCGGATAATTTATGTTTAGAATTTAGAAAAACTTCCTTCTACAAAGTTATAGAGAATTAAATTTTCTATGAAAAGACATATAATTTGTATTTTTCTGACAAAGGGGCTATTTATTATGAATTATTGAAGTTTCGAAAAATAAATATTTTTTAATGGGTGGGCCCCACTTTTGTTGTTTTGTTGAAAAATTCTGAGCAGCCGGCGGCGGAATTTTTTTTAAAAATAAAATATTATTTTATTACTATAGTCTTCTTTGGCATCCTAAGTTTTTCCTATAAATAGGGTGCTTAGGTTAGAATTGAAAATCACACCAGAATCAGAAGTTTTCTCTCTCTATAATATCGAGCGTATTTTTGTGAGTAATTAGATACTTTGAATGTTACTATTCAGTGCAAGTTTCCTTCGGTATTATATTCGATATCCCAGTTAGAAGTATTATCCTTTTTAGGTAAGGGATGTTATTTTCTTTCGTAAATGATGTTATTCTTTTCGATATCATTATACCAAAATATTGTCATGGATTTTATTATGAAATTCTTACTTTTTCCGTCGGGGTTACTATTCACGTATACGGCATTATTCACGTATACGACATTATTCACGAAAAAAATTAAATTTTCTTTTATTTGCCCAAATTGTCTGTTATTGTTACTATCTTTGATTGGATCTAAGTTTTGAGCTTCATTCTTGAATTTTGCTCCACAAAGTATTATTATGGAATATTTTTGAACTTGAATAAACTAAAATACGAATCCTTAATCTTATCCTTTATTTCACTGGATTCGTTATTTATATGGTTTTTCATCATCCTCAGTCCTAAGTAGTGATATAACTGAATATCTTTGGCCTGTAGAGCAAAGATGAATGATTACCTGATGAATATCTTTGGCCGTAGTGCAAAGATGACAGGTGTTGATATGAACATGACCACTGGTGATACAAATGAATATCTTTGGCCTGTAGAGCAAAGATGAATGATTACTTGATGAATATCTTTTGCCGTAGTGCAAAGATGACAGGTGTTGAGATGAACAGGACCACTGATGATACAAATGAATATCTTTGGCCTGTAGTGCAAAGATGAATATTTGATTTGAGATGTATATTGATTGATGTTACAGGGATAAAATATTGATGATAAACGGTTATTTTCGCTGCGAATATTGATCTAAAACTTGTTGTCAATAATATTTTATCTGAATTGTTGAAGACTAACGATAATTTATATTTCATTATCTTAGTCATAAGATTCTTTACTGGGCTAGTTGAGCTCACCCTTTTCATCTGTTGTCCTCTTCAGGAAATGAGAATGTTGCGGGAACTAGTCGGGGGACAGAGTGATGGTCCGAATTAGAGCAGTAGTAGTCCTCACTATTTCTGATAAATAGTGTGATAATAACTGTAATGAGGACTTAGTTTGAATATTAATATTTTCTACATATTTGTATTGACATTCACAGTTGTGTGGTCGTATTTTGCACAACCGTGTGATATAAAAGTTTGTATTTGAATTCTGTACCATGTATTTGGCGACTCAGAATGGGTTGGGTTGATTGGACCTATTCTGGGGCGCGTCACAATACACCCCCCGCCTCACTCACCCAAAAATAATAATATTTATTGATTATGTATACACTCCCACCCCGCGCACACCAAACTGCCCCCCCACCCCCACCCCCACCCATAAAAAAAATAATATTTATTGATTATATATACATTCCGCCACCCTCCACTCCACCCCACGCTGCCCACCACACTCCCACCCACACACCGCCCACCCACCGCCCACCCACCCCCACCCCCACCCCCACCCCCACCCCACAAAAATTAAAAAATAATATTTATTGATTATGCATACATCCTCGCCCCGTCCCGTCCCGCCACCCCACCCCACCCCATCCCCCACTCTGCTCCCACCCCCACCCCCCTCTCAAAAAAATAATATTTACTGAATAATATAATCACTTATTTAAAAGTTTCTAATTAATTTTTTATTATTTTTTGATGTATAAATAAGTTTAAATTATAGTTTAAAATATGTTATTATTGGTAAAGGTATAATAGTCCAAACGATATTTGTTAATCCAATCCTTTAATTATTTCTGAAAAATACAAACATAACATGAGATTGTTTTAAGTTATCCCATGAATAATTCTATAAAAAACAAACATGTGACTAGGACTATTTAATCATAGGATTAATAGTCTTGGATTATAATCATTGCAAACAAACATGGTCTACGAGTGTTATTTTGTGGCCTCTTTAAATTTCTGGAATATTTACATTTCAAATGAACAATAGTAGAATTGACTAATAACAAGCATGAGTTCAGACTTCACTTCACAGTATGCTAAATAGAAGTCCAACAACCGGATTTTCATCAAAAACCTGAGAAACAAGAATTTAGAATAAAAATATATCAGCAGCAGCAAAAACAGTAGCATATAACAGCGTTGCAGATGAAGTATAGCAGCATCTTTAAAAGAAATAACGAAATATAACTTGATATCTTACCCCTTCTCCTATATTCTAATTTTTTCTTTGTTTTCATTTTGCTGTTCAAACACAAACCAAATGTTGAAAATTTTATAGAACTAATGGTACTACCCTATCACAAGCACACCACCCATCCAATCTACACATCAGGAAAATTTACCATCAACCCATCAAGGCAGGAAAAGGTGCTAACTGTACCATGTATAATAACTACACGACAACAACAATAAAGTTCCAGAGGAATTTATGGCACAACAATGAAGCATGTAACTGTAGCAGCAGCAGCAGCAGCAGCAGCAGCTAGAATTCCACATCTAATTACCTGATAAGCTCCAATTTTACACTTAATTCTAGCATGGCATGTACAGAAGATATTGCTGAAAGATGCAATCAGCATACATAATTAATTTACATTAGGTAGTCACTCAGTATGATTTCAATACTTAAGCAGTGGGATATGAAGCTTGCATTGCTATGCCACAAAGGCCTTCCTTTGCTGCAACACCTCTTTGCATCCTTATGTACCCTTCTTCGCCCCAACTTGTGCCCCATGAGTTCTTCACAAGCCAATACTTGGTGCCATCACTGCTAGTACCATAGCCAATAGCAGTAACACCATGGTCTAGATCAGTGCCACACTGTCCTGTAAATACGCCACTCGAGTAAAACTGGAAGTCTGATCCCCCAGCATCGATGGCCACAGAGATGGGTTGATTGGCAACAGCTTTCAGCAGTGCACTCTCAGTATTGGCAGGCACATCTTCGTGGCCAGTAATCTTGGCTGCATGGTTTGCTTCTTTGTTGGCGTTGCACGTGCCATCAGTTCCGCTGTAAGGGTAGTTTGTTTCAGTGGAGAGGCCGTGGTTTTGTTGGATGAACTCAAAGGCATTGTCCATTAGACCACCCTCGCACCCTTGATCTTCCCCACTAGTATCACAATCAACAAGCTCTTGCTCCGATAGAGAGATCAATTTGCCAGTTTTGAGTTGTGTAATTCCTTCCATAGATGCCACAGCCGAAAATGCCCAGCAACACCCTATGCATTTTGACAAGTAGAAGTTTTAGTATATGTAATAGCTTCGAGTTAGTTTTACATTTCTATGAACTTGAAAACTTACCACACTGGCCTTGGTCTTTTACTGGTGTAACTGCACCTTTCTTTCTCCAGTCCATGGTAGCTGGCACAACAGTAACATTTTCATATCTGAACAAAGTTGTTGCTATGGAACAGACATGGCTCTTGAATTTATTTCTTGAGGTCGTAAACTCTTCATTTGTGAGGTCTGCAAATTCGTTGACCCCTAGTTTGTAAGGCTTGTTATTTGCTCTGTTGAATGATTGTATATATTTCAGGTTCTCTTCGAATATGGCAGAACGCCTACTTTTCTCATCGGCATCTTTATATACACGACCATAACGAGCCATCCATTGCTCATGCATCTCAAGTATTGATGCCTCATTGAGAGAGCGAGCTGCAGCAATAGAAGCCAAGGCTCCCAAAATGAAGAGCATTGCCATGATAATGATCTGGTGTTTGCTTGTGGAAGCCATTGTTGTAAGATAGATGAATAAGATGTATTGAGAGCTTATGCACTCTAACACCGGAATCCTGCCATTATATATAGGTAAATTTTTTGAAAAGCTTGTTTTGAACTTTCTTAGGGAAATTATTGTCTATCTGCGTGCCTGTTAAATTATTGTCTATCTGCGTGCCTGTTAGATTGTTATGATTCCGACTTTTTATTTTTGTTTATTACTAATTTGATATGATTGCTAGTTTTCTTTTGTTTCTTGCTGTACTCATCTGTTTCGTATGTATAATGTTAAATATAGTAGCACTTCATTCCACCGTGCCATTTGGTTCATCCATGTTGAAGGTTTTGATAAATCTGTCAGAGTTTGAGAAGATATTCACACTTAAAATATAGTGTACAAAATGAATAAAAAAGCCTTAATAAAATTTTAGATATCATTTCCTTTTCCCTTAAGCCTATCTATCTTTCGGCCCAGGGGCGGATTCAGCCGCGTAGTTCAGTGGGATCAAATTCAGAAAAAAATTCCTTAAGAATAAAAAATTAATAAAATGAATCACAAAATTAAATAATCCTCAAATATTATTTACAATAACATTTTTCGAGATTTCATTGTTTGAAATTGTTGCATGATAATCTCATTTTTAATAGTTGTAGAAATATCACGCTAAACGTAAATTACTAATGTACCGTTTTATATGTTTCATTGGGGTTGGACTTTGCTCAAAAACTTGGAACAATATCCACAGTTGTATATTATTAATAACTAAGAAAACAACAAATATAAAAAGGCTGAATGATACTTTTGTCCCTCCAAGTTGTTACTTACTTACAAAGTCGTTCTTAAAGTTAATTTTTCGTTAGTTAGGTCTTTAAAGTGACATTTTTTGGCGTTTCCGTTCCTTCTACCCGATTTGACCCAACCCAACCCATTTAAACCAAATTTTGACCCAACTCGACCCAATTTTTAATATTTTAAAATAAAATAAATATTTTAAATATTTTAAAGTTTCATAAAATATAGATTCAAAAAATTTAAATAAGAAAATAAAAATTTATATTAAAAAAAGTAGATTTTTTTTCATTTTTTATGTAAAACTTTATTTTCAAAAAAGAAGAAGTTAATATCCTTATTATATGTATTCTTAATATTAGAATTTTTAAAAACAAAAACTAAAAATTAAAATTAAAATACAAAAAATAGTAAAAGATAAATTAAAAACTGATTCAATTTTTTTAAAAATATTAATTTAAAAAGTTATAAAAATAATTATTATTTTAAGGAAAAAAATTTGGAGAATTTTTCATTTTTAAAAAAAATGAGTAAGGTTTTATAAAATATATATTCAAAAAAATAAAACTTTATTTTCATAGAACAAAAACAATTTTTTTTTTTGAAGATGTGTAAATTTTCATAAAAATAATTAAGATTTAAAAAAAAATTAACTTTACTTTTTTTGAATCTATATTTTATGAAATTTTACTCATTTTTGAAAAAAAAAGTTTCTAATATTTTTTTCTTAAAATAATAATTAATTTTAAATCTTTTTAAAAATAATATTTTATTTTAAATATAAATATAAAAATTATTTTTGAAAGAATATTTTATTTTAAAATATTAAAAATAATTATTATTTTTAAATTTTTTAAGAAAATATTTTATTTTAAAATATTAAATTAAATTAATTTTTAAAATGTTTTTAAAAACAATATTTTATTTTTAAATATTAAAATTAATAATTTATTTTATTTTAAAATATTAAAAATTGGTGTTGGGTCAAACTAGGTCGGGTTGGTTCAAAAGTTGGTCAAAATGGGCCGGGTTGGGGTCAAATCGGGTACAAGGAACGGAAACGCCAAAAAAATACCACTTTAAGGACCTAATTGACAAAAAATAAACTTTGGGGACGCTTTTGAAAGTGAGTGGCAACTTGAAAGGACAGAAGTGTCATTCAGCCAATATAAAAATCAAAACAGTATAAACATTAAACATTATACTATACAGATTATAAGTTTATTTGGATCTCTTTTCACTCCTTTTCGTTTTTAGTTTATTTTTTTTAAAAAAATTTGTGTTTCCCCTGTTAATTTATTATGTTTTTTTTTCTCAATTAAACCATTAATAAGTAACATTACAAAATAAATTACAAAAAATTTAAAGAAAGTAAAAATAGAATAGAACACATACTTGAAGAACTTTTATTTGATGAAGTTCTCTTCATTGTTGGGTTGCAGTGTTGCTTTAAGAAGTAAAAAATTCTAATTTTATAAAAGTACAAAAAAAGAAGAATATATAAATTGTAAGACCCCGAATTTTATGAAATAAAAGTATTCAATTTTTTATATAATTATTATTCTATTCAGTAAATGGTTAAATTGATAAAAGGTTAAAATTAAGGGTGATATGTGCAAATTTTACAAAGTAAACAAGTTGGCATAAAATATTCGTTGTGTCGGGGAATAATCGTTTGGTCCGAGAATAATCTTTTTGTCGGAGAATATTCATACGATGGCGCAGTCATTGGTGGACCCCACAAAAGAATAACTATCGGATATAGAAAGCGACAGAAATAACATTTTTTAAAATAACGACAAAACTTTTACCGTTAAACTGTTGAAATACCTGGTGGTTAAAAATACAATAATACGCGTTGTTGCACAGTAGCTGTGACGCTCACAAAATAGATTCAATACTCAACCCATTCTCAGTCGTCAAATACATGGTACAGAATTTAAATACAATCTTTTATATCATATGGTCGTGCAAAATACGACCACACAACTGTGAGTGTCAATACAAACATGTAGAAAATATAAACACTCAAACTAAGTCCTTATTACAATTATTATCACACTTTTTACAAAAATAGTGAGGACTACTACTGCTCTAACTCGGACCATCACTCTGTCTCCTGACTAGTCCCTGCGACATTCTCATTTTCTGTAGAGGACAATAGAAGAAAAGGGTGAGCTCAACTAGCTTAGTAAAGAATATTATGACTAAGATAATGGAGAATAATTTATCGTTAGTCTTCAACAAGTCAGATAAAATATTATGGACAACAAGTTTTAGATCAACAACTGCAGCAGAAATAACAATTCATTAGAAGAGTTAAGTAGAAAATGATGTCTGCTATCTTCTATGATTTAAAATTCCATCACCAATATTTTATCCCTGTAACATCAATCAATATATATCTCAAATCAAATATTCATCTTTGCACTATGGCCAAAAATATTTATATCACCAGTGGTCATGTTCATCTCAACACCTGTCCATATTTGCACTACGGACCAAAGATATTTATCAGGTAATCATTCATTTTTGCACTACAGACCAGAGATATTCATCAAGTAATCATTCATATTTGCACTACAGGCCAAAGATATTCATTTGTATCACCATTTAAGACTGAGGATGATGAAAAATATTTTAAAGAACGAATCTAGTGAGATAAAGCGCAAAGATTATGAATTCGTAATTTAGTTTATCCCAGTTCAAGAATACTCCATAATAATCAATTGTGGAGCAAAATTCAAGAATGAATATCAAAACATGGATACAATCAAAGATAGGAACCATAACAGACAACTTAGACAAAGAAAAGAAAATTTAATTTTTCTGTGAATAGTACTGTATTTGTAAATCGTGCCGTATACGTGAATAGTAACTCTAACATGAAAAGGTAAAAATTTCATAATAAAAATCATACCAACATTCTAATGAAATGATACTAGATGAAACGCAAAATTCAAAGAATTTCTGATCATTTCAGGAATTATAGAAGCAATTCTTACCGTAGCAAGGTTGAATTTAGGAATATGGAATGAAATATTATTACTTTCATAATATGGAATATGAAAGAAAATAATATTATTTATGAATATTGAAAGGAAGTAACATCATTTACTACAAAAAATAATATCCCTTACCTTAACAGGAGAGTAGTTTTGACTGAAATATCGGATATTATGTTGAGGAATTCTTGCACCGTAATTCACACTCAAACTATTCTTATACTCATTAGAAATACGCTCAATATTATAGAGAGAATTTTTTTTGATTCTGGTGTGATTTTTATTTCAAACTAAGCACCCTATTTATAGAAAATGCTTAGCACACTAGGATTGACAAATGCAATCTCGATGGCTTTCTCAGCACACCAACTATGAAATCAAGTAGTACTCCACATTTGACTAATCAACATCTTTGAAAAATCCCACCAACACATGCTTATATATATATATATTAAAATATTTATTATTATTAAAAGAATTTTATTTTTTTTTCTTCCATCTCATTTTTTTATACCATAAAAATAATATCATCATCTAAAATATAAAATTATATTATTATATTATCACATTATACTATTATAATGTAATATTATAATAATATACTTGAATAAATATTTTATCGGAGATGATAAAATATCAACTTTCAACAAATGTGTTATACTAAAAATTCTTCCGTTTATATCATACTTGAATAAATATTTACTTATCAAATTTATCGACAATCAATTATTATTCACAATTAATATTATAGAATTACAATATTGACAATCAGGTCGTTCCCAGGAAGGAGAGGGCTTTCCGATAAAGATTTCTCCTTATTGGCGCGCAATTATATAACCTAACCCCTTTTCTCGACAGAACTTCCTAAACATTATCAATAATGTTATCTAATAATATTATTTCAATAATATGTGTGACAATTATTAATTTAATAATGTGAAATACTGTGCAGTGGTTACTGTGATAATTATTGCATCAATAATATAAAATATCAATGTAGCAATTATTGAATCAGTAATATAAAATATTGAACAGTAATTACTGTAACAATTATTGAGTAGGTGACTTTTTACGTAAGAATCAATAATTAAAAAATACTGTGCAATATCGTGTGCTACTGTGCAACAACGCGTATTACTGTTCTTTTATCACCGGGTATTTCAACAGTTTTAACAGTAAAATTTTTGCCGTTACTTTTAGAAAACTTATTCTTATCATTTTTTTCATCCGACAGTTTTTCGTTATGGGGCCCACAAATAGTTGCGCCGTCGTACGAATATTCTCCGACAACAAGAATATTCCACGACCAAACGAATATTCTCCGACAACAATGAATATTTTATAACCACTTTCTTATTTTATAAATTTTGCGCATATTACCCATAACTTACAAAATTTATCAAATCAACCCCTTACTATTTCAAAATAATATATAGAGGAAATTCAATTTTATTCATAAAAAGTTAGGGTCTTACAGTAGCACACGGTATTGCACAGTAATTTTTAATTATTGATTATTACGTAAGAAGTCGCTCATTCAATAATTGTTACAGTAATTACTATTTAGTATTTTATATTATTGATTCAATAATTGTCACAGTAACCACTGCACATTATTTCACATTATTAAATCAATAATTGTCACACATATTATTGGAATGATATTATTAGATAGCATTATTAACAATGTCTAGAAAGTTCTTTCGAGAAAAGTGGTTAGGTCATATAATTGCGCGCCAATAAAGAAAAATTCATATTGGAAAGTCCCCTCTTTCCTAGGAACGACCTGATTGTCAATATTATAATTCTATAATATTAATTGTGACACCCCCAAAATAGGTTCAACACTAAACCCATTCTGAGTTGCCAAATACTTGGTACAGAATCCAAATACAATCTTTTATATCAAACGATCGTGCAAAATACGACCACACAACTGTGAGTGTCAATACAAACATGTAAAAAATATAAACACTCAAACTAAGTCCTCATTACATTTATTATCACACTATTTTACAAAAAAAAATAGTGAGGACTTCTACAGCTCTAACTCGGACCATCACTCTATTCCCCGACTAGTACCCGCGATATTCTCATTTTCTGAAGAGAACAATGGAAGAAAAGGGTGAGCTCAACTAGCCTAGTAAAAAATATTATGACTAAGATAATGAAGAATAAATTATCGTTAGTCTTCAACAAATCAGATAAAATATTATAGACAACAAGTTTTAGATCAACAACTGCAGCAGAAATAACATTTCATTAGAAGAGTTAAGTAGAGAATGATGTCTACTATCTTCTATGATTTAAAAGTCTATTATCAATATTTTATCCCTGTAACATCAATCAATATATATCTCTAATCAAATATTCATCTTTGCACTACGGGCCAAAGATATTCATTTGTATCACCAGTGGTCATGTTCATCTCAACACCTGTCTATCTTTGCACTACGAGCCAAAGATATTCATTTGTAATCATCTTTGCACTACAGACCAAAGATATTCATCAATTAATCATTCATCTTTGCAATACAGGCCAAAGATATTCGTTTGTATCACCATTTAAAACCGAGGATGATGAAAAATAATTTAAGGAACAAATCCAGTGAGATAAAGGACAAAGATTGGGGATTCGTAATTTAGTTTATCCAAGTTCAAAAATACTCTATAATAATCAATTGTGGAGCAAAATTTAAGAATAAAGTTCAAAACTTGGATCTAATCAAAGATAATTTGGATAAAAAATAATATTTTTTTATCGTAAATAGTAACTCGTGAATAGTAACTCATCATGAAAAGATGAAAATTTCATAAAAAGTTCAAACCAATATTTCAGTGAAATGATATTAGATGAAGCGCAAAACTCAAATAATTTCTGATCATTTCAGGAATTATATAAGCAATACTTACCGTAAGTTCAGATTTAGGAATATGTAATGAAATATTATCACTTTCATAATATGGAATATGAAAGAAAATAATATTCTTTATGAATATTGAAAGGAAATAACATCATTTACAAGAAAAATAATATCCTTTACCTCAGTATAATACTCAATCTGACTGGAATATTGAATATTATGATAAGAAAAATTTGCACCGTTATCACAACTCAAAGTATCTAAATACTCACAAGAAATACGCTCAATAGTATAGAGAAAGAAATTATTTCTGATTCTGGTGTGATTTTCATTTCTAACTAAGCATCCTATTTATAGGAAATGCTTAGCACACCAGGATTGACAATGCAACCCTCTGTGGCTTTCTCCAGCACACCACCCTTGAATTTTTTTCTTTAGCATTCTTCACACACAAAAGGACAAGAGTGGGGCCCACCATTCTAAAAAACTCCACCAAAATATTTTAAATTTAAACAATATTCAAAAAACTTCAATAATTCACAATAAATAGTCCTTTTATCAAAAAAAATATGAACGTTATGTCCATTTCATATAAAATTTAATTCTCTATAACTTTGTAGAAGAAAGTTTTTTCAAATTCCGAACGAAAAATAACCTAAGTTTACATACGGATGATTTTTCCACACCCCCACTCTGACAAAATATATACTGATAAAGACCTCCGTATACCAACTTTGAAAAATCAACAATCAACATTTTACAACAACAAGTGGGGCCCACCAACTCCCAAAATATATTTTTAGCATTTATTGTAATAAAATCAATTCAGACCCAATTTGCTCTCTTTCTCCACATTTTATTCATATATCGTGAACTATACTAGGAATAGATATATTATATATAAAGAATTAATAGTTTTGGTATAGTAAGCATTGATGGTATAGAAGATTGATAGAATGATGAAGCAATGGAGTAAGAGATTAGAGTTGATGGAGAAATTTAGACTTTTCTAAATCTTCTAGCTACGCTAGATTTTTAAAATTTATTGACTTCGAGCTAGTGTTTGCACTTCTATTTTCCTGAGAAAACATTGGGTCAGATGACTGAACTAATGAGTTTTAAAAACGATACCGTTATTCGTATGTCTATGCTATTTGTTTTGGCTAAGACAAAAATGATTTGAAAATCTTTCAAAACGTATTTTTGACTATATACATCATTTGATATGGTGTAGAATGGTAAACGATGGAGTCGTTAAGGCAATTGAACCTAGTGTCCGGAGCGATTGTAAGATTGTCTGTCCATTATGGTATGATGTAGTACGACAAAGTCATAAAATGACAGAATCTTCAACGTACGACTGAGGTGGTACGGTATCATGATGTCATAAAAGAACTTTTAGTTTTCGTTTAAACTATGAAAAAGATCAATTAAATGAATTAGATTCGATTGATGTCCGGATTGTTGAAAAGAGTCTAAGCTATTTGATTCGACTAGACGACTGTTAAAGAATAATTATAGAATTCAAGCATTCTTGTGTATTTATGCCAAACCAGATTGCTCTGGTGCGGATTTAGATGTTGAAAAGCTGAGGTGAACAACATTATAAAGGGGACATGTTTTCGGAGATAATAGTTCCGAACATAACGCATATAGTCGTTACAAAATACTACGTTGTTGTAAGACCCCAACTTTTATGAATAAAATTAAATTTTCTCTATTTATTATTTTGATATAGCAAATTGATTAATGTGGTAAGTTATGGGTAAAATGCGCAAATATTTTAAAGTGGTTATAAAATATTCATTTTTGTCAAGAAATATTCATTTGGTCGTGGAATATTCTTGCTGTCGGGGAATATTCGTACGACGGCGCAACCATTTGTGGGCCCCATAACGGAAAATTATCGGATGAAGAAAACGACACGAATGAGTTTTTTAATAATAACGGCATAGTTGTTACCGTTAACACTGTTGAAATACCCGGTAGGTAAAGTAAAGTAATACGCGTCGTTGCACAGTAGCACACGGTATTGCACAATATTTTTATATTATTGTTAATTCAATAATTGTCCCTGCACAGTATTTCTCATTATCAGATCACTAATTCATATTATTTGAATAATAATATTAGATAGCATTATTGGCAATGTCTAAACAAGTTCTGTCCAGGAAAGGGGTTTGGTCACCTAATTGCGCCAGTAAGGAGAAATCCTTATCGGAAAGCCCCTTCTTTCCTGATTGTCAATATTGTAGTTCTATAATATTATTTGTGAATAATTAATTATTAATTTATATGATAAAAAAATATTTATTTTATGTGGATATTAATGAAGGAATTAGTGTTAATGTGTTTTATCAGTATTTTATTGGAATGGAGGTGTGGAAAATCATCCGTATGTGGATTTCAGACATTTTTTGTTTGGAATTTAGAAAAACTTTCTTCTACAAAGTTGTAGAGAATTAAATTTTATATGGAATAGACATAAGATTCATATTTTTCTGATAAAATGGCTATTTATTATCAATTTTTGAAGTTCCAGAATAATTAATTTTTGGGGTTATAAATATTTTTTTCACAAAAAACATTTTTAATATGGGTGGGACCCACTTGTGTGTGCTGATGAGAGTGATGTGGTGTGCGTAAGGAATTTTTTTTAAAATATTATTATTTTATTAAATTTTCTGCTTTGGCATTCTAAACATTTTTCTATAAATAGGGTGCTTAGTTTAGAATTGAAAATCACACCAGAATCATAAGTTTCTTTCTCTATAATATCGAGCGTATTTTTGTGAGTATTTCGATACTTTGAGAGTTGATAATCAGTGAAAATTTTCTTCAGTCTTATATCCGATATTTCAGTCAGAAGTACTGTTCTTTTGAGGTAAGGAATGTTATTTTTTTGAAAATGATGTTATTTCTTTTAATATTATTATACCGAAATATTGATATGAATTTTGTTGTAAAATTTTTACCTTTTCATGTCGGGATTACTATTCACTTATACGACATTATTCACATATACGGCACTATTCACGAGTACTATCACGAAGTATGATTTGTCTTATGAAAATTTCTACCATTTTATGCTGGGTTTACTATTCACGTATACGACACTATTCATGAATACGGTACTATTCACAAAAAAATTTAAAAAAATAATTCTTTGTCCAAGTTGGCTATTATGGTTCCTATCTTTGATTAGATCCAAGTTTTGATCTTCATTCTTGAATTTTGCTCCACAATTAATTATTATGGAGTATTCTTAAATTTAGATAAACTAAATTACGAATCCCTAATTTTTTTTCCTTTATCTCACTGGATTCGTTCTTTAAAATATTTTTCATCATCTTCAATCTTAAATGGTGATATAAAAGAATATCTTTGACCGGTAGTGCAAAGATGGATGATTATTTGATGAATATCTTTGACCTGTAGTGCAAAGATGAATGATTACCTGATGAATATCTTTGGCCCGTAGTGCAAAGATAGACAGGTGTTGAGATGAACATGACCAACTGGTGATACAAATGAATATCTTTGGCCTATAGTGCAAAGATAAATATTTGATTCAAGATATATATTGATTGATGTTACAGGGATAAAATATTGATTATGGACTTTTAAATCATAGAAGATAGTAGACATTATTTTCTGCTTAACTCTTCTGATGCATTGTTACTTCCGCTACAGTTGTGGATCTAAAACTGGTTGTCCATAATATTTTATCTGATTTGTCGAAGACTAACGATAAATTATTCTTTATTATCTTAGTCATAATATTCTTTACTGGGCTAGTTGAGCTCACCCTTTTTATCTATTGTCCTCTTCAGGAAATGAGAATGTTGCAGGGACTAGTCGGGGAACAGAGTGATAAGCAGAGTTAGAGCAGTAGTAATCATCACTATTTTTGTATAATAGTGTGAAAATAATTGTAACTATTGAGGACTGACTTTAAGTGTTTATATTTCATATTATATACGATTTGTATTGACACTCACAGTTTGTATGGTGGTCCTGCTCACGACCTTTTGATATAAAAGTTTGTATTTGAATTCTATACCATGTGTTTGGCAACTCAGAATGGGTTGGGTTGATTGGACCTATTCTTTGGGCGTCACAATTAGTATCAGAGCTTAGGGATATGGTCTCTAGCGAAGACCGGGGAATAGAACTAGGAGGGGAGAGACGAATAAATCCTTCGCTAGTGTATCCTACCTAAGCTTATGTGGTATTTAATTGGTTAGTCAGAGCATAGGGTTACTATGTGAAATGTTAATTTATTTAATTAACCCTTATTTTATGACAGTATTTGAGAATGGCAGCTGAGAATGTTAACAATGGAGTGAATTAGACCGTGGAGACACCTTTAATCACCAACTAGGAGAACGTGCAACAGGAAGACAATATTCCTTCTGAAAACAACACCACTGATCAGACGATGAACGATGGAATGTTTAAAAGCTTTTTACAGTTCATGCAAAACCAGACGAGGGAGACTCGTGTGCAAAATACAGGTGAAAATAATAACAACACACAGATTGTCACTGCCAAGCAGTTCAAAGAGTTAGGACCACCAGAGTTTTTCAGAAAGCCGGATCCGAACAAGGCGGAGACGTGGGTTAAGCAAATTACCAAGATATTTGATGTCTTGGGATGCACGGAGTAACATAAGGTTCCATTCGCTACCTTTATGTTCCGTGGAGAGGCAGATTACTGGTGGGAGTCTGTGAAGCGTACCCATCCTGCCGCATTCAAGATGTCTTGGGAAGCGTTCCAGAAACTATTCATTGACAAGTACTTTCCTGAAAGTATTCGTCATATGAAGGGGGTATATTTTATCAAACTAAAATAAAACAACATGACTGTGTCCCAGTACGAGGCTAAGTTAGTGGAGTTGTCCAGGTTTGCACCTCATTTGGTAGAGAATGAGGAACGTATGACACGGATGTTTCTGAGAGGTTTGAAACCCGAAATTCGTCAATATCTCATTTCTCACAAATTTTCTCTCTATTCAGATGTAGTAAACAGGGCTCAGTTATTAGAGCAGGATAATGAGTCTGTTCAACCAAGGGACCACAACCAAGGGTCGTATCGGTAGCAACAGTCATCGGAGCAATGACAACCAGCGGGGAAAAAAGTATCATGACAGAAGCGGTAACCACTCTGGAGGTAATCGTGGCCATGATAGTAGAAGAAGAGAGTCGGGGGGGGGGGGATTTCAAAAAGAGAAGGTACAACAATGAGAACGTGAAGACGTCGACAGTAGCACCAACATCAATGTTTCTAGGGGAGGAGAACGACAACCGGTCGTATGCTATAAATGCGGGAAAAAGGAACACATCAGCCCAAACTGCCCACAACAATTCAAGGCATGCTATAACTGTGGAAAGGAAGAACATATAGCTCGAGATCGTCCTGTAGCGAAACCAAGTCCAGCGGGGGTGGTGATTTCAAAGGCGATTTCGGACAAGTCAAAGTCGGTGGTTCCTGGAAGAGCGTTTGTAGTGACTGCCCAAAATACGAGGAACCCAAACGAGGTGATCACGGGTAAGCTAATCATAAACTCTTGTAAAGTTTATACTTTGTTAGATACCGGTGCTACCCATTCTTTTATATCACCTACTTGTGCTCAACGTTTGAACTTGACACCTAAGAAATTAGATTTTGACTTATCTGTTGAGACTCCGTTGGGAGAAACCTTAGTTACATCTATAATTTATAAATCTTGCTTGATTCAGATTGGTACCCTCACCCTACCTGTTGATCTTATATCTTTGAAAATACTTGCATTTGATGTGATTTTAGGAATTGATTGATTAACCACTTATCATGCCAAAATTAATTATTTTCGTAAGGTTATTAGTTTTCATATTCCTAACCAACCTGTTGTGCGAATTCAAACCACCAAACCACTAAAATCAGTCAATGTCATTTCAAGTCATGAAGCTATTCGTTTATTGAAAAATGGATGTCAAGCTTTCTTAGCCCATGCCACTGATCTAAACCAGAATACATCAGGTTTCAATGCTATTTTTGTTGTTGATGAGTTTCCCGATGTATTTCCCGAAGAACTTCTCGGTCTACCCCCAAAACGTGAAGTTGAATTCTTTATTGACCTTGAACCCGGTACAAAACCTATTTCTAAAATCCCATATCGAATGGCTCCTATTGAACTTCAGGAGTTAAAGGTCCAACTACAGGAGTTGTTAGACATCGGTTTTATTCATCCTAGTACGTCTCCTTAGGGTGCTTCTGTTTTATTCGTAAAGAAGAAAGACGGGAGTATGCGACTTTGTATTGACTATCGGGGGTTAAACCATGTCACCATCAAGAATAGGTATCCGCTATCTCGTATTGATGACCTATTTGACCAGTTGCAAGGAGCACAATTCTTTTCAAAGATCGATCTTCGTTCTGGATATCATCAGGTGAAGATTAAAACTGAAGATATTACAAAGACTGCCTTCAGAACTCGATACGGGCATTATAAATTCTTAGTCATGTCTTTTGGATTGACTAATGCTCCTACTGCTTTCATAAATATGATGAACCGTGTATTCAAAGAATATTTAGATCAGTTCGTGGTTATCTTTATTGATGACATCCTCATTTTTCCAAAAGCCGTGAAGATCATGAGCACTACTTGAAGCTGATACTTTAAAGGCTTCGTGAAAATAAGTTATATGCTATGCTGAAGAAATGCGAGTTCTGGCTTGAGGAAGTAGCATTCCTTGGGCACGTGGTATCGAAACATGGAGTATCTGTTAACCCAGCGAAGATTGAAGCAATACAAAGTTGGTGGCAATCGAAGTCGGTGATCGAAGTACGTAGCTTTCTGGGCTTAGCTGGTTATTATCGGAGATTCGTGGAAGGATTTTCTTGAATCGCTACTCCATTAACTCAGCTGACTTGGAAATATACAAAATTCATTTGGAGCGAGGAATGCGAGAAGAGCTTCTAAGAGCTCAAGAGGAGGCTCATTTCGGCACCTGTTCTAACAATACCATCTGGTTCGGATGGATTTGTCATCTACAGTGATGCTTCGGGCAAGGGGTTAGGATGTGTTCTCATGCAACATGAGAAAGTCATAAGCCTATGCTTCGCGACAACTTAAACAATATGAGAGGAATTATCCTACTCATGATAATACGGATCATAAGAGCCTTAAATATTTCTTCACTCAAAAGGAACTCAACATGCGGCAACGACTTTGGCTTGAGCTGTTGAAAGATTACGATCATACCATCCAATACCATCCGGGAAAAGCGAACGTGGTAGCTGACGCGTTGAGTATAAGATCATATGCGGGAACGAGTGCGATGATGTCCACACAAAGGCCTATTATGTGTGAATTACAAAAGATAGAGATAGAGTTCAAGACTTCGGGGACCCACATGATGATGTCAAGTATACGCGTAGAACCAACTTTGATTGATAAAGTTAAAGCTGCTCAAGCTACGGATCCGGAGCTGATAAAGATGAAGAAGAAGGTGCAAGAAGGTGCGGTTCCAGAAGCAAGAATCGATGAAGAAGGAATACTTCGAGTCAACTCTAGACTTTGTGTTCCTAACGATTCTGATTTGAAGCTTAAAATCATGATGGAGGCACACAATACACCGTTTGCAATCCATCCTGGTAGTACCAAAATATATCGTGATCTTCGGCATACATTTTGGTATTTAACTTGTCAACGTGTAAAGGCGGAGCATCAAGTGCCAAAGGGTCCATTGCAACCACTTAAGATTCCAAAATGGAAGTGGGAACACATTACCATGGATTTCGTTACGGGTCTTCCCAGGGTTTCTCAAGGCATAGATGCGATTTGGGTTATTATTGATAGATTAACCAAGTCTGCTCATTTCTTGCCGATACGGGAGACTTATTCCCTTGAACGTCTTGCTCGTATATACATAAATGAAGTTATGAGATTGCATGGCATGCTAGTATCCATAGTTTCGGATCGTGACCCAAGATTTACTTCACGATTTTAGGTTAGTTTGCAGAAAGTTATGGGCACGAATTTACGATTCAGTTCGGCATATCATCCTCAAACGGACGGGCAATCGAAAAGGAGTATTCAAACTCTTGAAGATCTATTGAGACTTTGTGTTCTAGACTTCAAAGGAAATTGGTATAAGTACTTACCATTGGTGGAATTCTCCTATAACAACTGTTATCAGGCAAGTATAGGCGTGGCTCCATTCGAGGCATTGTATGGGAGAAAGTGTCGTTCTCCAGTATGCTGGGATGAGGTGGGTGAAGCAACATTGTTGGGACCAGAGTTGGTACGTATGACTATGGAAAAGATCCAAATGATCCGACAATGTATACAAACGGCACAGGATCGACAAAAGAGTTATACGGATCTTCATCGAAAGGACGTGAAATTTAATGATGGGGATCATGTACTGTTACATGTTGCTCCGTGGAAAGGAGTTATTAGATTCGGGAAGAGAGGAAAGCTCAACCCACGATTTATTGATCCATTTGAGATTTTTGATCGAGTAGGAAATGTGGCCTATAGACTCGCTTTACCTCTAAGCATGTCTCGTGTTCATAACGTGTTTCACATATTCGTGCTACGTAAATATGTGAAAGACCCAAACCGCATTATTGAGTTAGAACCAGACGAGATAGCCGAAAATTTAACGTATGAGGTGGTACCTGTCAAGATCTTGGATAGGAAGGAGCATGTCCTACGCACAAAGGTTATACCACAAGTCAAAGTTTTGTGGAGGAACCATGCTATTGAGGAAATGACCTGGGAGTTAGAATCGGAAATGGAAGCGAGGTATCCTCACCTTTTTGAAACACCAGGTACGTACGTAAATTTCGAGGACGAAATTTCATAAGGAGGGGAGGTTGTAAGACCCCAACTTTTATGAATAAAATTGAATTTCCTCTATTTATTATTTTGATATAGTAAGTGGTTGAATTGATTAATGTGGTAAGTTATGGGTAAATTGCGCAAATATTTTAAAGTGGTTATAAAATATTCATTTTTGTCTGGGAATTTTTGTTTGGTCGTGGAATATTCTTGCTGTCGGGGAATATTCGTACGACGACGCAGCAATTTGTGGGCCCCATAACGAAAAATTGTCAGATGAAGAAAACGACACGAATGAATTTTTTAATAATAACGGCGTAGTTGTTACCGTTAACACTGTTGGAATACCCGGTGGATAAAGTAAAGTAATACGCGTTGTTGCACAGTAGCACACGGTATTGCACAGTATTTTTATATTATTGTTAATTCAATAATTGTCGCTGCACAGTATTTTTCATTATCAGATCAATAATTCATATTATTTGAATAATATTATTAGATAGCATTATTGGCAATGTCTAAGGAAGTTCTCTCTAGAAAAGGGGTTTTGTCACCTAATTACGCGCCAGTAAGAAGAAATCCTTATCGGAAAGCCCTCTTTTTCCTGAGAACGACCTGGTTGTCAATATTATAGTTCTGTAATATTATTTGTGAATAATTAATTATTAATTTATATGATAAAAAAATATTTATTTTATGTGGATATTAATGAAGGAATTAGTGCTGATGTGTTTTATCAGTATTTTGTTGGAATGGAGGTGTGGAAAATCATCCGTATATGGATTTCGGACATTTTCTGTTTAGAATTTGGAAAAACTTTCTTCTACAAAGTTGTAGAGAATTAAATTTTCTACGAAATGGATATAAGATTCGTATTTTTCTGATAAAAGAGCTATTTATTGTGAATTTTTAAAGTTTCAGAATAATTGATTTTTGGGGTTATAAATATTTTTTTCACAAAAAATGTTTTTAATATGGGTGGGACCCACTTGTGTGTGCTAATGAGAGTGATGTGGTGTGCGTAGGAAATTTTTAAAAAAATATTATTATATTATTAAATTTTTTACTTTGGCGTTCTAAACATTTCCCTATAAATAGGGTACTTAGTTTAGAATTAAAAATCACACCAGAATCATAAGTTTCTTTCTTTATAATATCGAGCGTATTTTTGTTAATATTTCGATACTTTGAGAGTTGATAATCAATGCAAATTTCCTTCAGCCTTATATCCGATATTCCAGTCAGAAGTACTGTTCTTTTGAGGTAAGAGATGTTATTTTTTTGAAAATGATGTTATTTCTTTTAATATCATTATACCAAAATATTGATATAAATTTTGTTGTAAAATTTTTATCTTTTCATGTCGGGATTACTATTCACGTATACGGCACTATTCACGAATATGGTACTATTCACGAGTATTATTCACGAAATATGATTTGTCTTATGAAAACTTCTACCATTTTATGTCGGGTTTACTATTCACGTATACGACACTATTCACGTATACGATACTATTCATGAATACGGTACTATTCACAAAAAAAATAATTTTTCTTTTCTTTATCCAAGTTAGCTATTATGGTTCCTATCTTTGATTGGATCCAAGTTTTGATTTTCATTCTTCAATTTTGTTCCACAATTAATTATTATGGAGTATTCTTGAACTTGGATAAACTAAATTACGAATCCCTAATTTTTGTCATTTATCTCACTGGATTCGTTCTTTAAAATATTTTTCATCATCTTTAGTCTTAAATAGTAATATAAAAGAATATCTTTGACCGGTAGTGCAAAGATGGATGATTATTTGATAAATATCTTTGGCCTGTAGTGCAAAGATGAATGATTACCTGATGAATATCTTTGGCCCGTAGTACAAAGATGGACAGGTGTTGAGATGAGCATGACCAACTGGTGATACAAATGAATATCTTTAGCCTATAGTGCAAAGATGAATATTTGATTCAAGATATATATTGATTGATGTTACAGGGATAAAATATTAATTATGGACTTTTAAATCATAGAAGATAGTAGACATTATTTTCTGCTTAACTCTTCTAATGCATTGTTACTTCCGATGCAGTTGTGGATCTAAAACTGGTTGTCCATAATATTTTATCTGATTTGTTGAAGACTAACGATAAATTATTATTTATTATCTTAGTCATAATATTCTTTATTGGGCTAGTTGAGCTCACCCTTTTTATCTATTGTTCTCTTCAGGAAATGAGGATGTTGCAGGGATTAGTCGGGGAACAGAGTGATGGGCAGAGTTAGAGCAGTAGTAGTCCTCACTATTTTTGTATAATAGTGTGAAAATAATTGTAACTATTGAGGACTGACTTTGAGTGTTTATATTTCGTATTATATACGATTTGTATTGACACTCACAGTTTGTATGGTCGTCCTGCTCACGATATTTTGATATAAAAGTTTGTATTTGGATTCTGTAGCATGTGTTTGGCGACTCAGAATGGGTTGGGTTGATTGGACTTATTCTGGGAGCGTCACAGTTGTAGCTCAACGTAGTGGTACAATAGGACGGCCACCTAGTGTACGCATGAAGGGTGTTTTCAGTCTTTGTGATTGATAAACACTCTAGTTTGCAGTGTGAAGGATTTTGTTGAAGCATTAGTAAACCTAGAGAAGTGTTCTTGGTCTTGTGACCCCTCAGCATAATTTAGAATCTGAGTTATTCATACTACTTCCCGATTATTGAAAAATCGTGGAAGATTCTTATTTTTCTGAAGGATGAATGTAGTAAGTAGAATGTTCTTTAGAAAGGAGAAAATGGTAGGATGCGATTGAGCAAGTTATAATAATAAAACTTCCGAAAAGAGAATGGATAAAATTATTCAAGAGAATATGTAATATTCAGAATAGCACCGAGTAGAGGAGGTTTCGATGATTCCGAGGACGGAATCCTTATAAGGGGGGAGGATGTAAGAATCCGAATTTTTAGAAATTATAAAATAAGAATTTAGTAAATAAATTTTTTAAGACATGATATGGGTTCAAATAAGAATATTTTAATGCGTTATGAGTATGTGGTATTGTGTTGCATAGGGTAATATGAACTATGCAATATGTGATTTTATGTTTAATAAGTATATTATTATTATATATTTGTTATTTATTGAGGAGGCGATTTATTTGGGGAAAAAGAGATGGATAAGACTTATCTATCGATACTAAATAATGTATAGAATTATTTTATTATAGTAAGTTGGTGACATTAAATATCTTTAATGTATAATCAATATTTTCTTGAGTATATATACTAGTGACTAGTATGATTGTAATATAGGTTATTATTAGTGCTTAAGCTATCCATGGATGGATTGAGATAGTAAATAATGAATTAGTTAAGGGAATTAACTAATAAGTATAAATGTTGGTTAAATTAAATTGAAAGTTATATTATGGAATAATATAATTTGAATATTAAAGCCTTAATTAACTATGGTGATATAGTAAAGGGTTTAGGATCACTTAAGTAAATAGCGAGTTAATACATGTGTGGAGTATGTGATTATAGTAAGTGCCTTTATATATATTACTTAGCATGGTAATATGTGAATGTGCGAACGGCGTTAATAAAATTTATATATACATTGTTAAACCAATATATCTTCAAATAAATATTGATTATATAATTAATTAATATTTGAGATATGGTTAAATGTATAGATTAAAAAAATTATTATGGGGACAATTTATAGAAAGGAAAGAGAAATAATTATTATATATTTCTAATAAAGGATATTAAAATAATTTTTAATATTGAATTATTTTAATAAAAGGGAGAATGTTATTTTAAATAATAATATTACCTTATATGTTTTTGTATGAGGTAATAGGTATGATTAATTAATATGGTAAATATATTAAAATATATTTGCTATATGTAATAAATTGATGGAACAATTTATCATAATAGAAAATAAACTTATGGTCTATTTTCTATATAATATGTGTACATGTGTTGTACATATGATTATTTTAATAATACTTATATATTATATTAAAATAATATGCGTAAATCGTTTTATTATGATTAATGCCTCTATTGCAGAAAATGTAATAAGAACATTTTATATCATGTTATGACGGAATACATAATTGTAATTATATCTTATGTAATTCCAAAAGGGTTAAATCTATAAAATAAAACTAAGTTATTTTAATGTATTAAATAACTTAAGTTATTATTTTATCGTAGATTTTATAATTTAAATAATTAATAGAGTAAATCTTAATTATTCTAAACGTAAAGGTTATACATATTATAAGTGTGTAATTATTTAAGGTAGCTTAGTATTAAAGTGCATGTGTCACACAAACCTTATATTAAAGGAATATTAAAGTGTGGTGGAAGTAATAATGAGCTTAATATTGAGCTTGTGAGGTATGCCTAGTGTGGTAAAGTGGTGGAATAAGTATTTATTAAATAATTTAATGAATGAATAATTAAAAGAATTAATTATTATTATTATGAGAATTAATTGCTATGTGCAAGTATATATGTTATGAGAACATATAATTAAGTATTATAACGATAATACTTTATGACCATATTATAAGATGTAATATTAGTTGGTGAGATTGTTGTGTTAAGCTTGAGACCTATTAATTTCTAGGCTTATATAATTATGCCTTATGTAGCATAAATAGTAGAGTTAAATCAATTGAAGGTTTAACTATAATTATTAAATGGTGAGTTAATAAATAATTGTTATTAATTATCATTATAATATTTGAGTGTACTTGAGATAATAATTTAATGGAAAATGGTGGGATGGTGGTACCCAACTAAATTGTATGTAGCCCAATTAAAATATTAATTGAATTAAACCTATGTACATGAGGTGCATGATTATAAGTATTGGTGTACATATATGTAGGGTTGTATATATGTGCTCATAACTAATATTAATGTAGCTATACTAAGTTATTAGAATTTAATAAACATAAGTGTGCTGCTGAGTAGCTTGTCCCAAAATCAGTGTCACCCCTTATAACAGCCGTGACTTAGCCATTGGCCTAGCTTATTCCTCAAACTCAGTGTAATCAAAATAATGGTTGTGCAATGATGAAAGGGGAGATGGCTCAAATAGTAGCCATGATTTGCTACTCCACCAACTCTTCTCAATCCTATGTGCTCTTCTTTTTTCCGTTAGTTGAAAATGGTGGACAAAGCTCTTGAATGGGTAATAGATTTTCTATAAATTGTAACCTCTTCTCTTCCCAATTGTTTTGCTACATTCTCTGTTAACTTAAATTAGAGTGAGAATATATTGATTTGGAGAGGAGACTAGGAATTGAGTTTTGAGCAAGCGTAGAAATTCACAGAGGTAATATTCTTTATCTATATTCTCAATTTTGATTTCAAATAAATCTTAGAATTATCATAAATGGATTGTTAATTGATGATAGCATGTTATTGGAGTATTAGTATACATGTATGGAAGCAATATGATTTAGTTTCAGAATGCTTCATGAAGAATTTTATTATGTTTGGGTTTTGAATTCTGCAGAAGCAGAGCCGTTCTGGAACTATCCAGGAATGGCGCAGCTGCGCCAGTCCTGCAGTTCAAAACGGCGCAGCTTCGCCGCTCCCACATCTTATAACAGCGCAGCTGCGCCAGGCACCAGTCTTGAATTTCAGTTGCTGTTAAAATCTGTTAAGTCCTAATATGTTGGTATCACTTAGACATGCATGAAAATAGGTTTAACATGTATAAGTATGTACCTTGACGTAGCATGAACGTTCTTGACTTCGTTAGTATGTGATTCTAAAGAAAGTTATAAGTTTTAAAAATGGACTTCGACATATACTTGAGATGTTTATGTTCTGACTTTCTAAGCATGTTTGTATAGTCTAGATATGCATGAAATGTGAGTCTAAGGTGTTGAGTATACACTAGGACACATGGTTAAGTTGAAAATGATTTCAAAAGCAAAACTTGGACTTTTTGCAAAACTAAGTTGCATGATTTTAATGTAACTATATTCTGATGTTTTTGACATACATACTAGTACTTTTAACATCACTAAGATGGCCTATGTGTGCACACACCTCGTTAGACACTATAAAAGTTAGTCAAGCATGAATTAGACATATTTTAAAGCAATAAACGATGCTAGTTATACGTATATGATGAGGATATTTGTGAGCATGCATAATTAACAGATTATATGATTACCTCACATGTATCATGATGAACATAGTAGCCTTGCATGATTAGTTTAAGCATGACAAGGATTTTGAGAATAAAACTTAGGAAGTTTTGAAAGTGAGGTGGACGAACATGAAGTTACTTACATTCTGACTTTATGTGCAAGTATGATAGGACTTGTATGCCTCTATTCATGATTAGTATATGCACCCTGCTAGTTAGACGTGATATGCACTATACAAGTATGTTTTAAAGTAAGCGTTAAAGATGAACTATACTAGCTATACATAAACAATTTGGATGTATGTGAGCATGTGTAATATGCTATGTGTTAGTACCTATACATGCTAGAAAACCCAAGTAGAACCAGAAAGCAAAAAGCTAATTCTAGACTGATCAGGGAAGGGCGCAGCTGCGCCCATCCCAAGGCTTAACTCAGCGCAGCTGCGCTACAGGGCACTGCTGCCTGATTATTTTTAAAATGTAATTTGAACCTTGTAGTAAGCTTACATTGTTATCATGAGTTATGAAACAGAGTCTAAATGATGTGTTGAGAGTTCATTGATGTAATGATGATATAAAACCCGGAATTGATAAATTTTTCTAAGGTTTGCAAAACGTAAGAACAATGTGGAACCCATATCTATAAGTTTTAAATACGTGTCAAACACATAGTGAGTCGAGTGTGTGATAAGGGTTTATGAATGTTGTTATTAAATATGTATGGTTAAAGTATACCATACATACCTAACTATTGTAAGAGTATAATAAGAAAGTGAAATGAAGGTTCTAAGAACCAAGTTAGAAAATAATGTAATGATTGTTATTTCATTGAGAATGTATGAATGTGTGACTGATGGGTATAAATCCATGATTATATAACTGTGTAGAAATACACGAAACGCGGATAACTTTAAGCAGTTAAGTCGTAGTTGATAAACTACGAATCATGCAAGTCTTTCAGTTCCTATTTGTTATATGAATTCGATAACTGTTAGTTGAATTGTATTATGCTATGATGATGTTGACTTATGTATGAAATGTATATGAGATATTTTTGAGATTGAAAGTTGATCTTTGATGATATACTTGTGAAGTTAATCTCTATGCCTGTTATGTGAGAAGTAACATGCGAAGTAAATTTAAATGATTATGAATGCATGAACTGAGTATGATATTATATGCTATGTGATGTATGAAAACTGTTAGAATTGTTGAGCTGTCGAGCTCACTCTTGCAAATAACCATTTTTGCAGGTTAAGGACTCACGGAAAAGTCACATGTTGATAGAGTTCAGTAGTATCGCAAGAAGATTATTACTTAGTTAAAGTTATGCCCTTAAACCATGTTTAGGTTCTAGGAGATGTATATGATAGTAGTTTACGATGTTTAATACATGTTAAGTTGTAAAGATGTATTAGTTAATACATAGAGGATATCGAATTGAGATGTAAAAGTTTATACAATAATTCGAATAGAGTGAATCATAACATAAGTTGATTCAAGGATATGTAACTGATTCAAATTTAGGAAATCAATAAAAAAAAATTATTCAAAGGATATAGAAAAGTTTAAATTATTCCGTATTTTAATAACATCGATTATGATGTAAAGACAGGAATGGTAAATGACCAAGATTGAATACTTATTAAAGTTTGGGGTCATTATACAGATCCTGAAAATGAAATAAAATTTATATTCTAATTTGTAATAAAGCGAAATTATATTCATTAAGTTATGAATAAAAGATGTAATAGTTTGACGATAGTAGTATCGTGGCGAACCGGATTCGAGGTTCGAGGAAACTCGGATTTGGGGGCAGTTTCCAAATATTTTAATTCCTAAAACAATTATTGACGGTACCTTTATGTAACGTATCATTGATAAGGAGTGTGGGTACTGTATTCGTACTAAAACTCACACTTTATGTGTGGTCGTATTGTGTACGACAATTGGATATAAAAGATTTGTATTTGGATTCTGTACCATGTATTTCTTGACGACTCAGAATAGGTGGGTTGTGTAGTAAACCTATTTTGGGGGCGTCACATAAATAATTACAAAAATTCCTAAAACAATTGTTAAATTTGGAAAATTTAAAAACTAAAATTAAAATAACCTAAACACTTAGTTGCTCTGTGTCTCTATTGCGAATTTGGAGACATGGAGTTGTTGCTCTGTTGGTTCAATGATTGTTATGTGTTGCTTTGTTGATGAACCGCCTGAACAGATGAAGTACTAAAAGATTAAGACTACTAGTGGAGTAGTAGGAATTGGATAATGGGATTAATCTTGGTCCCGTTCATACCGTCAATATCCCTTGTTTTAACTGGGATAATGGGATTGTTGGTCTTATTTTTGTGGACTGGGAGTAGTTTGTTTATGCATTCTAATAGTTTTTACTTTTTAAATCAAATATAAAAATTTCATTTAACACTCCGTCAATTTTTTTTTTTAAGTTGACCCTAGACTCATTGAAATCTTAGTGGGGGTAGGTGCCCCCTGCCCCATGCTTGGGTCCACCCTTATTTCCACCTACTGAATAATAGCACAAGACCCATGACCTCTTACTTTGCAGGAAGCCTAGCTACCACTTGAGCAAGGCCGGTTAGTAATCTTCCTTTTTAAATGCATGTTCTGAGCTGATGCAGTCATTACAAAGCTATGATCCAAAACAGATGAAATTTCGACTATATGTTTACTCTTTGAATCTGAAACCGTATTTGTACTACAGATACGAAATTTATTTTATGAAAACATTAATTTTATACTACTGGCCATCCTTTTTTGTTCAATTTTGGTTTTTTTTGAATTGAAGTTTTTTTAATGAGAAAAACTTATATTTTATTAGCAGAGCTTGGATCCATGTACAAGTTTAGTGCGAAATAGTGTAAATAAGTATTAAGGGTAACAATTTCGGAGAGCTGCGTAATAAGTAGGGCTCTCCTATAATTTTATAATTCCTGTAATTTATTGCAATATATAGCATGGCCCTAATGTTTATATGTTTCGATACAACAACAAACAATTTGTAAATTTATGATAGTTGGGAGTGTTGTGCATTTAATAAATACAAATCAAACTAACCTACCTAAAGCAATATGATCCCACATAATTAGAAATATTTTTAGTTTGCTCCAATATATCAAAATAACTCATACTATCGAAATAACATATGCATAATACACTATATAGGTGAGAAAGATGGAGATAAGAATTTGCATCCACAGTAAACACAGGTAAAATGCAGATTCAAATTTGCATCTCACACTAAATTCGTAGTATGTATAAATAGGGATGACACAAAATTTTCATTTCCCATCTACCGGAATGTAGATGCCATGATATGCTCATGCAACCTACATTCATGGCCTTGAATAAACAATATCAAAATGCCATGCAAAAAAAAAAAACAATATCAAAATGTGATGCACACAGTTCTTTGTTTTCTTTAAAAAACAAAATTCTTTAGATTATTCACTCATTCATGGCCTTGAATAAACAATACCAAAATGTGATGCAAAAAAAAAAAAACCACAACAGAAAATATATCCAAGCAAGAAAAAGTTACTAAATGTATCAAGGTTCCACAAGATTTATGGCACAACAATGTAGGTTGTAACTGTACCAGCAGCTAGTTTTTCACATATAAATATACATTACAAGGTTCAATATTACATACAACGGGCAATATATAGAGAAAAGGTAATAAGGCAACAATCAGCATACATAATTTACATTAGGTAGTCACTCAGTATGATTTCAATACTTAAGCAGTGGGATATGAAGCTTGCATTGCTATGCCACGAAGGCCTTCCTTTGCTGCAACACCTCTTTGCATCCTTATGTACCCTTCTTGCCCCAACTTGTTCCCCATGAGTTCTTCACAAGCCAATACTTGGTGCCATCACTACTAGTACCATATCCAACAGCAGTAACACTATGGTCTAGATCAGTGCCACATTGTCCTGTAAATACGCCACTCGAGTAAAACTGGAAGTCTGATCCCCCAGCATCAATGGCAACCGAGATTGGTTGATTGGCAACAGCTTTCAGCAGCGCATTCTCACTATTGGCAAGCACATCTTCGTGGCCAGTAATCTTGGCTGCATGGTTTGCTTCTTTGTTGGCGTTGCACGTGCCATCAGTTCTGCTGTAAGGGTAGTTTGTTTCAGTGGAGAGGCTGTGGTTTTGTTGGATGAACTCAAAGGCATTGTCCATTAGACCACCCTCGCACCCTTGATCTTCGCCACTAGTATCACAATCAACAAGCTCTTGCTCAGATATAGAGATCAATTTGCCAGTTTTGAGTTGGGTAATTTCTTCCATGGCTGCCACAGCCGAAAATGCACAGCAACACCCTATGCATTTTGACAAGTAGAGGTTTTAGAATATATAATAGCTTTAAGTTAGTTTAAAATTTCTTTGACAGCTTGAACCTTACCACACTGGCCTTGGTCCTTAACAGGTGTAATTGCGCTTTCCTTTCTCCAGTCCATTGTAGCTGGCACCGAAGTAACCTTTTTATACTTGAAAAAAGGCTTGTAAATACTTTGAATCGCTGTTAAAAACTCGAGTGGATTTAATAATTGGAGGAATTAGGTAATTGATTTAGATTGCATAATTGGGGATATTGTAGTCTTAAACCTTTATCACCTGAATCAAATCTGTGATAAAACTAGCTTTAGTTAATTTAATTTAGTTTTAATTAGAAAATAATAAAATTCGGTTGTTTAAATAAAATTGAATTGATATAAAATTAGTATTTGAAATTTGTTAAATAGGATTTCTCGTGGGTACGACACTCTTTTTTATCACTTTATTAGTTGTTGATCGTGTATACTTGCACGTAATTGTTAATTGTGAAATCGGACAACAAGTTTTTGGCGCCGTTGTCGGAGAATCTTAATTTAATATTAATTTCATATTGGTTACAATCAATTCAATCTTAATGTAAACGTTTTTCTTTAATTGTTTCTTTCTTTCTTCTTGCAGGTTTTTCATCCGTGTATGCACACTAGGTCAAAGGGTAAGAAGGAACATTTGCAATACGCCGACGATATTGAAAAGAAGTTCTGGAAACTTCGATTAACTAGCTAGTGAGGAAGTATTTACGGAAGAAAAACTGGCAGAGGAAGCTGAAAATCCAGTAGTTATGGTGACGAACGAACAAAAATCCTAAGCAGTGACAGACATTCAGTCTATCATTCGGAGACCGAAAATCAATGCAAACAGTTTTGAAATCAAACCGGGTACCATTCAAATGCTACATAATTCAGTTCAGTCTGGGGGTGGTCCGAATGATGGTCCGAATGAACACATCCTAAGCTTTTTGGAGATATGTGATATGTTCAAGTTCAATAATGTTACGGAAGAAGTAGTGAGGTTAAGGCTATTCCCGTTCACACTGAGAGATAAAGCGAAAAGTTGTTTGCACTCTTTGCCACCGGGATCAATCACAGCCTGGGACGATTGAGCTCAAAAATTCCTTGCTAAATTTTTCCCACCTGCAAAGACGGCAAAGCTAAGGAATGACATTCACACTTTCACCCAGCTTGACTCTGAAACATTGTACGAGGTGTAGGAAAGATTTAAGGATTTGCTCCGCAAGTGTCCACATCATGGGATCCCGAGATAGTTGCAGGTACAGACTTTTTGTGATGGGTTGCATGGACCTACAAGGACTAGTATTGATGCAGCAGCTGGAGGTGCCATTATGGGAATTTTTTTTGATGATACTTACCAGTTGTTAGAGATAATGGCCAACAACAACTATCAGTGGTCAATGGTAGGTCCAATCCACCAAAAACGACAGGGAAGTTAGAATTGGATGCGGTTACAACATTATCTGCACAAGTAGCCGCATTGACTAAATAGATTGATTCATGGGGACCACAAAGAAATCAATAGGTGGCGATGGTGTGTGAACTTTGTGCGGGTAATCATGCTACTGATCAATGCGCCATCAACATAGAGTCGATGCATTTTTTGGGGAACTAGAATAGGCCACAATAGCAGTATCAAAATGCTTATAAATCGAGGTGAATGAATCATCCAGATTTTTCTTGGAGTAATAATCCGACACAAAACCAAGCTCCAAGGCCACAATATTCACCCGGATTTCAAAATCAAGCAACCCTATAGGCGAAAAAGCAACTAGCTCAAGAGGAGATCTTAGCAAAATTCATTATAGCCACAGAAAGGAGAATGAATGATCAACATATACTGTTGAATCAAGTGGATTTAAATGTGAAGAGCCCAGCACTATCAATAAAGAATTTGGAAAATCAGATGGGACAGTTGGCTCAAGCCCTTAACAATCTCAAGGAGCTTTGCCTAGTGATGCAGAGGTCAATCCAAAGAGGGAAGGAATGGAGCATTGCAAGGCGGTCATGCTCCGGAGTGGAAAGGATTTACATGAAACTGTTGTGGATAGAAACTCTAAACAAACATCAATGGAAGAGAGCCCGATCAAAAAGGATGAAGGCAAGGTAATCGATTGTATTGAACCATCAACAGCAGTTGAAAATTCAGTTGTACAGAAAGAGAAAGGCAAACAAGATTCTAGTGTGCCCCCCGTTCCATTCCCACAACAATTTCAGAAGTCGAGGTTGGAAAAATAGTTTGCACAGTTGTTAGAAGTGTTCAAGAAATTGCACATTAACATCCCGTTTGCGGAGGCATTAGAGTAGATGCCAAGTTATGTCAAATTTATGAAGGAGATCCTGTCTAAGAAGCCAATATTGGGAGATTTTGAGATAGTTGCGTTGATAGAGGAGTGCGATGTCATATTGCAGAAAAAGATACCACCAAAACTTAAGGATCTGGGTAGCTTCACAATACCATGCACGATCGACAATCAGTTCTTTGGTAGAGCCCTTTGTGATTTAGGAGCCAGTATCGACTTGATGCCGCTGTCGATTTATAAAAATTTGGGTTTGAAGGAAGCAAAACTCACCAATGTCACGTTGCAACAAGCCAGAATGAGGTGCTACATGATTGCAGTAATATTCCCTCAAAATCTCAAGGTTCCACAAGATTTATGGCAAAACAATGAAGGATGTAAATTTCACATATAAATACATTACAAGGTCCAATGTTACATTCAACTATGAGCCATGAACATAGAGAAGAGGAAATATGGTAGCAATCAGCATAAATAATTTACATTAGGTAGCAACTTATTTGTAATTTTGATATTTAGGCAGTGGGGTACGCAGCTTGCGTTGCAATGCCACATTGTAATTTTGATATTTAGGCAGTGGAGGTCTTGGGTTCATTTCTTTGGAGTAACGGTACGACGTAGGCAAGTCAATGCACATGTGGCACTTGGGGGCTCAATATGCACAATTTTATCGGACAAAACCAGATAATGTATGGTTGGTGATTATTACTCTTAAAAAGATGTAATTGTGTGTATTTGGTTAAATACAAAATAAAATTTACACACAAAGTAATAATAAGCTTATTAATTCCCTCCAATATGTCAGGATTTTTTTTTTCCAAAACAACATGTAAATTTTTTGTAAAGCTTGTTTTGAACTTTCTTAGGGGAATTATTGTCTATCTGCGTGCCTGTTAGATTCTTATGATTCCGACTTTTTTATTTATTTATTACTAATTTGATATGATTGCTAGACTTTGTTGTTTTTTTTGTTTCTTGCTGTACTCATCTGTTTCATATGTATAATGTTAAATATAGTAGCATTTCATTAGGTTCTGATAAATCTGTCAGAGTTTGAGAAGTTATTCACACTTAAAATATAGTGTACAAAATGAATAAAAAAGCTTTAATAAAATTTTAGATATCATTTCCTTTTCCCTTAAGCCTGCCTATCTATCTTTCCGCCCGGGCGGATCCAGCCGCGTAGTTCAGTGGAATCAAATTCAAAAAAAAATTCTTTTGAAAATAAAAAATTAATAAAATGAATCACAAAATTAAATAATATTCAAATATTATTTACAATAACATTTTTCGAGATTTTATTGCTTGAAATTATTACATGATAACCTTATTTTTAATAGTTGCAGAAATATCACGCTAAATGTAAATTACTAATGTACCGTTCTATATGTTTCATTGGGGTTGGACTTTGCTCAAAAACTGGAACAATATCCACAGTTGTATATTATTATAACTAATGTATAGCCAAATGAAAACAACAAATATAAAAAGACTGAATGACACTTTTGTCCCTCCAAGTTGTTACTCACTTTCAAAGTCGTCCCTGAATTTTATTTTTCGTCAGTTAGATCCTAAAAGTGACATTTTTTGGCGTTTCCGTTCCTTCCACCCGATTTGACCAAACCCGACCCATTTAAACCAAATTTTAACCCAACTCGACCCAGTTTGACCCAATTTTTAACATTTTAAAATAAAATAAATATTTTAAAGTTTCATAAAATATAGATTACAAAAAATTAAATAAGAAAATAAAAATTTATATTAAAAAAGTAGATTTTTTTTTTCATTTTTTATGTCACTTTATTTTTAAAAAAAGAGAGTTAATATCCTTATCATTATTATATGTATTCTTAATATTAGAATTTTCAAAAACAAAAACTAAAAAAAGAATTTAAAATATAAAAAACAGTAAATTATAAATTAAAAAGGTGATTAATTTTTTTAAAAAAAATAAATTAAAAAGTTATAAAAATAATTATTATTTTCAGGAAAATTTTTTGGAGAATTTTTCATTTTTTAAAAAAATGAGTAAAGTTTTATAAAATATATATTTAAAAAAATAAAACAAAAAAACAAAACTTTATTTTCATAAAAAAAAATTTATTTTGAAGATGTGTAAATTTTCATAAAAATAATTAAAATTTTAAAAAAATTAACTTTACTTTTTTTGAATCTATATTTTATGAAATTTGATTAATTTTTGAAAAAAAAATGAAGTTTCTAATATTTTTTCCTTAAAATAATAATTAATTTTAAAACTTTTTAAAAATAATATTTTATTTTAAATATAAAAATAAAAATTATTTTTGAAATAATATTTTATTTTAAAATATTAAAAATAATTATTATTTTCAAATTATTTTAAGAAAATATTTTATTTTAAAATATTAAATTAAATTATTATTTAAAATGTTTTTAAAAATAATATTTTATTTTTAAATATTAAAATTAATAATTTATTTTATTTTAAAATATTTATTTTATTTTAAAATATTAAAATTGGTGTTGGGTCGAGTTGGTTTAAAATTTGGTCAAAATGGGTCGGGTTAGGGTCAAATCGGGTAGAAAGAACGGAAGCGCAAAAAAAAATCACTTTAAGGACCTAACTGACAAAAAATGAACTTTGGAGATGATTTTGAAAGTGAGTGGCAAATTAAAAGGACAGAATTGTCATTCAGCCAATATAAAAATCAAAACGGTATCAACATTATTTTACTATGCAGATTATAAGTTTATTTGGATCTCTTTTCACTCCTTTTTGTTTTTAGTTTAGTTTTTTTTAAAATTTATGTTTCCCCTTTTAATTTATTATGTTCTTTTTTCTCAATTAAACCACGAACAAGTAACATTACAAAATAAATTACAAAAATTTAAAAAAAGTAAAAATAGAATAGAACACATACTTGAAGAACTTTTATTTGATGGAGTTCTCTTCATTATTGGGTTGCAGTGTTACTTTAAGAAGTTAAAAACCCTAATTTTATTAAAGTACAAAAAAAGAAGAATATATAAATAATTACAAAAATTCCTAAAGTAATTGTTAAATTTGGGAAATTTAAAAACTAAAATTAAAATAACCTAAACACTTAGTTGCTCGGTGTCTCTATTGCGAATTTGGAGACTTGGAGTTATTGCTATGTTGACTCAATGATTGTTATGGATAATGGGATTGGTCTTGGTCCCGTCCATACAGTCAATATCCCTTATGCTCCTGTGCTTGCATTGCCTAACTTTGACATTCCATTTCAAGTGGAAACTGATGCTTCGGGGGTGGCAGTTGGAGCTGTCCTCATGCAACAAGGTCATCCTTTGTCTTTCTTTAGTAAAAAGTTATCTAAAAGAATGCAACAAGCTTCAGCTTATATACGGAAATTATTTGCTATTACACCTGCAGTGGCCAAGTGGCGCCAATATCTACTGGGATCTAAATTTTTTATATTCACAGATCAAAAAAGTTTGAAATGGTTGATGGAACAGGTGATACAAACACCAGAACAACATTACTATCTCATAAAATTATTAAAATTATTGGGATATCACTGTGAGATTAGGCCATACATTGGTGAAAACCAACGGGGCTGCAGATGCTTTATCTAGAGTTCAATTGGGATCATAAATTAACTGATCTCACATCATTAAAAATATTTTTAATTTGCTCCAATATATCAAAATAACTCGTACTATCGAAATAACATATACATAATACACTATATAGGTGAGAAGGATGGGAATAAGAATTTGCATCCACAGTAAACACCCGGAATGTAGATGGCATGATATGCTCATGCAACCTACATTCATGGCCTTGAATAAACAATATCAAAATGCGATACAAAAAATAAAACAATATCAAAATGTGATACACACAGTTCTTTGTTTTCTTTAAAAAACAAAATTCTTTAGATTATTCACTCATTCATGGCCTTGTATCTAGTTCATGATTGATTGGCCATCCTTTTTTGTTCAATTTTGGTTTTTTTTTGAATTGAGGTTTTTTTAATGAGAAAAACTTATATTTTATTAGCAGAGCTTGGAGATATGTACAAGTTTAGTGCGAAATAGTGTAAATAAGTATTAAGGGTAACAATTTCGGAGAGCTGCGTAATAGGTAGGGCTCTCCTATAATTTTATAATTCCTATAATTTATCGTAATACATAGCATGACCCTAATGTTTATATGTTTCGATACAACAACAAACAATTTGTAAATTTATGATAGTTGGGAGTGTTGTGCATTTAATAAATACAAATCAAACTAACCTACCTAAAGCAATATGATCCCACATAATTAGAAATATTTTTAGTTTGCTCCAATATATCAAAATAACTCATACTATCGAAATAACATATACATAATACACTATATAGGTGAGAAGGATGGGGATAAGAATTTGCATCCACAGTAACACAGGTAAAATGCAGATTCAAATTTGCATCTCACAGTAAATTCGTAGTATGTATAAATAGGGATGACACAAAATTTTCATTTCCCATCTACCGGAATGTAGATGGCATGCTCATGCAACCTACATTCATGGCCTTGAATAAACAATATCAAAATGTGATGCAAAAAAAAAAAACAATATCAAAATGTGATGCACACAGTTCTTTGTTTTCTTTAAAAAACAAAATTCTTTAGATTATTCACTCATTCATGGCCTTGAATAAACAATACCAAAATGTAGGTTGTAACTGTACCAGCAGCTAAAATTTCACGTATAAATATACATTACAAGGTTCAATATTACATTCAACTCCAGCATGTCATGTACATACAATGGGCAATATATAGAGAAAAGGTAATAAGGCAACAATCAGCATACATAATTTACATTAGGTAGTCATTTATTTCTGATTTCAATACTTAAGCAGTGGGATATGAAGCTTGCATTGCTATGCCACAAAGGCCTTCCTTTGCTGCAACACCTCTTTGCATCCTTATGTACCCTTCTTCGCCCCAACTTGTGCCCCATGAGTTCTTCACAAGCCAATACTTGGTGCCATCACTGCTAGTACCATAGCCAATAGCAGTAACACCATGGTCTAGATCAGTGCCACACTGTCCTGTAAATACGCCACTCGAGTAAAACTGGAAGTCTGATCCCCCAGCATCGATGGCAACAGAAATGGGTTGATTGGCAACAGCTTTCAGCAGTGCACTCTCACTGCTGGCAGGCACATCTTCGTGGCCAGTAATCTTGGCTGCATGGTTTGCTTCTTTGTTGGCGTTGCACGTGCCATCAGTTCCGCTGTAAGGGTAGTTTGTTTCTGTGGAGAGGCCGTGATTTTGTTGGATGAACTCAAAGGCATTGTCCATTAGACCACCCTCACAGCCTTGATCTTCCCCACTAGTATCACAATCAACAAGCTCTTGCTCAGATAGAGAGATCAATTTGCCAGTTTTGAGTTGGGTAATTCCTTCCATAGATGCCACAGCCGAAAATGCCCAGCAGCACCCTATGTTTTATACAATTGCAAGTGTTAGTAAATACACTAGTAAGCAAGTTCTCTCTTTTTTATTTTGTTTTTTGAATTTGAAACTTACCACACTGGCCTTGGTCCTTAACAGGTGTAACTGCGCCTTTCTTTCTCCAGTCCATAGTAGTTGGCACCGCAGTAACATTTTCATACTTGAACAAAGTTGTTGTTGTGGAGCAGACATGGCTCTTGAATCTATTTCTTGAGGTCGTAAACTCTTCATTTGTGAGGTCTGCAAATTCATTGACCCCTAACTTGTAAGGCTTGTTATTTGCTCTGTTGAATGATTGTATATATTTCAGGTTCTCTTCGAATATGGCAGAACGCCTGATTTTCTCGTCAGCATCTTTATATACACGACCATAACGAGTCATCCATTGCTCATGGGTGTCAAGTATTGATGCCTCATCATTGAGAGAGCGAGCTGCAGCCAGAGAAGCCAAGGTTCCCACAATGAAGAGCATAGCCAGGATAATGCACTGGTGCTTGCTTGTGGAAGCCATTGTTCTGCTTATGGGTAAGATGGATGAATATATGTTGTATTGGGAGCTTATGCACTTTGACATTGGAATTCTGCACTATATATCCAAATTATTTGTAAAGCTTGTTTCTGGAAATTCTAAAAGGGAAATTATTATTGTCTATCCGCGTGCCTGTTAAAATGTTACTGATTTGGATGTTCTTTTGGGTTTTTTCTCTTCCACCGTGCCGTTTGGTTCATAGTATTAGAGAGTTTGAGAACTTAATGTTTTCTCTTCCACCGTGCCGTTCGGTTCTTTAAAATATTTTATATTTAGAACAATAATGTTAAAAAACGTATAAAAGTGGTTAAATAAAATTTTAGATGTGATTTCCTTTCTTTTCGCTCGAGTTTTTCGAGTTCTACGGCGCCTACATGTAAATGTGCTGAATTTATTTAATGAAAAACATTAATTTTATATATTTTCATCCGCTAAACTTTCAGTATACAAACAAACATATATTTTTATCATCGCAAGATATATTTAACATTTATTATTTATGGTGGTAAACAGGAGGTAGGCTTAAAATTCATATTATGCAAGCTTATATATTCTCACCCCTGGAAGCAACAAATGCCATTGCTTGCTGAATGATGAGTGGGAATTGATACTTAATGAACTTGATTCTTTTGTTTTGCATAGGAATATCGCAGAATTAATTGAGTTAAGTATTTTTATTTGATCACTTGGAAAAAGGCTTATAAATACTTTGAATTCCTGTTAACAAGTCGAGTGAATTTAATAATTGGAGAAATTGGGTAATTGATTTAGATTGCATAATTGGGGATATTGTAGGCTTAAGCATTTATCATCTAAATCAAATCTGTGTGTTAAAACTAGCTTTAGTTAATTTAATTTAGTTTTAATTAGAAAATAATAAAATTCGGTTGTTTAAAAAAAATTGAATTGATATAAAATTAGTATTTTAAATTTGTTAATAGGATTCCTCGTGGGTACGACACTCTTTCTTATCACTTTATTACTTGTTGATTGTGTATACTTGCACGTAATTGTTAATTGTGAAATCGAACAACAAGTTTTTGGCGCCGTTGTCAGGGGAATCTTAATTTAATATTAATTCCATATTGGTTACAATCAATTCGATCTTAATTTAAACGTTTTTCTTTAATTGTTTCTTTCTTTCTTCTTGCAGATTTTTCATCCGTGTATGAACACTAGGTCAAAGGGTAAGAAGGCACTTTTGCAATACGCCGACTGATATTAAAAAGAAGTTCTAGAAACTTCGATTAACTAGCTAGTGAGGAAGTATTTACGAAAGAAAAAATGGCAGAGGAAGCTGAAAATCCTGTAGTTATGTCGATGGACGAACAAAAATCCTAAGCAGTGACAGACATTCAGTCTATCATTCGGAGATTCGAAAATCAATGTAAACAGTTTTGAAATCAAACCGAGTTCCATTCAAATGCTACAAAATGCAGTTCAGTTTGAGGGTGATCTGAATGATGATCCGAATGAACACATCCTATGCTTTTTGGAGATATGTGATATGTTCAAGTTCAATAATGTTACGGAAGAAGCAGTGAGGTTAAGACTATTCCCGTTCACACTGAGAGATAAAGCGAAAAGTTGGTTGCACTCTTTGCCACCGGGATCAATCACAGCCTTGGACAATTTAGCTCAAAAATTCCTTGCTAAATTTTCCCACCTGCAAAGACGACAAAGCTAAGGAATGACATTCATACTTTCACGCAGCTTGACTCTGAAACATTGTACGAGGCAGTAGGAAAGATTTAAGGATTTGATTCCGCAAGTATCCACATCATGGGATCCCGATATGGTTGCAGGTACAGACTTTTTGTGATGGGTTGCATGGGCCTACAAGGGCTAGTATTGATGCAGCAGCTGGAGGTGCCATTATGGGAAAGAATTTTGATGATACTTACCAGTTGTTAGAGACAATGGCCAACAACAACTATCAGTGGTCAATGGTAGGTCCAATCCACCAAAAACGGCAGGGAAGTTAGAATTGGATGCGGTTACAACATTATCTGCACAAGTAGTCGCATTGACTAAATAGATTTATTCATGGGGACCACAAGGAAATCAACAGGTGGCGATGGTGTGTGAACTTTGTGCGGGTAATCATGCTACTGATCAATGCACCATTAACATTGTGATAACCCGAAAATTATAAAATCTTGAATGATTAGAATAAAGGTTAAAGAATAAAACCTAGATGAGAATTTGAGGATTTATTTAAAATTTTCAAGTAAAACCTATATGGTTTGCTATTCGAATGTGAATAGAGAAAATATGAGTTACAAAATTTTAAAACCCTAAAAATGAATTAATATGTACTTGAAGAAATATCAAGGATAAGGTATTACGATACCTATAAATTCGATGTGAACTGAATGGTCTAAAGAAATATTATAATGATGCATGCGGAAAATTTTATTAAGGGAATAAAAATTCACATGAAGAGATACTATGAGGTTAAACGAAGATGAGTATATGTATAGAAATATATATAACTTAGTAAGGTGCTATATATTTTAGCAAGAGAAATGATGAATTAAGTTAAGGATATGAGAATCAAGTGAAGACTATGTTAGTAATTAGCATAGCTTGAATATTGGCCTTGACTGGCAAATAAGAATATGAATAAGTATAAAGCTATTAGCTAATATAATTAGCAATAAATATGGAGTAAGTTAAAACTCAAAATTTGAGTTAGAAATAGAATTTTGAAGCACGGACTGCTCGGTTGTGTCCAGAACGTCAAGTTTAGTCAGAAAGGACAATAAACACAAAATGTGTAAGGGTTAACTTTTTGGTCAAAGTCAACAATTGACTTTTATGGAAAAAAGTCAAAATTAGAGTTAGAAGTAGGAATATGTGATGATTTATATGAATTATGTATATGATTAAATAAATATACATTATATAATGTGGATACACATTTATTTGTAAATAAAAGAGAATTAAGAATAAAGTTATGTGGCCTAATATATATATTATGTATATTAATTAAAAAACTTAATGGGTTATAGTATGGGAGAATGTTAGTATATAAAAATATATACTAACCCTAAGAGATTTATTTTATATATCTCAAATAATTAATTTTAAAGCGTAATTAAATCAAGTCTAGTTGGGTTATAAAATTAAAAAGGCATGAGTAAGGAATTTATGTTCAAATATGGGAAAATAAAAACCCTAATCTAATGATTAGGGTAGGATATAATTAAGAGTGTTGAACTGTGATAATATTCATAGCCCAAGTAAGTAATTAGAGAGCCCAACACATTAGATAAGGTGGCCCAACTAAGCCATCAAGTGTAGGGAATTATTGAACCCTAATGACATATTCAATTTATTTGAACATAGTAAGTGTAATTGGGTTATGTAAATGAATTAATATTATTGAGGAATAATAATATGAAAATATCAATAATAATGAGCATTAGTTCAAGAAATAGTAAATTTAGTGGACTAAGGAGGGTAATTGATTTAAACAAGCCCACTTATTTTAATTAAGCCTGGGAATTGTAGATAAATTGATTTAAGGGACAATTAAATTATTAAACTAGCCCAATATTATGTATGGAGCAATGTAGTGATGACCCAATTTAATTATGGGAGGAAGCCAAGCTTATTTTAACTAGTAAGCAAAATAAGTAATATTGCAAGTCCAATAGAAATTTATTTGGAAGCCCAAAAGGTTAAATAAGTAACCCAAACTAAGTCCAATAAGTGTAGGACTTTTTGAGACATTTGATTTAGTAAAATGGAGCATTAAAAAATTAAACCAAATGGGAGGAAAGGCCCAAAATTTCGGCCCAAGAAGGAGAAAGAAAGAGAGTATGTGAGTTAAATTATTTTACTTTACAAGTTGGTTTAACTCACCTTACACTCAACTTAGGTGTCCAATTATTATTTAACCAACTTTAGCCAATTGTGCAAGCAAAAGGTGGAGTGTAAGCAACACTTGTAATGATTAAGCAAGAGAGAGATGAGTGTTGGGAGATATAATAGATATATACAATGTATATCTAATAACATAATAAAAATACACCAACCAAGTTCATTTCATTCTCTTTCATATATTATTCCTTACACTTCCAAGTTCCTTAGCTAGAGAAAAAGAAAATATAGAGAGAGGGAAGGATTGCCATATTCGGCCACTTCAAGGAGAAAAAGAGGAGCTTTGATCTTCACGCATGCTAAGTATCTTAGCTACTTTGGAAGGATAAGAAGAATAGTAAGAAGAATAGCAAGAAGAACTAGGTAATGATTATCAAGATTTTCAAGTTTAGCTTTCTTACTTGTTAGATTTTGATGAAACAAGGGAGCCTTATATTTGATCTTTAAAAACTCTTCATCTATATGAGTATAAGTGTTTTATATGAGGATCAAAATATTTTTAAAGTTGAAAGTTAGATCAAAATAGAGATTTGTACAAAATGGGTAAAGAAAAAGCTTATGTATGCATGCTCTATGTATTCTATGTTAGAGTCTTGGAGATGCATGTTGTATATGGTTAATATCATGTTAGAATGCTAGATCTTGAGTATAATAAGTTAAGCTTGTGAATTTGTATAAGTTCATATGAAAAAGTTTGGAAAAAGGAAGTTAGATTGATTTTTTGGAAAATTTTATTTAACTAGTGTGCTATAATATGTGCATGTTGAAATCTACAAGTGATATTTGAGAGTTTATTTCTTAGTATGCTAGATACATGAGTTAAGAGAAAAATTCCTTTGGAATCACTCAAATATGTTTAAAAATGAGCAAATTATGAATTTAACCCCAAACTACCCAACTGTTGGAATCATGCTACTGATCAACCACTTCTGGGCTATTTTTGATAACCAATACAGACTCAAATTTGGTGTTTGATATATGAAAATTATAGTTCGGGAAAATACAAATCCAACGATATCAATTGGGCCTAAATCCGAGATGCAGATCTTGAGTTACAAGCGTTTCCGTGAAGGACCCCAAATCTGAAAAACGAACCAACTGTTATAAATATCCTTGCTGATCAGTCACTTTAACCCTGATTTTCGGGACCTAAACAATCAGAATTTGATGTTTGATAAATGAAAACTGTAATTCAGGAAGATATTGTAGTGATTTCGGCACATAAAAGCAGCACGAAATTAAAATTTTTCGAAACCCTAAAACAGGATCCATGCAAAAACATATTAATTCAGAGGTTTAGATTTATTTTTACCGATTATCCAAGCTTGAATGGAGACGATGGAAACTTTGGAACATCTTCGAATCTTCAACGCAATCCAAAGGAACTGCGTCTCTACGGTATCCACACGAACGCCCCGCGAACTGTCACACGATCTACAGCAAAGAGAACTGCGGTACTAGCCGACAAGATCTTGATTTTGAAGCTTTTCTCTCTAGTCTCTCTCTAAGAGCGGCTAGGGTTTAGGTTTTTAATGAATCCACCCTAAAACGGCTGATATCATATATATAGCAGTTTAAAAGGAATTAATCAAAAACCTAATCCAATTAGAAAAGTAAAATTCGAATTTATATATATATTATATCTTAATTAAGTCTTACTTAATTAATATACATATATATACAAATTATCCTATTAATTTAAATTTATAATTTTAAATACTATCAATCATATTGACATATTTAAATCCTTACAATTTAAATTAATTTTCTTTTAATTACGTTCTTAGTGTGTGACCTTATAGGTTATTATTATGTTGAAAATAATTTTAAAATCATATTATAAAATTATAAACAGTGAGCGGCATCTAGTAATGCATCACTGCTACCTAAATAATAATAAGATCGGTGATTCGATGCAACCTTTTCGTGACTAATGTTTCAATGTAATTTAATCTTTTTAACCTTGACATCTTAAATTAAACTCAAGGCATGGAATGTGTCATACTCTTCATAATTTAATCTAAGTTTTTTTTGATCAATAAGTAGACTATATGAAACAAATCACTATTTGAGCATGGCCATGCATTTCATAGTCATACTCAATCAAAAGGCCTATGGATATCAACCCTAATATATAGGAGGGTGAAATTTCATCTAGATCACTCATATTCCTCACACGATTCATGATGTACCCAATAATCACTTTTATTGTCCACCCTATTAAAGGTGACCTTTGATGATATCAAAGTACATAAATTCTCGTGTAGTAATATAGTGATTTCAGGTCGAAGGATCATTACATCATTGTCACTATGAGAATTGCTTATGACACTCTACATAATGCCCCATGTAGAATTCTCATGGTGGGTCTGTCCAGTACATTGTTCTCTAACATGTACCTATGCATTGACTCAATATCTCATATATTTATGACTAATGAGATTTGGCCATCAGTCAATCCACATACTAGTCTCAATGTATCATTGTTGTCCCATTAATAATGACACTCGACTAGGGACATTTAAGAATAATGATACTAATTGTAATTATATAATCTCATGTTCAAGTCACATACTTGAAGCCATATAATTTGTATCACTATTCTAAGGACTTTTATTATACTAACATTTATATAACGCAGTAAATAAAATCATAATAAAATAATTCATTTATTCAATCAAATATAATATCAAAAATGTTAAGTAATTACATCAAAGAATTGGTCCTCTAGGGCATAAACTCTAACAGATACGAATCCAACGCCTTCGACGGAACCTAAATCCGAGTTGTAGATCTCGTTTTACAAGCGTTTCCGCGAAGGACCCCAAATCTGAAATTTTGGACGAAAATTATAGTAATAGTAGAAATTGAATGGAAAAGAAATAATTATAATAAATAACTTCTAAAGTCACTAATGGGCTAGTAAGCTAATTACATATAAAGTTGAATGTAATTAACTATTTAATTATTATTTAAATGATATTAAGTAATAATTAAGTAGAGTTAGTAATAATAAAATAACTATTTATTATTTCATTAAGATTAAATAATAATTAGAGTTAAACAATTAATTAATTATTATTAATATAATATTAAATAACAATTAAAGAATATTTAAATAAGATTAAGTAATAATAAAGTAATTACTTACTTACATTGACATAAAAGTTTATAGAATTAATTATTTATTATTTAATAATAAATAAGAACGAATGTTAATTAATTATTCTTTATATAATAATAAGGAATAATTAAAGACTAATGAAGTGAATAAATCAATTGTTTATTATTCAAGGATAAGGAATTAATTAATTATTATTAAAGACAAATAATAATTTAATTATCCATTATTTAATTAACATTAAATAATGAGGAGTCATAATTGGTTATTATTTATTATTAAATAATAACTAAAGGTAATTAATTATTATTATTTAATTAATATTAAATAGTAATCAAATGAAGAGGGAGTTAACAATTAAAGGAAATTTAAATAACTCCTTAATTAAATAATTATAATAAATTGTTTAAAGATCTAGTAAGTGTTTATCACCTAAGAAAAACCTTATTAATTATTAAATCATTAACCTAAGATCAATTAAATATCTTATAGGATTAATGATAGTACATTATATATATGTACTTTGTGATTGAATTATTTGTTAAATAATAGTACAAGTAAGCGTATAGATGGACAATTATACGCAGTACTAATTGATAGATCTACATTATCAATGTTAAGCCATTCAAAGAGTTTTAATTAAAGCTAGTAAGTCGTAGCTCGTCGAACAGGCAAGTTCTCTAACTCAAACTTGAGTTATTATTGTTCAAGCATGCTAGTGGTTTAATTATTTATAATTATTCCACATCTCTGATTATTGATTCGCACTTAGTGCAAATTGTATATGTTCATCGGGTATGAAAGGCTGATCACCTTCATTACCATAAGGTTCAGTTAAATTTGTTAATGGTCATTATTGACCACCTAGCATTATTGATTCAGTCATTCAATTATTGAAATTTAATTCTCAATCTTTCACAATTGTTATATATTATTGAAAACTCAGAAAGCTATACTCTTTTCTTCAATCATGATATATCTTTATTGTATTTAAACTTGCTGAGCAAAGTAGTTGCTCACTCTTGCTATATCATGATAACATATTTCAGATTAAGATGAATGTTCCAGGATTAAAGATAGAGACACAAGCAAATAACAAGATTAGAGTGCTATGCAAAATAACTTTTTAGTTATCTTATGTAAACCTTTTGTAATGTTGAAGGTATGTATTTAGTTAAGGTTAATAAACCTGGAAAATATTATAGAATCATGTGAAATAAACAATATATGTTTATTAGTTCCGCATTAGATGATAGAATATGTACTGATAATGAAGTACCAGTAACGTACCAAGTCCGAGGTTCTTGGGACCCGAATTTGGGGGTGCCACAAACATAGAGTCAATGCAGTTTTTGGGGAACCAGGATAGGCCACATCAGCAATATCAAAATGCTTATAATTCGGGGTGGAGGAATCATCCAAATTTTTCTTGGAGTAATAATCCGACACAAAACCAAGATCCAAGGCCACAATATCCACCCGAATTTCAAAATTAAGCAACCCTACAGACGGAAAAGCAACCAGCTCAAGAGGAGATCTTAGTAAAATTCATTATAGTCACGGAAAGGAGAATGAATGATCAAGAAAGATTGTTGAATCAAATGGATTTAAATGTGAAGAGCCCAGCAGTATCAATAAGGAGTTTGGAAAATCAAATGGGACAGTTGGCTCAAGCCCTTAACAATCGATCCCAAGGAGCTTTGCCTAGTGACACGGAGGTCAATCCAACGAGGGAAGGAATGGAGCATTGCAAGGCGGTCATGCTCCGAAGTGGAAAGGATTTAAATGAAACTGTTGTGGATAGAAACTCTAAACAAACATCAGTGGAAAAGAGTCTGGTCAAAAAGGATGAAGGCAAGGTAATCGATTGTGAACCATCAACAGCAGTTGAAAATTCAGTTGTACTAGAAAGAGAAAGGCAAACAAGATTCTAGTGTGCCCCCCCCCCGTTTCATTCCCACAACAATTTCAGAAGTCGAGGTTGGAAAAATAGTTTGCAAAGTAGTTAGAAGTGTTCAAGAAACTGCACATTAACATCCTGTTTGCGGAGGCATTGGAGTGGATGCCAAGTTATGTTAAGTTTATGAAGGAGATCCTGTCTAAGAAGCGAAGATTGGGAGATTTTGAGACAGTTGCGTTGACAGAGGAGTGCGATGTCATATTGCAGAAAAAGCTACCACCAAAACTATAAGGATCTGGGTAGCTTCACAATACCATGTACGAATCGACAATCAGTTCTTTGGTAGAGCCCTTTGTGATTTAGGAGCCAGTATCAACTTGATGTCCGTCGTCGGTTTATAAAAATTTGGGTTTGAAGGAAGCAAAACCCACCAATGTCACGTTGCAACAAGCCAGAATGAGGTGCTACATGATTGCAGTAATATTCCCTCAAAATCTCAAGGTTCCACAAGATTTATGGCAAAACAATGAAGGCTATAAATTTCACATATAAATACATTACAAGGTCCAATGTTACATTCAACTATGAGCTATGAACATAGAGAAGAGAGGAAATATGGTAGCAATCAGCATAAATAATTTACAATAGGTAGTAACTTATTTGTAATTTTGATATTTAGGCAGTGGGGTATGAAGCCTGCATTGCAATGCCACATTGTAATTTTGATATTTGGTAACGGTGCGACGTAGGCAAGTCAACGCACATGTGGCACTTAGGGGCTCAATATACACAATTTTATCAGGCAAAACCAGATTATGTATGGTTGGTGATTATTACTCTTAAAGATGTAATTGTGTGTATTTGGTTAAATACAAAATAAAATATACACACAAAGTAATAATAAGCTTTTTAATTCCCTCCAATATGTCAGGAAAAAAATTTGCAAAACAACATGCGAGTGGATTTGATAAGCATATAGTTCTTTGTTTTCTTAACCTTTTATTAAAAAAAAAATTTAATTTGATTATGCACTCATTCATGGAACTTGAATATTAAGAAGCAGTGCAAATGAAGAAAGTGCAAGCTCAAAGATCCGCCAGGAAATGAGATCTCCATGGGTGCAAAGTGGACTCCTCATAATTATGACTTTGTGGTATAAATTGTGTGCAAATAAATGAACTACGTACTTATATACCGTTTGTTCTAAACATAAAAATAAGGTGGTTAGGTCATTATAGCTCTTGTTCATAACATCATTCAGTTGCAACCAGATGAATATATAGAGTGATGCCTTGATTGAACTTATAAGATACTCTTGTTGCTTCATTAATTGAATGAAAAAATAGTCAAACCAAATGCACCATGTATACTCCCTCAAAACTCAATGTTTCACAAGATTTATGGCAAAACAATGAAGGCTATAACTGTACCAGCAACTAGCTAGAATTTCACATATAATTACATTACAAGGTCCAATGTTACATTCAACTGTGAGCCATGAACATAGAGAAGAGAGGAAATATGGTAGCAATCAGCATAAATAATTTACATTAGGTAGCAACTTAATTATTTATAATTTTGATATTTAGGCAATGGGGTATGAAGCTTGCATTGCTATGCCACATAGGCCTTCTTTCGCATCAACGCTTCTTTGCATCCTTATGTACCCTTGTTCTCCCCAACTCGTTCCCCATGAGTTCTTCATAAGCCAATACTTGGTTCCATCACTACTAGTACCATAGCCAACAGCAGTAACGTTATGGTCTAGATCAGTGCCACACTGTCCTATAAAGACGCCACTCGAGTAGAACTGGAAGTCAGATCCCCCGGCATCAATGGCAACAGAGATTGGTTGATTAGCAACAGCTTTCAGCAGGGCATTCTCACTATTGGCAGGCACATCTTCGTGGCCAGTAATCTCGGCTACATGGTTTGCTTCTTTGTTGGCATTACACGTGCCATCTGTTCCACTGTAAGGGTAGTTTGTTTCAGATGGAGAGGCCGTGATTTTGTTGGATGAACTCAAAGGCATTGTCTATTAGACCACCCTCGCAGCCTTGATCTTCGCCACTAGTATCACAATCAACTAGCTCTTGCTCCGATAGAGAGATCAATTTGCCAGTTTTGAGTTGGGTAATTCCTTCCATGGCTGCCACATCCGAAAATGCCCAGCAACACCCTATGCATTTTGACAAGTAGAGGTTTTAGAATATATAATAGCTTCAAGTTAGTTTAAAATTTCTCTGAGCTTGAAACTTACCACACTGGCCTTGGTCCTTAACAGGTGTAACTGCGCCTTTCTTTCTCCAATCCATAGTACCTGGCACTGCAGTAACATTTTCATACCAAATTTGTATCTGTGGAGCAGACATTGTAACACCTCAGTCCCATATCGAAAGATAGGGGAAAAATTTATCTATTTATAAGAAAATAAGTTACTACCAATAGTACTTTTAGTCATGACTTTTGGGTGAGCCTGTGGTGGGCTAAGATGACCTAAGAAGATACTATTGGGCTAGTGGTTTAAGGCATTATTTTGATGGATTTGATTCGATTCGGACTTGAAATTTGACCCGAGATTTGTTCTGGACTCGGGATTTGACCCGGGTTATTTCATATGGTATCAGAGCCGACTCTCAAAAGCTCGGATCGGGTTATCCGATAGGGTTGTCGGAGGTGGGGATACGAAGGCTGGTGGTATTATCCCACAATGGAGAGATGAAGGTCCGGAGGTGGGGACACTTGATGGATTTGATTCGATTCGGACTTGGGATTTGACCCGAGATTTGTTCCGGACTCGGGATTTGACCCGGGTTGTTAGAGACATGGCTCTTGAATCTATTTCTTGAGGTCGTAAACTCTTCATTTGTAAGGTCTGCAAATTCGTTGACCCCTAGTTTGTAAGGCTTGTTATTTGTTGCCATGATAATGATCTGGTGCTTGCTTGTGGAAGCCATTGTTGTAAGATATATAGATGAAGAAGATGTATTTCAGAGCTTATGCACTCTAACACCGGAATCCTGCATTATATATAGGTAAATTTTTTGTAAAGCTTGTTTTGAACTTTCTTAGGGAAATTATTGTCTATCTGCGTGCCTGTTAGATTGTTATGATTCCGACTTGTTATTTTTATTTATTACTAATTTGATATGATTGCTAGACTTTGTTGTTTGTTTTCTTTTGTTTCTTGCTGTACTCATCTGTTTCATATGTATAATGTTAAATATAGTAGCACTTCATTCCTAAACTATCTTGGACCTTTTCCTTCTGGAATTTATATGCTTATGTAATTCCACCGTGCCGTTTGGTTCTGATAAATCTGTCAGATTAGAGTTTGAGAAGTTATTCACACTTGGAAGTGCCTTAACTTTTTCATAATAACTTTCAATGGCTTGCATGATGGACTGAACAGAAAACAAAAAAAGGAAAAGAAAATCTGGTTTCCTCTAATTTAATTATAAAATCAAATGCTACCACTCATGGTTCTGTTTGCAACTTGGAAGACATAGAAGAAAAGAAAGGAGAAGGAAAAAAGACAAAATTTGTGTCAACAATAATGATAAATCAAACCATCTATACTTCTAAGAAATCCAACATTAGGAATAATGCTAAAATATAGTGTAAAAATATGAATAAAATTTTAGATTTTATAGCCTTTTCCCTATTTCTATTCCTATTCCTTTCTTTTCCCTTGATTTCTCAAGTTCCATGAAGCCTAAATGTAAATATGCTAGTTAAGCACTAGATACTTAAATCTGGCATAGGCTAGATGTAACAACCCGGGTCAAATCCCGAGTCCGAATCGAATAGTATCTTCTTGGGTCATCATAGCCCACCACAGGCTCACCCAAAAGTCATGACTGAATATACTACTGGTAGTAACTTAATTTCTTATACACAGACAAACTTTTTTCCTATCTTTCGATGTGGGACTGGGGTGTTACACTAGAGTTTCAGCCAACCAACTGGATATCTTCGCAGCAACGAAATATACTCACACATTTGAAGCAACAAATTCTACTGCTGAATATTCACAATATCCACATCGAATTCAAAACTCCGGGAACCCTAATTTCCTCAATATCATTGTACACTAACTGAACCATAAATCAATTCTACCAATATTGGATTTTGTAACCGTAATCTTCATTTGTACCTAAACTCTTTCTCAATTAATTCAAAATCATTTTCTTGAATATGGACTATATATATATGTTGTACCACACCCCTGTCATCATTTAGTTACAAGCAACATAGTAATTGGAGTAAAACATAGCAACCAATGGCAACCGCAGAAGGACAACTGGACATTAACAGAATTCACTACTTGAACAAGCATTTGAAATACTAGATTGTAACAGAATTAACAACTTGAAAATAAGCGGGAGAATGAGAAATTCAAATTAGTTGTGTGATTGTATCAACAACTGGTATAAAGAGAAAGAGGGAGGAGAGAGGGGTATGTTGAATTATGATGTTCTGAATTTTCCATTTCTATTTTGTATCAATCAAACTCTTAATCAATTCCAATCTTCCATCCATTTTCTTTATTTTTCTTCTGTTCTGCATTTTTTTTTCCTTTTTAATTCAATATTTGAGATTGATAACCACAACACATGTAACACCCTCTTTCCGAAATAGAAAGGGAGGTTACTCAAAACACAACATAACTGAATAAATATCAAAAGGTCAAATCAGAATAAATGCCAAACCGGTCCAAATCATAATCTAAAATAGTTATTACAATTCCAAATAAACCATTTAATAACCTAAACAAAACATCTAAATCATTGGATCGAATGGAGCTCTCATCACACTTGCCCTTGATCTCCTGATTACCTGCCGGAAGAAAAACACAGCATGAGCTAAATGCCCAGTACGGATATAGAATACAAAATAGAGAACTGAGATAACTAACTCAATAAATGAATTGAACTGTAACTAACAAAACTAATACAACGAAATAATAGGCTGAATCAAATGGATGGGTGTTATTTTATACCGAGCTCAAAAGTGTACCTCGCCACATAGGCAAGTCAAATAAGGTCACACAGGCAATCAAAATAATATCACACATACAATCACACATCGGATTACGCAATCCAGATGCATGCAAAATCGGAAGGTGTGTTTGGCACAAACATCACCAATCCGCAAAACAGAACAGAACAGAAAAATTAAGGTCGACCCATACGCCTCCCACAACAAAACACCAAATGGCCAACTTCCACTGGAGCACAAAACGGAGACGTCGTGGACTGATCACACCGCCACGGAAGGTGTCATGCCTCGGTGCCAAGAGAACATGCCTATGGTACCCCCACAGGTGGTTATAGCTCAGGTATACCCTACGATATATTCTAATAATAATATCATGTCACAACACCAGCGACACAATATTAACACAAGGGGTTCTAGTATGTACATGTAACAACAAAACAAATATAAATACGAAACTCCAAAGATACGTTAACATGTACATCTCTAAAAGATTAAAATAAACACTAAATATGTTAATCCAATTCAAGAGTACAAACACGAGTTCAATGTATCACTACCAAGACGAAACTATCACAAGAATTTGAGAACGAATGATCATGAGAAACAATAACCAATTTCGAAACGAGAAACAAAATGAACAAATTAAATTTAATAAAAGAATCGCTGAAAGAGTACGAAATCCGTACCTGGATTAAGCAATGTATGTGACGCCCCCAAATCCAGGTACTTAAAACCCGAACTTGGTGCTACACGATATCATTTCTTTGAGCAGAATAATTATAACAAACTTAATTTACATATCAGAGTTGTCTAATCCCAGGTACACGACCTTTAAACATTCATTACCTGATGGATAATAAATAATATTATCTTAATAAAGTCTAACTATTACACACGATACCATAAAGCTTATTCTTGCAGCTTTCCTTTCCCCTTGTTTTTGCCAGAGCCTTCTGGTTGATCACGCTTAGCTGAAAATATTTAATTTAAAGCAAGAATGAGCATTTAATTGCTCAGCAAGTAATAGCAGTTAATAAACTTTAGCTGGAAGAAATAAATATTTTCTTTGAGGTATACTTCTACAACGAATCAATAGTTGTGAAGTCTTTCGAAACATATCTTAATAACATATCAAATCGTTTAAAATTTTGAAACGACGTAGTGACTATAAATGCTGAGTGGTCAATAGACCATGAACTTTTTCTTTTCTTTTTTATTTTCGAAAAGGTTTAACCAGAAATTTATCTGCAAACCACTCTGGTCTTACGGACATGTAGGGTGATCAGCCCCGTTATGTCCTGTATTGATCAATACTATCTGTTTGAACGATAAATCGTTCACTCTGTTCACCTTGGGTACATAAACAATTTCCCCATTAAGGGTTGTTCATACTCAGTCTGGAGTCCTAACTAAACAATTCAGTTGGACGACTTTATCATAATCAATACTATTCAATAGTACAATTTGAACTATGTCTAGCCGAGTCAAATAGCTTAGACAGTCATAAATACCTACCGAAGTTTAATAGTATGTAACAGGATTTGTCATATCAAAGTATTTCAAGTTCAAGAGTTCTTGTAGGAATACAACAGTTTATACAAGTGGGGACACTTGTATAATAACAGACAATAATGAGATATTAATAGATAATAATTGAATTGAATAAAATTCCACAATATAAGAACAAGTTCATAAGTAAATCATGGATATCATTTCAGATATGAATAATTGACAATAATTATTCATGAATATGCCTTTAGCTTACTGGGATCCATCGCATAGAATAACTGCGAGGAGTAGAGATACTTGATCAATATAACATTTGAGTAAGATTAGAGAACTTGCCTTGATAGCTGATTACTGTTACGTAGTATAGCTTAATCTGTTATCTTTAATATCAGGTCCTATCATCAATAGAATTATTCTTTCAATTAGAATAATACAACTTAACACATAATACTGCTCATTTGCAGTCATTATACAACTTAAACACGTTGTCACATATCCATAACAGTCATTAAAACACATAAAAACGAGTATCTAGTCAAACTATGTCGATTTGGTTTGAGTTCGGTATCTTTTCGGCATCCCGATTGCATTATCGGATAATTAGCGAATTTCTTTTTAATGAAACTTTGTTCAAGAACTTAAATATTATATTAGATAATTGAATTATCTTTTATAATATTTTTCCAAACATTAAAATCATTTATAATGATTTTTCAAACACTTATATCATTTTTATTGATTTAATTGTTAAATAATTTCATTATCATTAATATTTAAATAATTTAAAATATTAATGAACTTCATGTCAACACTTTAAAAGTTATTTATTATAACCTTAAAATATTTTTAAAATCTTAAAATTACCTTTAAATGATTTTTAAGATATTAAAATCATTTTTAAATAATTACCATTAATATTAAAATATTAATGTATTTTATTTCCAAATATTAAAAGTTATTTATTATAACTTAAAATATTCTTAAAACATTAATATTACTTTCAAATAATTTTTAAAATATTAAAATCATTTTTAAATAATTACCATTAATATTAAAATATTAATGTTATTCATATCAAAATATTAAAAGTTATTTATTATAACTTAAAATATTTTTAAAATATTTATTTCAGCTTTAAATGATTTATAAAACATTTAAATCATTTTTAAATAATTTATTTAATATAATTATTAAATAAATTTATTATCATTAATATTAATATAGTAATGAAATTCTTATCAAAATATTATAAGTTATTTATTATAACTTAAAATACTTTTTAAAACCTTAATATCATTTTTAAAATATTAAAACCATTTTTAACTAATTTATTTAATATAATTATTAAATAAATTTATTATCATTAATATTAATTAATGAAATTTAACTCAAAATATTAAAAGTCATTTATTATAACTTAAAATATTTTTTAATACTTTAATATAATTTTAAATGATTTTTAAAATATTAAAATCATTTTTAAGTAATTTATTTAATATAATTATTAAATAAATTTAATATCATTAATATTTAAATAAATTAAATTATTAATGAAATATATCTCAAATTATTAAAAGTTAATTTTTATAACTTAAAATAATTTTTAAAATTATTTTATGAATTTTTAATAATTAATTTTTATTTATTTTAATTAATATAATTAATTTTAATTTAAAACCGTCGCTAAAGGGCTTATCGCGACGGAAAGTGTCGCCTTAGGTGTTCTTGAGCCTCAAGAACATTCAAACTCAGTGTTCAAGGTACCTACTTTGACCACTTATAATTCTTTGATTTTGATGTTTTCTGGGTTGGTAATTTAATTAGTGTTATAGTATTGATGTAATACTACAACCACAACCAAGTTTCATGGCCATCCTACATCACAACTAGAAGTTATAAGCAATCAAAGTAGCTGTCAGAGGCTGTTCTTAATTTTCTGGGCAGCCCAGAAACGGCCGGTCAATGCCGGTCAACGCTTTTGGTGGCCTTATAACTTTCAATCAGTTAATATTTTTGATGATCTAGACGTCGGGCCTTATATTATATCTACCAAGGTACACTAGTGAAGCACTTACATGATCTAGATATCAACACATAAAGAGATCTAATTTTTCCAAAAAATGGTCAGACGCTGTTTGAGAAATTCTGGGTTACCCAGAATTCTCAAAGTAGCGAGCAGTCTTGTTTGACCCCTTATAATTTCCAGTAGGTTAATCTTTAAAACCTGAGGGTGCTCTGGATTTGTAGTCCTCATGTCAGAGTACAAGCTAAGCACAATTTAACCCTTAAACAAACTAACAGCTAAGAGATCAAAGCGGTCAAAATAGCGGCCGGGCAGTGTTCTTCAGTTTTCTGGGTTACCCAGAAAACTCAAAGTCATGCTCGGTCAACGGGTTTTGACCGTGAATAACTTTCAATCTACACATGCTATGATCATGATTCCACTTTAAGCATACTAACAACATGGCATAGAACACATATCAACACTTAAACATAACATATGATGAACAGGGTGAGATCTATAGGCCCCGACTTTGACTGCCAGAAAATATTTTTTAAGTTTTTTTCAGTTTTCAAAAATTCATAATTTCGATCCTTTTGATGCATTGAAAGTGTTGTTTCTCAACCCAGATCATCAATACCCATATCATAGAACATATTCTAACACTTAAACATAACATCTAACAAAAAATTAAAGATCTAGCATGAGTTAGGGTTTTATACCTTTCTTGAAAAATTTTGTTTTCTCTCTTTATAATCTGAGCCTTGAATGTTTATGGGTTGTTTCTGGTTGATATTGGGACAAAGTTTGAGAGAGAATTTCATGGGTCTTAGAGAGAGAAAGAGAAGCTTGGCTTGTGGTTTAAAAAAATAAAATAAAAGTTTTCTTTTTCTTTCTTTTACAAATCCTAATCTTTGATTCAATGTATCTATGCTTGCTAGGTGTCATCAATTGGCTGATTCAAGTGAATTTTAACACATGGTGTATCAAAGATATGGTGAGTCATGAGATTATGTAAAGATTTGCAAGCAAACTTGATAAAATAATTCAAAAAATGGTATTTTTATAAATAATAAAATAATTTAAGGGCATTCTTGTCCATAGTGCATGATTATAGGGTTTAACCCTTAAGGTTTCCCAAACAATTACTAAGGTTTGAAAAATTAACTAGGAATTAAATAAAAATTTAATTAAAACACACTAATTTAAAAATTAGGGTTTTTATTAGAAAATTAGAGTTTTATAAAAATTAGGGTTTCTTGCTATTATTAGGGTTTTCCAAATTATGAATTAGGGTTTCTTAATCATTATCCACGATCACATAATATACACACTTTTATTTAAATACACATAATCAATTATTATGTTGAATAATTAAATAAAATAAAGTAAATAAATTCTTAACATATATTCATATAATTATGTTAATTATCATAATTATATTTAAAATTCATAATCATAACTTGTATTAACATACATACATATATACGGAGACAAATATAATTATTAATTATATTTAATATCCAAATTCCTTAAGAAAATAAATTCTCATTATATATAACATAAATACACTTTCCTTTTAAATACAATTATACAATTATTGTATTAATCCATGAAATTTCATAACATAGACCAAAATTAAGGTTTTGATCTATAATGACAGTTTACCTTATATCCTATTATTAATTAAGTTAAAATACTTAACTTAATTAATCTTGATTAATTCATATAATAAAATAATTATTATAATAATTCTAGAAATCATTTCATATGTTATTTAAATAATATATTAATCATATTTTTATGGAAAAAAATAAATAGTAAAATATTTTTACTACAAAATTAATTTATTATAATAATATAATTTATAATAATTAACAATTTCTTTCTTAAAAAATTTATTTAAAATCATTCGTGAAATAAATAATTATATATTTATCACACATATGCTTATTCTTTACCTTGCACGTATTCTCACATATTATCTTTGATAATAAAAAAAATTATCCGTAAAATTTCTTATTTAATTATATAAAAATATTGAGTTATTACAATGTAATACCCAAATTATAATCCGAATATAACTCCTTACATTCCCTCCGTCTGATTTAATAAAATAAAATGAAACTTTATTACAATTCTAATCATTAATAACATAACACTGTTTAATTAGTTATTAATTAAATTCTAAAACTTTTACTAACAAATTGATTTAGTCCGAATTAATGTATAAAATTTACATTCCATTCATAAGTTTACATTTCAGTTAACTATTTACTAAAGTGTAATAAAAATATATTTATATATTATTATTTTCGACCCTGACCTTTCAAAATCATGATGGATTATCTCTCTGCCCATAAGTTATATAACATATATATATATATATATAATTAATTAATAGGAACCTAAGGTATATTCCCAATACTTATATAATATATTAACCGAATGTAAGATTTCTTCTTCTGAATGAGTACTACCTTGAATTCAATTGAATACATAAATTAATTGGGTCTATTCATCATATATGTGATACCAAACCAACACATGTACTGTTAATTACTAAAAACTTACTTGATAAAAGAACCAAATTGTTATTCTTTTTTTTTTTTCTCCTTTTCGTTGTGCAGCCGCCACTGTTCCTCTTCTTCTTTTCCTCAGTTATATATTAGTTATAAAGTTTAAGTAAATTAGGTCTAGCTATTTATTTATTAAGAGATCTCTTTAATTTCTCTAATTATAAAATAATTTTAATATTAACAAATATAAATTAGACCCAATAAAATTAAAAGTCCAAATTAATAAAATTCCTTATTTGTTATATAGTCTACATAAATTAAATATAATTTGACACTAAACACAAGAGAAGTCCAATTAAATATTTAAAATAAAATTTAAAAATATCATTTATTTATTTATGTATTTTTTTTCCGGGTATTACAACACATTTCCCATCAACATAAGCAATAGTATTTTTGCTGTGAGACTATGCGTCTCTGGTGGCTTGAGTATGTTGTATTTAGTGTTTGTTTTGAATATTTTGGTTCTGTTGGTTGTAATGGAGGTAATAATTGTTGGGAAAAGTACGCCTAAAATAATCTCAATTTTAAGAATTATTTTTCTGTCTTTGTGCAATTAAATAGGAAATTAACAAAACCAATTATGAGAACGAAAATAACAAATAACCATCCACAAGCAAGACACAATATTTAACGTGGAAAACCCTCAAAAGGAAAAAATCACAAGTCAAACTCCGAATTTCCAATATATCACTAATAATGGGCTTACAATAATTCTCTCAAGTTTTATGCCCTATAACTTGAGGTTACACAATAAATCAAGAGAATACAAATTTACCTTTAATTAGGTTGAGAAACCTAATTAGCTTCACCACCCAAAAACACTCCAAGCATGGAGATGGTGCCGGATACCCACGAACAACAAACTGTAATTCTCTCTTTATTCTTTTGGTACCTCTTCATGCTACTAAGCTTCTCTCTTGTATAAAATAAGACTCCCTCATAGCCTTATTTATAGTACTCTTTCTAATCCATTCCTATTATGGACTATAAATAATTTATTCTCTTAATATAATTAGGATCACATCTCCTTATCTTGGTCACCAACCAATCTAACAAGTAAATCTTTTTTTAACTTGGATTTCAATAACACTTTTACTAATTAGTAAGCTCCCCTTAATTTAATTCCAACTTTGCTTCCATTAACCCAATTTCTAATTTGATTAATATCAAGTAAACCCACTTACTTGCTCACAAAGAAAATCAATTCTTTTCTATCTTGGATTCTATCTCATGGGTGAGGATCCACACCCAACAATAATATAGTTGAACTTTGTATGTTATACTATATGTTTGTTCATTGTTACTTGCAACTATGTACTTGTTTTTATTTGGTAAAATGCAAATTAAGCTCAAACAACATAAAAAAAATATACTTACAAAGTAGTAGCCATCGATTTAGTTTCCTCCAATATATCAAAGTAATAGTATAAAAAAGAAGAAAAAAATTACATAACATATAGTTGGTTGAGAGTGATGGGAGTTAGAATTTGCATCCCATATTAAACTGGTAGCCTGATTTAAATTTGCATCTCACAGTAAACTCATGGTATGTATGGATAGGGATGACACGAAATTTTCATTTCCCTGCACTGAGATGTAGATAGCCTGATATGCTCATACAACCTACCCTGTCCGTACTAACAAGTGAGTAGATTTGATAAGCACATAGTTCTTTGTTTTCTTTAAAAAATTCTTTTAATTATGCACTCATTCATGGACTTGAAAATTGAGAACCCACATCAGAAAAATATATCAGCAAGCCAGAATGAGATGCTACATGATTGCAGTAATTAATATTTGTTGGGATTGACTCATACTTTTGCAGGTTCGACGAATGGCCACTACGACTATTCAGTCGGGGGTCTCGCTCTCCGGTGAACGAGCGGCTGCCCAGCTCGCCGGTGAGCGAGCGGCTGCTCAGCTCGCCGGTGAGCTGGTGGGGCTGAAGAGGGCAGCGGCCCTTGGAAGCCAAACGCAAAGTGCAATTGGAATTGGGGATTTATTAGTAGCCCGGTCTTGAGGGTTTTACTAATGTACTTGGGCTTCATGTGTTTGGGCTCATGTTATAGCAGCTAGGGTTTTTCTAGTTACTATAAAAATATTGTTTGGATGTGTGAATCATTGTAGAGTGTATGAGACATCTAATGAATACATCAGACAAGCAGGAACTAGCCAAATTGGTGAACCTGAGTATCGTGTGTCTTTATTTTTCCGCCTTTCATATAATATCAGTGTGATTGCAATATTATTCGTTCTTAAATTCTAGCAATATTCCCTCAAAATCTCAAGGTTTCACAAGATTTATGGCAAAACAATGAAGGCCGTAAATTTCACATATAAATACATTACAAGGTCCAATGTTACATTCAACTATGAGCCATGAACATAGAGAAGAGAGGAAATATGGTAGCAATCAGCATAAATAATTTACATTAGGTAGCAACTTAATTATTTGTAATTTTGATATTTAGGCCGTGGGGTATGATGCTTGCATTGCAATGCCACATAGGCCTTCTTTCGTAGCAACGCCTCTCTGCATCCTTATGTACCCCTCCTCGCCCCAACCCACGCCCCACGAGTTCTTCACAAGCCAATACTTAGTTCCATCATTACTAGTACTACCATAGCCAACAGCAGTAACACCATGGTCTAGATCAGTGCCACACTGTCCTGTAAAGGATCCACTCGAGTAGAACTGGAAGTCTGATCCCCCGGCATCAATGGCAACCGAGATTGGTTGATTGGCAACAGCTTTCAGCAGCGCACTCTCACTATTGGCAGGCACATCTTCGTGGCCAGTAATCTTGGCTGCATGGTTTGCTTCTTTGTTGGCGTTGCACGTGCCATCAGTTCCGCTGTAAGGGTAGTTTGTTTCAGTGGAGAGGCCGTGATTTTGTTGGATGAACTCAAAGGCATTGTCCATTAGACCACCCTCGCACCCTTGATCTTCGCCACTAGTATCACAATCAACAAGCTCTTGCTCCGATAGAGAAATCAATTTGCCATTTTTGAGTTGGGTACTTCCTTCCATAGCTGCCACAGCCGAAAATGCCCAACAACACCCTGTGTATTATACAAATAAAGGTGTTAAGACTATACAATAGCACCAAATTTTAACTTCCTAATTTTATCTTCTTACAGTGGACTTGAAACTTACCGCATTGGCCTTGGTCTTTTACAGGTGCAACTGCACCTTTCTTTCTCCAATCTATGGTAGCTGTCACAACGCTAACATGCATTTTCATAGTTGAACAAAGTTGTTGCTGTGGAGCACACGTGGCTCTTGAATCTATTTCTCGAGGCCTTAAACTCTTCATTTGTAAGGTCTGCAAATTCATTGGCTGCTAACTTGAGAAGCCAAGGCTACCAAAATGAAGAGCATAGGCATGATAAAACATTGGTATTTGGTTGCTCAAGCCATGCCTATGCTTTAACTAAGTAGATGGATCAGATGTTATATAAAGTTTATGCATTTTACAACACAAATTTTGTAACATTATATAGGTAATAAATAATTGTATTTTCGGATATTCCTTGATTATATTTATTAATTTGATTTAATTGCCAAGTTTTGTTCTGTTTTCCTCCCCTTCATTTAGTCCTTTATTTTCATATGTAAATTAAATGTACACACTTTCACCGTACCGTTTCATTCATCCAAGTTAAAACCATTAAGCAGCCTGATCTAGAATAAAAACACATTTAGAGTCCCTATATATGAATCAATTCCTTTTCTCATGTTGATTATATATATATATATATATATATATATACACACACAAAAGAATATGCAAATATTCATGGATTTCTATGATATTTTGAATCATTTGAGTCGGTCTACAACATTTGTACAATATCCGAAAAAGGACAAAACCTTCTGCCAAAAACATAAATTATACTACTCAACAAAACAATTTTCTCTAGCTCGTGATTGATTGGGCATACGAGGGAGAGATAGAATTAATACAAATAATTTTTTTCTTTTATAGGGGAATTTAAGGTTTTTTTTTCCTTAATAGGACAACATCTTATTGCCAGAGCTTGATTCTTTGAACAGCTTATGGCCAAACAGTTAAAGATAGATAATAATATCATAACATATATATATCACTTTTATTTTCAAAAAGTAAAGATGACAGATAATCCAACTTATTGATCAAAAGGTACCCTTACATGCATGCAGATCTAGCTAGACCTACTACATGCAAGCTTACAACTGATCACATTGAGTAGGAACAAAAGATAAACTCTCCCTCTCAAGATCATGAACTACCAACAAATTCTGCTGCTGAACATTCCCCAATATCGACATCGAATCCGAAGCTGCCATCCCTAAGCAAACCAACCCCATATTCATATCACTTATCATATAATTCTCAGCAGCGAACTCCAAATCCACCCCTTTAAAATGAAACTTCAGCTTTGGAACCCTAATCTCACTTAAATCATTGGAAGGCAAATCGAAGCATAAATCAAGCCCACCGGTATTGGATTCTGTAACCCTAAGCTTCATTTGTGACTTGAACTCTTTCTTAATCAATTCAAAAGCATTTTGTTGAATATAACTTATGGTTGTGCCAGAATCTATGATAATTCCCCCACTACCATCTTCCCTCAATTCGAACGTCGATTTTGGAATAGGCAATAGGGTTTCACCAACAGTAATTCCCTCCAGGGAAAGATAGTAAAATGTTGGTTGGGATGAACTTTGTATCAATGGTGTCCAATTTGTACCAATAGTACTAGTGGTAGAATAGTTGAAATCAGCTAGTGACCCCAAAACAAGACTACTAGTTTTGTTTTCCCCTATTGATGTCAAACAATAAGAAAATTTGTGGAACCCTAGTTGTGAAATGAGGGACAACGGTCCGCGCCCCAACCCTACTAGCCCTGAGCCCTGACCGAACCCTGACCCTTGATTGTTCACCCCACATCCAAACCCTAAATTAGGTATGGCCAATGGCTTATTCGTGGAGTCGAAAAATGTGAATGTTTCCATTGCCATGAACCCTTGTGAGGACGATTGATCGCCATAAGTGTACAAATAGTTGCACCCATTGTTACACTTGAAAATGTTCATGTCCATGCACAGTTCACTAGAACATGGAATAGTAGAGTATGAGGACGAGTTTCTGGGGTCGAAAATAGGAGAAGGCTGGTTAAAACACTTGATGCATGGACTGCATTGCGTCCATATCAAGTCGCTGCCCGTGTCAACTATGGCGGAGAAGGGCTTTGGTGGCGTGCCAATGGACAAGTTCACGAGGAACTCACCCTCGCCGGGGTGAACCGGGGATTGCATGGCCGCGCGTGGTGTTGTTGTTGCCATTTTTGAGAGCCTTTCCAGCCGGGTTTTGCTGCGTGGGAGTGCGCGTTGGAGGAGTTGTAGCTTGGAGTAGGTTTTGGTGGCGTCAAGGCGTGTCAGGTGGATGCGAAATGGGGTGGGAGATGCGTCAGCTAGGAGGGAAAAGCATGTTGATAGTAGGAAGAATGTTAGGAGAGGTAGTAAGGATGAAGGTGAAAGAGCCATGGCTGGCTATAAGTTTGTAGAATTAAAGGTGATGACCTATATTGTTGTGAAATGTGTGTATGTATATATAATGTGGAAAAGGGTGGTAAGGCTAAAGGGTTTATAGGGTGGTAACGGTTTGTTCATTTAAGCGGAGGAATGCAAAGAGATGGGTGTGGAGATAATGAATGGTTTGATATTGAGTTATGTAACTCATGAGTACCTTCATGTTAATGATTAATATAATTAATTGCTTGGTTATTTATAATTTGGAATTGAATTCTGAAGGATACAAAGTGACTTTATAGTAATGTCAAATTAATTCGTATGTATATATATAGAGAGAGAGAGAGTTTACTGTGTGGGTGGTTCTCATACGGATCACATTTGCGACGAACAAAATCGTCGCTAAACTCGTCGTCTTAGGATCAGAACTATCGTTATAGCCCGGTTCAGACCATATGACGACGGGTTCAACGACGTTTTTATCCGTCGCTAAAGGTGTGGTCCGCATAAAGTAACTTGGTGGTAAACGATGGTGAACTAATTAAGTTCTTCAATAGATGTTAGCCAAATCTTTGAATGCAGATGTTAGTTGGTAGATATTAATTTATCTTTTGTACTCTGGATCATTATTATAACATCAATTGCCTTAACGGATCTGTTTATCCTTATACGAGGTCAGAAACAAATTTTGACAAAAATATAATACTGCCCCCCTCCCCCCCTCCCCACACCCTCCCTAAGTTTTGTCAAAATGTACAGTTTTAGTTCTCAATTTGTATATTTAGCAAAACAAAAAAATAAAAAAAAAATTGTGGGCTACATTTAGACTTTAATAGTGCAAAAGTATTCTAAATGGGACAACTTTGCATGCACTATCAAATTGGACAGTTTTGTGCTTTTAAATTTATTATATGAGAACCTTTTGCCTATGTAAACTGAGGACCAAATCCATACATTTTGACAGCCTTAGAAAACAATTTTGCATTTTGTTAAGTGGGCTCAAGTCTAAGGCCCAAACTCTGAGTCCAATGCCAGAGGGGATTGAGGCTTAGGGAGTGGGCTCAACCCCAAGGCCCAAACCCTAGGTTTTTTGCTCTGAGGTCCAAAGTCCCCCGGAGGGAAAAGAATGTTGATAGCATAAAAAAATGCTCGGAGAGGTAATAACGGTAATAATGGCTATAAGTTGTAGAAGGTATCACCTATATTGTTGTGAAATGTGTGTATATATAATGAGGGAAAAGGTGGTAAGGCTACATTAATAGTTTTATAATAAATATAATTATAAATTGAATTTATTGTTTTACTTAGAAATGAAAAAATATATTTATTATTATACTTTATAAATATAAAATCACAATTAAAATTAAAAACAAAATAAAATAATAATAATTAATTATCCTAATTTAATTTAATTTTGTATATATAATAAGATAATGTATCGAATATCTAATCGAATCTGTATCAATCGAGTATGTATCGAATGAGAATTCGAGTAGTTTGAATTTTAAACGAATTGAGTATAACCTTACTCAGATTTTACCCATATTTTTATTCAAACTATTTTTTATACTCAGATTTGGATCATATGGCTCGTATTTTTTCGAGTCAAGCCCGAACTGTTTGGTTCGTTTACGGTCTTAGTTACACCATATTACTGAGTTAAAAATGAATGGAAAAAAATGGACATTATATTGTTGTTGAGATTTTAAATGAATAGGAAAATAAATGCAAAACTTTAGTCAATTTCTTGGCATTTTCGTCCAAAAATAAATAAATAAATTTGGATGGAAAACTAATTAACCTAAGCACATATATCTATATTCCTAGGAATATTATACCATATACCAATTATATTATATACATATCAAAATTTATATAAAAATAAAATAGTATTTCAAATATAAAACTTTTTTTTATTTTTCCTTTAACTTTAAAAACTCGAAGAGTTAACACAGCAAGCCAGGAAGGGGAAAAGAGAGGAATAGAGCGGGGGACGGGAGAAGTGAGTGAAAGAGAAGGACTCAGACGGAAGAAGCGCAGAAGCGGCAAACGGCTGCCCGGCAGGGAAAGTAGGGACACTGAACTTGGAAGTAGGAAGAGTGAACTTGAAGTGGCTGAATCTGAAGTCAGGTATTTCTTAAATCTCAATTCTCGCGTCTCTCTCCAAATTTCTAAATCAAATGATTAGCAATTTTCAATTTTTTTTTCATTATGAATCTATTTGATTTGCCCCAAACACTAGGGTTAAAGTTTAAATATACTTAAATCTGTCTCTCTCTTTTTTAATTTGTCCATTTGTGGGTAATTACTTTGTTTTGGTTCTGGATTGTTGGAAATGTTACTTAATTTAGGTTTTGGATTGTTGGCAATATTAATGGTACTTAGTTTTACTCAAGTATGGTTAAAGAAAAAATGTGTTGCTTACTATAATAGATTCATTCATTCCAATTAGTACAGACTCTTTAATACTATAGTTCTATTATGTTTATTGAAGTTTCGGGCATGTGATGTTGAATTTGGATCAATATAGACATGGATTGTGAATTTATAATTTTGATTTGGGACCATACAAGTGGGTGTTTGATTTGTTCATATCGTCAAATTTATTTTTTAGTTTGTTTTTTTAATATGATTTTGTGAATTTGTGTTTGATATCAGGATGAATAGATAAAGCCTTGAACAATGATTTTGTAGTGACTTTTGTTTATTATTTAATTGGAATCTATATTTGTTGAATTCTATTATATTTATTTAAGTACAAGAGTACCCCCTTGATGAAATTCCTGCCTCTGGTCTCTCTTTGTCCTTCAGAAAATCAAGTGCAAGTATGACCCCAGTTTCATCAAAGCTTTACACAGGTTTCTCCATCTATATCAAAAATTCATGGCATATTTTTGTTGATAAGAAATCTAATCATGTTTTCTGTTTTGTTATGACAGATGATGTGAGCCTTTTGATGGTGTTAATTGACACCAATCCATATTTTTGGAGCATAACCAACAATGGCCTCTCATTCCCCAAATTCCTCTCTCATGTACAAGCCTTAACAAAACCCTAGTTTTCTCCCTCATCCCCCCTCTCTCTCCCCTCAGTAGTTCACCAATTTTCTCGCCTTTAATTTTTCTTTCTTTTTTGACAAATGTACACAGGTTCTTGCATTTTTGAACTCAATACTCTTACTCAACCAACTCAACCAAGTTGTTGTAATTGCCACGGGCTTCAATTCATGCGATTACATTTACGATTCTTCATTGGCACCGCCTAATCAGAGAGCGGAGAGTTTGTTGCAGAAATTAGAGGAGTTTGTGAACAAGGACGAGGAATTAAGTACTGAAGATTCAGTTGATGCGATCAAGTCTTCATTGCTTTCGGGGTCTCTTTCGATGGCACTTTGTTGTATCCTTGTGAATTTGTAATACTGGTTGATTCTTTACTGATTATGTTTATATTGGTGTTAAATATATAATTTTATTTGATATTTTGATAGGTAAATTTGTCTCCAGTTAAATGGGGATTGAAATATTTTAGATTGTTATTCAATCTTAACTTTGATGAATAGATATACAGCGGGTGTTTCGTTCTGGGTCACTTCATCCACACCCTCGAGTAAGTGTATATATGTATATTTGTTTGAAATTATGTGAATATGGATTGGGGGATCTTTAAAAGTGGGATATTTTTTCTAATTTTTCTGACTTAAGCATTCATTTATTGTTTTATTCCCATATTTCAATAGGTGTTTAACTGTTATCAATCTTCAGTGGGTTATTAAGTATTCATGAGCCATTTTGGAATTGTGTTTCTCTTTGGGATAATCTAAAGATCTTGGCATGTCATTTGCGTTTTAAAGTGTACACGTTTTAACTTCTTTTTATGTTGTTATTGATTTGTCTATTACTTTGAATGGAAATATTTTCTAATAAAGTTGCTTATATATGGTGGCAGATACTATGCTTGCATGGATCCCCAGATGGACCTGGACAGTACGTTCTTCTTTTATGATATTTGTCAATACCTAGAATGTCTTTCCGTAGGCTTTTACCACGAAAGGTTTTGCTCTTTGCAGATATGTTGCAGTCATGAATTCAATTTTCTCAGCTCAGCGTTCAATGGTATTATAAAATGTAGGCTTAAAGGCTTTTTTTTCCGTTAGTTATTTACAATCTCTTTTAGGGTTGGTTCGAGAAGCACTTTAATTTTTAAAAGTGTTTTAGTTTTACTTTAATTAACAATATCACTGTTGTTTTGCTTGCTAAAAAATCGATAGAATTGTTTATCTTGGCTTTAGGAGTTTCTTCAGATTACATATTGTTGCCTTACAGCCTCAATTTGCTAGCTTCTCTTCCTCACCACCCTTCCCCACCACCACCATGTTATCCTTGCTATTATTTCACATTTATAGAGTTTTATTAGATGCCTTTTTTTCTTTATTGGCGAATTCATGAGAGGAGTTTGGATTCTAATTGCTTCAACTTACAGCCTATGGAATTACCAAGTATATGATTCCCGTCAATGTTTGCACAGTTTTATGATTATTATTGTCTATGTTTTCCATGAATATTTGCTTGTTAGCAATAAACATTATTCTAATTGAGTGCACAGGATAATCCTTTTAATTCCTATTTTCCCTCAAATGTGTTTGGGAATAGTATTTATCTAGTTATGTTAACGAGTTTGAAATTTTATATTTATTCTTTCCACTTCCCACTGCAGTTACCTATAGATTCTTGTGTTATCGGAGCCCAGCATTCTGCTTTCCTGCAGCAGGTATCCTATATTTTTGTCTTTGGCTGCTTTTAAATTTTCCATCCTTAAAAGATATTCTTCGTTTGTTTACTGATCTTAATGGATATGGCGGCAACAGGCTTCTTATATTACTGGTGGTGTTTATCTGAAGCCCCAACAACTAGATGGGCTGTTTCAGTATCTCTCGGTAGGTCTCTTAATTTACTAGCAGATTATGGAAGCTGTCCCCCCCCCCACCTTCTCTTTTGACTTGTGTGTTATATATTGTGGTGTTGTCAGTTAAGTTAGTGGATACAAAGTTTAAATACTGAAAGCTATAGTATGGCTATTTATTAGTAATCTTAAGGAAATCGCAGATACCGCAGACCACCTGTACTTAGTGTAATGTGTCGTGCTTGAGGTTTTCATACGAGTGCTTGAGTGTTCTTTTCTTATTGCAGTGGATACGTTTTTATGTTGCTATTTTCTCCCACGACAATAATAATTAATGATTCCTATATTCTATAGGAAGCTGCGTTAAATTTTACATTGCTGTGGTTTTCCTCTTACTATTAAATGTGTGGATACTTATTTGATATTGTTGATATGCAGACTGTATTTGCTACTGATTTGCATTCTCGCAGCTTTATACAACTACCTAAGCCTGTAGGGGTGGATTTCCGTGCCTCGTAAGTTATCTTGGAGAATATGTTTTAAAGATGTCAATTTTCTGAATGAATGCACTTCGTTTCTTTATCTCATATAGCAGTTAAGTTATATAATTGATTCCTTAGGTTGCACCAGTTATTATGTTCACATTTGCTATTCATTTTAAAATATAAACTCTTCAAAGTGAACATAACTGTGAAAAATCTGCACAATCTGGCAAGTAGAATATTTTTCTTGATTTGTAAAATTTTGATATGACTAATTGTATTTACTGCATTTGTTTCCTTAATGAATAAAATCAATTGTAAAGGCCCTAGTTATGTTAGTCTGAACTGCTTTCATCTGGTCTTTTCCTATTTCTTTAGGGCTTTTCCCCCCACATTTGATGTATATAACTTTGCCTCGACTTGATTTGGATATGTGATTAATTTGACTTTGGGTTATATGTTCTCATTTTTAGCAACGAGTTCGATACTACTGCTCTTAGTATCAGGATACATGCCTGAATGCAGCCATGGCCTGCTTAGAAGTCACTAAGCTCTATTGTTTAACTTCATAGAAATTTTTGTCCAAGAGTGTATGTGTATAAAGTGTGTGTATGTGTGTGTGTATATATATATATATATATATATATATATATGTGTGTGTGTGTGTGTGTGCGTGTATATGTATAATTTCTGATTTAACAGTACAACTGTGCTAATTTCTGACAGTTGTTTCTTGTATTTATATATATTGTTTATGGCAATTCATCAAAAATTCTTACATTTGCAGGTGTTTTTGCCACAAAAACACGATTGACATGGGCTACATATGTTCTGTTTGTTTATCTATATTCTGTAAGCATCACAAGAAGTGTTCAACATGTGGGTGAGCAATAATTACTTATAAAACTTTAATTATTTAAAATGCTTATTTTATGAACTTAATGTTTTATTATTTTTCATTGTTTATATGCTTCATTTATTGTTTGTTGTCTACTTCTGTCTGTCTTCTTTGGGATTTGGGTGTGGCTGAGTTGGGGGGTGTGTGTTGGGGATATGGGGATGGAGGATGGGGATGGAGGGGGGGGGGGGTGATGTAGGAGTATTAGCTATGACACCCACAATTTTTTATTTATTATTTAGTTTTTTGGTGATAAAATATGACACCTACAGATTGGAATGATAAAAAAAAAAAACTTTACCCAAGTTTTCTGAATGTAAAGCACAACATTTAGATCTGAAGGGCTTTGAGATTCTCTTGCACCTTTAGTTATTAGCCTATGCCACTATATGAAGTGCATAAGTTTGAAGATTTTTTTAACAATTATTGCTATAATCTTGTAGATAATTAGGTGTCTTCTGAGGTATGAGGCCTGTGGGTCTCTGGCTATGGAGAGGATTATGTTTATTAGACCAATGGAAATTATGCATATTGGCGTTAGACGGTTAGAGATTCTCTCCATAACATCAATTTTACTAGGGCAACATCTCTTTTATGAGTGGTCCCCCGACTAGGAGTGTGGCGCGCGTCTTGGTTTTATTGGCATAATAGAACATCTGTTGTTGTTTTTTTCAATATATATATATATATATATATATATATATATATATATATATATATATATTTATGAAGGTCCTGACTTCTGTATATGCTTTGATAAAATAGATAAGCTTCCATTTTCTGGTTGACTCTCTTAACACTATAGTATAGAAATGTTGCATTGTGAATCCTTGTTGCTCGACATTATTGCATGATCTTTTAGAGAGAGAGAGAGAGAGAGAGAATCCTTTTCAGTAGCAAGTCATCAAGCATAAGGTTTTGTAAAATAGTCCATCCAGTTGCTCCGTGAAATAGTCCAAAAAGTGATGTTTTTAAAAAAGCGTTCATTCATTAAAAAGCTCTCTAATTTATCAGTTGTTACCAATTGGAATGCAGGTCAGCTTTTGGTCAACCACAAGCCATTTCCTCTACATCAAATCTGAAGAGAAAGGCTCCAGATACATGACCGAAAAGCACACTTTTACTTGATCAAGTATTTAATCGAAGAGCGTGGTGTCTATTGGCAGTAGTGATGGAGGGAGGGATGTTTTGAAGAAGAGATGCCACCTTATAGAAGGTAAAATTTTGAGCATGATGACTTTACTTACTGTGAGTGAAGAATCCTTGGTTCAACTTAATTTCGATCATTCATTTATGCATACGAGCATAAAGAAAACAGTTTTCTTGGAATGCACATTGATGGTATTTGATGTTCAAACAAAATGACCATGTTACAAATTGTCAAGCTGCATAAGGTATCATGGCTGGAATGTGTGCCTGCTTTTGTTGTTTTTCTCCGGCATTATCCCCGTACAAACACAGGTTTTTTTATGTACGAGAGAGGGCACTCTTGAGTAACAAGCATACAACACAGGTTATTAATGAATGAATTGTGAATTTGATGGCTAAGTATACATGGTTTAAACTTTTGGGTTGAAATTGTGCTCAACATGTCGTTGTATCAAGGCGACTCACTCGCCAACAAAATTCTTAAATTACTACAAGGGATGGTAATAGTTTTTGAATAATGCTACACATATAAACTATTTTACAAATATTTTACAAACTGTTAATGTGATATACTCCACATCAGCTTTGTTGCATGGGATTTACATTGTTTGGATTTTTTTATTTTAAAAAAGCTGATGTGGAGTTTGCTACATCAGCAGTTTGTAAAATAATTTGTGTCTATAGTTTTTATAAGATTTACTATTTTGTTAGGAAACTGATTTTTCACATGAGTCTCCTTGTGTTAATATATATATATATATATAGGGAAAATGTATGTACACAGCTGTGTAGTACACTGTTGGTTATGGCGAATGGTTTTTTGGGTTATAGCGACGGTTTTACGCGTTCGCCATAGCTATTCTGGGCTACGGCGACAGGTGAACTGTCATTATAGCCCAAAAAATCCGTCGTCGTATTTCGACTGTACAGCTGTGTATATACATATATATCATATATATATATATATATATATATATATCGCGTGTTGAATGTAAAAATCAAACACTAAAACTATGTAATCTCCACAATCTGAGATGGGAAAACATGTAATTCATTTAAAAGTATATAAATGTAACCTCTGTTGGGTAAATTGGCAGAAGGATCTGAAACTTGAGTTTATCTCATGAGCACATATGAAATCGTTAAGAACTCACCACCTAACCTAACGAGAGCAAATCCCAAAGTGGAGAGGGTATACAACATAGTCCCGGCATGAAAAATCATCCAAATCTTGTTCGTGCCACCCAATGCTCTGGTCAGAACTAGAAGTTCAAAATTTCACACAAGAATTTGCCGTAAAAGGTTCAAAAAGAAGAAATGATTCACTAATGCTGCGTTTGGATTGAAGAATGGGAGATGGAATCAAATTTTTGTAGTTGAATTGATAAACAAACTTAATGGGAGATGGAATCAAATTTTTGTAGTTGAATTGAATCTAATGGAATTAAATGATCCATCTCACATTAATTCATCATGTTAATTGGGTCCGTCTAACTATGTTGGATTGAACCACCTCCTTATCTAAAAGGTTAACCTATCATACTTATTAACTCATCTACATTCTTAAATTTATCCGATGTGAGATTCATATGAAATATTCCAACACTCTTCGTTAACGATCTCATAATCCTCGTCGTCAATACCGCTCCTTTCTTCGACGACATTTCTCGGAATCATATATATCATCACTAACCAACGCCCATGAAATTTATTGATCTTCCGAGCTCGTGAGTTGTTTGTAGATCATCAGTTGCTGATAATGTAACAAAACAAATAATCATCAATGAACATATTTTGTCAAGAATAAAAAACAAAATTTTCTCGATCAAGTGTTAAAGATCTAGACACGTAAAACTATTTCTAAACTTTAATAGAGGAAAGAACTTGGCTATGGAGAACTTTTATTGCTCTGGGTTCTGCATATCTGGTACACAGAACAAAGTCAGGTACAAACAACGCTACATACGATCGACATAATTCACAAGATATTTGGCAGAATTAACCATTCCTATGAAGACTCCTATGGTCTCTTCAGTAAACTTTGATAAGGATGAATATGGTAAATGTATTGATATAACTCAATACAGAAGTATGATAGTATCTCTCTTATACTTAATTGTTAGTAGACTATATTTTCTATTTGTATTTGTGTTAGGTTTCAAGATAATCCTAAGGAATCTCACCTAATTGCTATTAAAAGGATTTAGTGTGGTATCCTAAGGAGTCTTCCTTTGATCTAATAAGGTATTCGGATGCTGATTTTGCAGGATGTAAGATTGACAGAAAGAGCACTAGTGATACTTGTCAACTGCTAGGTAATAGGTTTGTTTCATGGCTCAGCAAGAAGCAAAATTCAGTATAAACTTTAATTGCAAAAGCCGAGTACATTGTTGCTGGAAGTTGATGTACTCAAATTTTGTGGATGAAAAATCAGTTTGTTGACTATGAGTTTGATTTTAAGTTTATCCATGTACTGTGTGATAATACTAATGTTATATCAATCACTCATAACCCTGTCATGCATTCTAGGACCAAACATATAAAAATCAAAGGTCATTTCATTAGAAATCATGTTCAAAATGGAATATTGCCTTAAATTTTGTTTCAACTGTAAATCAACTTATTGATATCTTCACTAAACCATTAGACGAATCTAGGTTTTATAAGTTAATCAGTGAGTTAAGAATGTTAAATTTAAATCTCTAGTATCATGTTGTTGGAAGTTTCTAACAGTACTGCAGGCAACGAAAAATTATGATTCCGAACGAATACATTCTCTCGTCTCTACGAAAATGGGGATGGAATTCAGTTATAAATATATATTTGGCTTGTTTTTTTTTCTCCGTCTTGCATGATTGTATTGTTGCGGATGTTGACGATGATGATGGTGATATCTTGTCGTTTAGAGATGTAAATGCACTTAAAAATTGTATTCATTTACAATGGGGAACCAGAATTTTTTGACTGTGGGGTGAATTTTCTTTAAAAAGGTCATATTTTAAACAAAATAAAATAATTTTTTTACCCCTATGTTTAGAAATATTCTGAATTAATTGTGAATAGCAAAAAAATTCATGTAATGTTCGTAATACATAAAGTGTTAATCTTTAATTTTTTTTATTTGAAAAAGAAATAATATATGCAATGAACTATTAATTTCTTGAGACATGTTATCATTGAAATACAAATATATTATTAACTTGTTATATTAGAAAATAGAATACAAATTTTTATTTATAATATAAAATGACACAATATTTTTAAATTTATTATAACAGTTACACTTCCATTCCATCACTAAGAAACTAAACATTCAATCAACTTTAGAGTAAAATTTAATATGAAACATAAATATATCCTTAAAATTCAACTTCACAAATGTTATTTTCTTGTGGAACAGAGAGAATAATATTTTAGATTGTATTGTCTAAAAAATTAAATTGATATGTATTAATTTTGAATTTTAGAAATTTAGAAATTTTTTAAAAAGTCAAAATGAAACACAGTTTGTGAAATAGATGAAATATTAACTATTATAAACTTACAGTCCATTTCAAAGGCATACCTATTTATTTTACATACCATGCTCACCACCTTTAGCGACGGACCGGGCGACGGTTCGGTCCGTCGATATAGAACAAATAAACGATTTATATGTTATGACGACGGTTCGATGTGTAGCTAAAAGCTAAGACGACGGTTCTCTGATATACGCAATGGACCGAACCGTCGTCCAGTTCGTCGCTAAAAGCGGTGAACAAGGTATGTAAGATCAAGAGGTATGCCCTTGATCCTTTCCGTATAAACTTATATTTTTCAAAAGATGCAAATAGATATCCTATATATAGAAGAAGAAAAAAAACGAATAAACCCTAGGGGCGCAACCCCATTGGCCCCAGTGTATGACTAAGTGGGTGGAGGCCAAACCCCTCAAACTGATTACAGAACAGGAATGCCTAAAGTTCTTGAAGGAGTGTGTCGTGTTCCGGTTAGGTATACCTATGGCGGTGGTTTCGGACAATGGCCGACAGTTCGTGGGATCAAAGTTCAAAGTATTCTTGGCAGAACTCGGCATACAGCACAGGTAGACTTCGGTAGCACATCCTCAGTCGAATGGGAAAGTTGAGGTTACTAACAGAACTCTGCTGAACAGTATCAAAAGAAGACTTGATGAAGCAAAAAGAAGATGGCCCGAAGAACTACTCAGTGTCTTATGGGCCTATCGGACCACACCGCGGTCCGCCACTGGCGAATCCCTATTTCGATTAGCTTACAGTATAGATGCTTTAGTACCAGTGGAAATAGGTTCCACTTCTCTTCGGTCAGCCGGTATAAGGAGGTATTCAATGAAGACGGACTTCGAACCAATTTAGACCTACTAGACAAAGTCCGAGAGGCTGTCGTTGTGAGGCTCACCGCTTATCAGCGAATGGTGGCTAAGCAATATAATAAAAGAGTAAAGCTCAGAAGGTTCGAGGTCGGAGACTTTGTTCTTCGGGAAGTGGAAGCTTCTATGCCCCAGAATCAGGGGAAACTGATGTCGTGCTGGGAAGGACCGTATGAGATCGTTGAGGTACCGAAGCCTGTCACGTATCGACTTCGGGCAATGGATGGGTCAAACATCCAGAATATTTGGCATGCCGGCAGACTCAGGAAATACTTCCAGTAGGGAGGTGTTTTCGGTAGGGCAGAACCTTTAGTAGAGTAGGATTATCAGTAGATCAGAAGTCAGAAGTCAAAGGTCTGTAATAGCGCTAGAGATTTATCAATAAAATAGCATTTTTCTCCAACAATGTTGCACTGTGTGTTTGTTATAGATCTGATCGACCAGCGGACCAGATTGTGTCTGTCCGACCAGCGGATCGGATGCTGCCTGTCCGACCAGCGGACCAGGTTTTTGGGTGTTAAGGCGGGATTCCTTTGTCTCTTAGGAGCGAAGTGAATATTCCTGGATGAACTTCGGCTCTCGGAGATAGGTTCTTCAGAGTGTTTAAGGTGGGATTCCTTCGTCTCTATGAAGAAAATATTCCTGGTGCACCTTCGGCTCTCGAAGAGAATGTCATCGGAGGACTAAGGCGGGATTTCTTCGTCTCTTAGGAGCAAAGTGAATATTCCTGAATGAACTTCAGCTCTCAGAGAGAGGTTTTTCAGAGTGTTTAAGGTGGGATTCCTTCATCGCTACGAAGAAAATATTCCTGGTGCACCTTCGGCTCTCGGAGAGAAGGTCATCGGAGGACTAAGGCGGGATTCCTTCGTCTTTTAGGAGTAAAGTGAATATTCCTGAATGAACTTTGGCTCTCGGAGAGGGGTTCTTCAGAGTGTTTAAGGTGGGATTCCTTCGTCTCTACGAAGAAAATATTCCTGGTGCACCTTCGGCTCATAGAGAGAAGGTCATCGGAGGACTAAGGTGGGATTCTTTCGTTTCTTAGGAGCGAAGTGAATATTCCTGGAGAATCTTCGGCTCTCGGAGAGAAGGTCATCGGAGGTCTAAGGTTGGATTTATTTAGCCCTGGGGGGCACAAAGAACTTTTATGCTTTAATTACTTGTGATTATTTCATGGATTAAATGTTATATATGCTTGACATAAATGCAGCTCGGCAAACGAAGTCAAAAGATAGATATTTTTTGATTGATTGAAGTGTTGAAAAGTTATAGGAAATTTCAAAAACATTTACATAGCAGACTTCTATTCTGAAGCAGATGGATCATCATTTGCGTCTTCAGTGGTGTCGTCTTCAGAGTCAGTGTCAAACAATGCCGGGTTGACACAATGCGCGAGCATCTTAGCCTTACCCTTTCTTTGGCAGGCTTCATATCCCTCAGAAAACATCTTGGTTATCTCGGCATTTAACTCGGCCGATCCTCGGTACTCCTTGATAACCTGAAGCCTGGTTTCTTCAAAAAGAGTTGGCTCGGAGACTCTGAGTTCGGACAACTGCTTCTGCAGCATAGTGCACGACTGACGGGTCTCTTCTTCCTGCTTCGTCAAAATGAAGATCTGAAGTTTGAGTTCGGTGTTGTCCTTCGTTTGCTGATAGATCTCAGCCTTATCAGTTTCGACTTTCTCCATGAGCAGTTTGCATTGTGCGTCCGTAAGATCGGCGAACTCCTTCAAAGAAGTATTTTCGTTTCAGAGACTGGAAAGTTCGGTCTGCAGGTGTTGGATGGTCTGATTGGATTTAGCATGAGCGGATTGTTCGGTAAGCAAGAGCGGCTTTGAGATTTTGTATCTCTTGTTTGAGTTGAGCCCCCTCAACTTCTCATTCATCCCACCTCTTGGTTACCCGACTCCACGTATCATTGGCCTGAAGGGATCGTTGAGGATTAAGACAGGAAAGCAATAGTGTTATCATCAAATATGAGTGAAAGACGGTTACCTTGCATTGTTACATAAGGCCGGTCAGTACAAGGGCGTCGTATGACATGCCTTTGTAATGCTGATCGTCGACAAAAAGGTTGAAACTGTTAAGAGCGTCAATCGGGTAGGATTAGGCATTGTATGAATAAAAGGACCTCTGAGCGGGTCTTTCTTCAGAAGAGTTGAGGGGAGGTTGCTCTGAAGTAGAAGGCTTCTCAGAGTAGGGCTTTTTGATTGGCGGATCGGATGCGGAATCTTCTGTGGCTTTTTGTTTCTGGTGTTGGTCTTGGTTTATGTTGACTTCGGCAGGAGGGATGGGGGATTCGGAGGAAGGGACTCTCAGTTCGTCAACAGTCAGAGGCTTGACTTTGGTGCGTCTTTGCTTGACTCGAAGAATTTTGGCTCGTTTGCTCGTCGGTAGATCGATGATGTTGGAAGGAAGGATTGGGTAGGATCAGTTATGCTTTGGGACCTTTTGGAGGCTCTTCTTTTATGCCTAACCCTTAAAGAGACTTTTGGGATGTCGTCTTCGGTCGGTTCGTTGATGTGTATATGGGAGGTTTGGACTTCGGCAAGAAGGTCGGTAATGGTTGGCGCCTCGGCAGCTTGGGCAGGTTGTTTGCCCACAAGATATTCTTCCAGATCTCGTACTTCGATGGTGGTCGGTCTAATGAGGGATACTGCAAAGTCAAGAATGGGATTAGAAGGCTAGACGAAGTTATGTAATGTTGGGTAATTAAGGCAGACGAAATTCGAGAACTTACATTTATGGTTGAAGAGCCAAGTTTGCTTGGTCAGCAGGGCAAAGTTCCATTCTATCTGGGGCAACTTCGAAACGCGTTTGGTGATCTCCCTGAATCTTTCGGGAGGGATGTCTTCCAGGGAAACGTTAGCTCGTCCGTGAGAGGCCCAGTTCGGCAATTGAAGTGTATCTGGCCCTCGAACGAAGAATTAGTCTTTGTACCAGTTTTTATTGCTGGAAGAGGCGTTCATCAGAGGTCGTCTTAGTCTTTCCGGCGGGGTGTTCGGCTTGTTAGGGATTTTGCTGAGGACCTTGAGGCCCGGTTCGTGGGTTCCTGCCAGGCTGAACAGGCTGAAGAAGAAGTCAATTGAAGGGTGCACTTCGGCTTCACTGCAGAAGGCTATGAAGGCAATAATGTGGATGTATGAGTTGGGCACCAGCTGAATGAAGTCGATGCCAATAAACCCAAGGAGGGTTAGGATGAACGGGTGGAGGGGAAACCTAACCCCTTTCTCCATCACAGTCAGTGGGACGGCGGTCCAGCCATCGGTAGTGTGGTACATCCGGTCAGTGGCTGTCGGGGCTTTTAGAATGTGGGTGGCCGAAATCTGGTAGTTCGTGCGAATGACATCCATGGCATCATCCGCGAGCCGAGATGGCGTGTTGATTTATGGGAATTGTGCCACGACAGAGCATTCGCGTTGGGCCTTTTCTTGGTCTGTTTCTACTGGTGGGGGGGTGGTTTGACTGGTGGTGGCCACGGTGGTGGCGTCGGTGGTGATGGCAGCAGGGATGGTGGTTGGAGCCGTGGAAGAGGCAGTGATGGGTACAGTTGAGGCCGGAATGGATGAAAGAGGGGTGGCAGTGATGGGGATGGTGTTGATGGGGTCAGAACCAAGGGAGTTTGATGGAGACGCCATTGCTAGAGTTTCAAAAGGCTCGGAGGAGATGGTTGCTGTTCTTGCCGGAGGAAGAAGATTTGGGAGAGAGAAATGTAATATTTTGAAATCGATAAAGGGAATGATTGAAATGGGGGGGGTTTGTTGCTTGTCTTTTCGAGTCTGCACGGGAACCTAGGAACGACACATTAATGGGGGGAGTAATGGGACGCGTGAGGAGGTGAAGAGTTTTAGTCTTGGAGGGCTGTTCGGGTTATTCTGTTTGCCTGGTTAGGGGTTGTATGGAGGAAGCTGTTGGGCCATGTGAAGTGTGCCGATGTCAGGTATTCCTTGGGCTGGGCTCAGTCAGAGAGTCTCAGTCCTTGGTCTTGTTGGGCTCGGTCAGAGAGTGCCAATTCTTAGCCGGTGGGCTGGATAGTTTTGTATGGAGGGCTATATATTCTTCCATCAAATGTTCCATTTAATGAAAGACTGGGGGGAAATGTTGGGGCCCGAATATTTGAGGACCAAAGACCCAAATTGGGCTTGGCCTCGATTGGGCCATGGTTGGGTCCTGGTGGGTCTGAAAGGGCCATATTGGGTTATAACTCCTAGTTGTATGGAGATTCTAGATATGGAAGGAAGAATCAGTCATTGATTGGACTTCCTATATCTTGGGAGATTTGATACAATCCTATTATGAAAAGGATATATGGGGGAACCCTAATCCAATATGAAAGTGGATTCTAGCATGGATGTGAGGTACTTTAAATATATGGCTTGACTATTCACAAGGGACACTTACACTATTATTATTTTCCAGCAATAGAGTATTATACTTCCATTGTTAAACCTTGTCAGCCTGTACTTATTCTCACACCGGAGCTATCCCCCGGCGGCCCAAGCCGTCAAGCTTTTGTGATTACCCGTGTTGTGCAGGATTGGACCCGCTTTGGTGATTGGAGCGCGTGGACGGATCTTAGCGTTAACACAAGCTATTAACATACAAAACATATATGTGTTATATATATACGTATCTTATCATGGGATGGGATGATCCATACCATGTATTTGGTATTTACTATGAATTATTATAAAGAATACACCATTTATACCATTAAGAATAAGAAGGAACGACCATGATTAAAAATTGAAAATTGACGTCTGTTACTATTAGTAGCGCACTCTGCTTATATTTGTAGCGGACGACGGGTTACGTCTGCTACTAATAGTAGTGGACGATGGTACTATTTTCAGTGACATCCGTTAGCAGACGACACCCGTCATCTGCTACTAATAGTAGCGGACGTGAATTAATCTCAACCATTGGTTTCCTATATTGAACGATATATATGGTATATGCTTATTTTTGATGCATAACAAATACATGTTATAGATCATTTCTCTCTTATTATTCTTAAGTATATAAAGAGAGAGATTATCCAACGGACTGGTCCGTTGACGGACCACCTTTAACGATGGACATGTCTGTCGCTAAAGGCTGTCAACGGATCAGCCCATATATATATATATAAATAAACTAGGTGATCATGATTCATATAAAGACACCAACAAAAATGTCTCAAATAATTTCAAGTGTGGTGCACCGCGACGAGGCCAATGGTTCGGATAAAAACCAACATGTTCAATGCGGTTTAACTGGTTTTGATTTAAATTGTCATCCCTAATCAAAAGTGCACCTAAGTATGGTCTACAGCTTTTAGGAAAAACAGAAAATCTTTAATATGCATACTTGGGATCCATTATGAGTAATATAAAAGAGAATAAATTATATACGAATGACCAGTAAAATTGATGTTTCACACCATCCTGTAATAACATGTCACATAAGAAATTTAAGAGATTATCAAGAGATTTGAATTGTATTAACAATATTTGTATTTATCACAATGGATTTCAAATCTCTTTTCTCTTAAATTACTTACATGACATGTTATTAGATTATGTAAACACTAGTTTTACCGGCCATCCTTATATAATTTATTCTCAATATAAAATATTATTTATACTCTCTCATCTGTTTTTACTTTTGTTAAACTAAGTGAAATGTGAAAATTGTATTTGAGACAACGGAGTATTAAAGAAAGAAAATATAGTGGAGATTAATATTTTCACATGTGTTTTTTGGTATTTTTACATGATTCTCTTTTATATGAAAGTGAAATCACCTTTTTTCATATAATAGAGAATTATATGAAAATATTAAAAACACTAGAGAAATATTGTTTGCCAATATATTAGTCCTTACAAACTAGTAGTTGATAATTAAAGCAGTTTAGATTCTTCCTAAAGAACACCATTAGTCCAAAACCATTGCTTCTTATTTATAAGCTCTGGATTGATCATTGACATTGAGCACATAAATATAAATTAATTTTAAAAAAACAATCATATAAATATATAGAATTCTAAAAAACTATCCATTAACATACAAAACATATAAATGTGTTATATATGTACATATCTTATCATGGGATGGGATAGGATGGGATGATCAATAACATGTATTTGTTATTGATTCTTATAGAGAATATATCATCTATACCATTAAGAATAAGAAGGAACGACCATTATTAAAAACTTAAAATCGACGTTCACTACTATTAGTAGCGGACGACGGGTTACGTCTGCTACTAATAGTAGCGGACGTGAATTAATCTCAACCATTGGTTTCTTATATTTAACGATAGAGATGGTGTATGCTCATTTTTTATGCATAACAAATACATACTATGGATCATTTCTCTCTTATTATTCTCTCTCTCTCTGTCTATCTATCTATATATATATATATATATATATATATATATATCAGTCCCCTTCAGTTGAGGGATCCCTCAAATAGTGTTATTTGAGGGATGCCTCAACAACCGTTGGATCTGTTTGTGGAACCGTTATGTGGCTGAGATTGTTTTACATCGTTTAACCGTTTTTCACACTCTTGGCCCACCACAAACAGATCTAACGGTTACACAAACAGATCCAACGGTTGTTGAAGCATCCCTCAAATAACACTATTTGAGGGATCCCTCAACTGAAGGGGATATATATATATATATCACCCATTCTTTGGTATTAAAATTATAAGTGTTGACAACAGTTACAACATACATAAAAACTGCCTTTTAACAGCTTAAGCATTAAGATTTTAAATGAGTGAGTAACTTAATATGGTATCAAACACATAAAATAACTCAACATGATATGAGAACTAACTCTGATGTCCAAAATCTTGAATTCAAAGATTCTCATGAACATCAACTTACATGTTCCTAAAAACCCATAACATGCATAAGAAAAGTTCAGAAAAGAAGCGAGTTTAAAACATTCCTTAATTTGCATTTTTTAAAATAAAAAAAATAAGGGTCAAATGAACTAGGTGATCATGATTCATATGAAGACACCAACAAAAATGTCTCGTATAATTTAGTTCCCAATGATCTTCTTCTACCATTGCATCTCAATTACCACTGGCCCACCAATTATGAACCTAGTGTAACCATGTTAACCGCATGCATAACAAGAAGCATTATGACAACTTGCAAACATTTTGGTATCAAGAGTTACCAAAGTCGCTAACACTCTTCAAATTGCAATCATACAACATCAATGCTATTTACAATTATGAATTATCGTACACTTGTAAAGAGGGAAGTGTACCAAGATTTTTATATACAACAGAAGGCACTCCAAAATTAAAAAAAAAACACACACAACGTTTTTACAAATGGATATCACCAAGGTAAGGACCCCCTCTTCAGATAGCCTTTAGAATAAGTTTGCTGGAATGATGGACCCCCATCACAGCAGCTCTAACTACAGCACGAGTTTTGTACAACCTGCAGAATGCCAAGAATCTTCTGAGCTTCTTATTGTACCAAAGCATTTTAGTTTTGTTAAGAAAACATGTGAGTTGACATAGTAACACATTAGTGTTCGAGTGTTTAGTTGAAGGCTTACTATACAAGTTACTCACGAACAGTTAAGAACTCACCCAACGAGAGCAAGTCCCCAAGTGGAGAGGGTATAGAACATTGCCCCAGCATGCCAAATTTCTAACATCATATCCAACTTGCTCATGCCACCCAATGCTTTGGTCAGAGCTGTAAGTTCAATTTTTTCATGTTATGATAACACCACTAGTTGCATATCAAACAAAAAACGTCATACTTAAGGAAGGCAACACCAGGAAGGGGACAAAAGGAAATATTCGAGAAGGGTTTGACCACAAGAACATTTTAATTTTACCAACGGCAAGGAAGTACTGAAGTAAATGAGTACGAGTGCCCAACAAAATGGACAAAAACATTTTAAGAAAGCAAGATTAAGAATAAGATTAACTGCAAACGTACTCTTCTGGAGCTCCTCAGGTGTCAATTTCTGCAATTCCAAAGAACCAACTTAATTTGAGATCCATTATAATTTTATTCTAAAAGGGTGAAAGAGAAGCAACAAGTTTTGGGTATCATATACCTGAGAGTTGGGGTTTGACAGAACACATTTAGCCATAAAGTTGGCAACCCCATCCACCACACTTTCTTCACTAACAATCACATAATTCTCATTATCAATAGTACTCCTCTCTTCGCTGTTACTGGGAACCACCTCATCAGTGACCCAAACCCACCAACTTGGTTCTTCCAAGCTCATATTGATCAAGATTTCAGCTGTCTGTTGATCAGTTCCTAATAATGTAACAAAACAAATAATCATCAATGAACATATTCAGTCAGCAATAAGGAGCAAAAGACCTAGAGGCATAAAACTATTCACGGAGGGAAGAACAAAGAAGGGAAAAAAGTAAACCTGATGCCTCCTTGAAAGGAAACTGGCACCCAGTTCCATCAACCGATTTCTGTTGGAGGGACTTAAGCTGATTCAAAAAATTTGCAGAATCCACAGATGCCATAAGACGAGCATGGAGCTGAACAGAGAACCCAAATCATTTCAAACACATCTTCAATTATAAATAGACGAACAATACAGACAACAAAAACTAATTAAGTATTCTAAGGATCCTCTTCAAAACAACAAAAAAAGGGATATAACTTTTGGAAGGCAGCAGAAAAAGCACAAATTGAGGGTGCTTATAGGAGTCGGAGGGGTGCCCCATTGACTGGTCATGTGCAAATCACATGACCTCATGCCACGTGTCAGGAAGGGGTCTTTCGAGTATGCCTTTGTGAGGCCTGATCACAAATACCTTCCTATTCACCAAACCAACACCCTCAACCAAATGCCAAGAAGAGACCTCCTTGAGTCTTCTGCCAAGGGGCTTAGAAGGCAGTTACTTAGCCTTCAATCCTCTAATGTCTAGCTTCCAATCTTGTATCTTAAGACTTTTGAAACGACTCACCAGGGACTTGCAGAATGTCAAACAAAACAAGTTCCAGTAAGGAGGACATAGCCCTCAACTAGCTTTGGCCAGCCACACCTAGCCTTCGCTATGGGGGCTTCGGCCAGGTTCCCTTCTTCGGGTCCTTTCGGGTAAACTTGGGGTTACACACATTTTGTCCGGATCATTTGTGGTGCACGCTGCCCTCGTTTATTCACGGGCTCACAATATCCAAACAAGTAAACTAAAGAAGTTAACTTGAATAAAGTCAGTTTACAATCAGCAAGATAAGCCACCAATAATCCACATGGTCAATTCCACTATCAACATCATTTTTAAGGAATGATCCACCTATGGTCCTTGAGCACCAGCTTCGACAAACACAACAGAACAACAAACTACCACAACAATTTCGCAATTTGGGAACAGAATAGCATTGAACTAACATTTAACATTTCCTTCAAATTACACTGATCCACTCGGAACAAAGGCATTATATAATTGATGCTTCTTGGTCCACTATATTGAATTTCAACAGAACATGACCAACTTCAAACTTAGAAACTGCAATAACTCCAAATCATAAGAAATCTTCTCTATCCCACCCACACAAAACACAAACTATTATCTATAATGCATATATAGTTATACTGAATTATTGCATCAAAATAATTTAAAAGATTCTTTTTTTCCATAAAAAAACAGAAATAAGAAATATGGAAAATTAATAAGTCCAAAGAAGATTATACAGTAATAATATCCCGACGGCTTAAATTTACAATTTACATTCGAGAGTAAGTTCAATGATACGAATTTGGGAATAAATCATATTAAGCATATGATAATCAACAAAATTAGAAGAAAACGTTGATTGAAGAACATAATTGAATAATTTGAATGAATGAATTAGCAAACGTACGTCAGGAGGGCATTCTGGCAATAAACAGGTAGATTCTGAGAGATTTTGAAGGAGCTTGAGGTTGTCCTCCAGCAAATTCTTTAGACGCCGATTCTCCGATCGCAAAGACTCCAATTCTGACGGCTCAGTATTATCAATTTGAGAATCGTGGTGTTCGTGGGGTTGATTGTATTTGTGACAACATTCCACGGCGGTCAACGCAACTTCCGCCACCTCCATTACCGTCTTCGCCATCTCGATCGTCCCACGACGCACGATCATCACTTCCTTTACCTCCCTCTACAAAAGTTGGAATTCAATTCTGAAAATTTGGGATTTTTGGAACCCTAGCTTTTTTCTCTCTTGCGTGATTGTGTTGTTGAAGATGACGATGGTTGTGATTGTTTGAGACAAACACAATGCCTTATATTAAAAAGAAAATATAGAACTCCCCCCCCCCTTAAAAAAAATTGAAGTTCCATATTTATCTTGAAATAATAATATTTTATTAAAATAATAATAAAATTATGTTGATAAATTAAATAGTAAAATACATTGACACTAAATATAAATTCGTATGTTATAATTTTTACTTAACTGGATGTAATTAATTAAATTATAAATTTGTGCAATAAATAACATAAATGTCAAAAAATAATAAATATTTATTTTATCAAGAAGATAAAGTCATAAACTTTTTGCTAATTAAATTTCTTAAAGATCAAAATTTACGTAATATACATTCAAATATATTTTTTGTAATTAAAATATAAACTTTAATAAGCATAAAAGTACAAATTAAAGCAAAAAAAATTATAATTATTTTTTCCAAATATTAAAATTTGCGTAAAATAAACATATTATTATATAACGAATCTTATTATTTATATAAAACACTATTAAAAATATATTAAATATTTTTTCTCAAATATTAAACTAAAAATAAGTTACACTTAAACATAATTATTTACAATAAAAAATAATAAATGTTATTACTCAAAAAAAGAAAAAATGCATTAAAAATTTCTTTTAATCAGATAGAAGTAGTAATAAATATTATTATATTTTCTTTTATTCAATATTGTATAAAAACACCACCGACTGTATACTAAAAATATAATTAAAATTATAAACATCCCATATTTTGACATATACTTAAGAAAATTTAACATAAAAATCATAATATGAAACTAAGAATTTAAATAATAATTTTTGTTGTTATACACCAAAAACTAAATTATCAATATACTCAATCACTTTAATTAGAAAACCTCTATTAATAATTTAATTTAAAATTCTTAATATTTGTATCACTTATCCAAAAATATGTGTTAATTAAATTAAATTATTTAAATGAGATAATCTTAATTACAAATAAAATTATAATTAAAATGTATTGTATTAAAAAAAGGATAGTTAAACATATATACATATATATATATATATATATATTATTCAAAAATTAAAATTTGATAACATATAAGGGTAAATATATAATTTTATCTATTTAGTCAATCTTAAAAACTTTTAGGAATACTAAGGTGGTGTCTGATAAAACTGAGTGTTAAGACCTGAACAGTTTAGATGTCTGAATAATATAGAGTATCTGAATAAAATTGTATCTAAATAAAAAAATATTGTTTGATAATTACTTTTTCAAAATGTCTGAATAAAAGTATTTTACTATTTTAACCCTAATACCCTATATATCAAAAAAAGAAGGAAAAAAAGGACATTCTTTCCCAGCCTCCCTCCCTCCCTCGCCCCCTCCCCACCCCCTCCCCCCGCCTGCCCCCGCCCTTCTTTTCCCCCCGCCTCCTCCTGCCCCTGCCCCTCCCCCTCCCTCCGCCTCCTCCTCCCGCCGCCTCCTCCCGCCCCCCTTTCTTCTCCTCTCGCCGCTGCTCTGGTTGCCTTCCTCTTTTCCTCCAACTTCGTATCCTCCTTCCCCTCCTCCACAGATCCCACCTTCGGGTCCACAGCAGGGGCACAAACCCCAGTCCACTGCCGGGTTGCTCTCTGTGTAACTGAACCGGAAATCAAATGGCAGGTCTGATCAGAGAGGCTTTTTGTTGGAACGGTCAAGCGAGAAAGGTGGGCGGTATGACGGTTTCTGCTTCTTGAAGAGCCTGGTTTCGGGTTGGGTCGAAGTAGGGTTTTGGTGGAGAGAGGCAGGGGGTTAAAAGAGTATTTGGAATGAAGATTTGACGAAGAATTGGTGGTGGAGGAGGAGAAGAGGTGGTGGCGCACGACGGATAGAAAAAATTGGGTTTGTTTTCGGCGGATAGAGACATGTCTTCGATCTGCAGATTTTGAGAAGGTTATTTTTGTCCAAACAAATAAAATTTTCGCTCAGATGGCCTCTGATTGGTTTAGCTTTGTTTTTGAATCTGATCTATGAAGAGGTATTCAGAGACTTCAAAATATTTACCAAACAAGTTGTGCCTCTAACCGAATCAGAGGCACAACTATTCAGAGCCATTAAGAAGTAAACAAACGCAGCCTAACTGTTACTTAAAAACCTTGAGGGGAGGTGAGTGTTATTATGATTATCTAGAGGAGGTGTTGTGACGCCCCCATAATAGGTCCAATCAACCCAACCCATTCTGAGTCGCCAAATACATGGTACAGAATTCAAATACAACCTTTTATAACACAAGGTCGTGAAAAATACAACCAGACACTATGAGTGTCAATACAAACATCTAAAAAATATAAACATTCAACTAAGTCCTCATTAAAATTATTATCACACTATTTTATAAAAATAGTGAGAACTACTACTGCTTTTAACTTTGCCCATCACTCTGCTCCCCGACTAGTCCTTGCAACATTCTCATTTCCTGAAGAGGACAATAGATAAAAAGGGTGAGCTCAACTAGCCCAGTAAGGAATATTATGACTAAGATAATGGAAAATAAATTATCGTTAGTCTCCAATAAATCGGATAAAATAATATGGACAACAAATTTTAGATCAACAACTGCAGCGAAAATAACAATATATCAGAAGAATAAAGTAAAAAATAATGTCTACTATCTTCTATGATTTAAAAGTCCATCATCAATATTTTATCCCTGTCAATCAATATATATCTCAAATCAAATATTTATCTTTGCACTACAGGCCAAAGATATTCATTTGTATCACCAGTTGGTCATGTTCATCTCAACACCTGTCATCTTTGCACTACAGGCCAAAGATATTCATCAAGTAATCTTTCATCTTTGCATTACAGGCCAAAGATATTCATTTATATCACCATTTAGGACTGAAAAATATTTTAAAGAACGAACGAATTTAGTGAGATAAAGGACAAAATTTTGGGATTCGTAATTCAGTTTATCCAAGTTCAAAAATACTCCATAATACTCATTTGTGGAGCAAAATTCAAGAATAAAGTTCAAAACTTGGATCCAATCAAAGATAGAACCCATAATTGCCAACTTGGACAAATAGAAGAAAATTTTATTTTTCGGTGAATAGTGTCGTATTCGTGAATAGTGTCGTATACATGAATAGTGCCGTATACGTGAATATTAATCTCGACATGAAAAATATAGAGATTTCATATGAAAAATCATATTTCATAAATAGTACTCGTGAATAGTACCATATTCGTGAATAGTGCCGTATACGTTTTTCGGTGAATAGTGTCGTATTCGTGAATAGTGCCGTATACGTGAATAGTAATCTCGACATGAAAAATATAGAGATTTCATATGAAAAATCATACTTCATAAATAGTACTCGTGAATAGTATCGTATTCGTGAATAGTGCCGTATACGTGAACAGTGTCGTATACGTGAACAGTAACCCTGACGAAAAAGGTAAAAATTTTATAATTAAATTCATACCAATATTTCGATGAAATGATATTGAAAGCAATAACATCATTTACGAAAAAAAATAACATCCCTTACCTCAAAAGATTCAGACTTCTGGTTGGAATATCGGATATAATACTGAAGAAAGCTTGCACCGAATAGCAACACTCAAAGTATTCAAATACTCACAAAAATACGCTCGATATTATAGAGAGAAAACTTCTGATTCTAGTATGATTTTCAAATTCTAATTCAGCATCCTATTTGTAGGAAAATGTTTAGAACGCCAAAGCAGAAAATTTAATAAAATATTATTATTTAAAAAAAAAATTCACGCACACCACCTCTCACTTTCACCAGCACTCCACAAGTGGGGCCCACCTCACAAAAAACGTTTTTATTAAAAAAATATTTTTAACTCCAAAAATCACTTTCGACCCAATATTTTGGAACTTCAATAATTCATGAAAAATAGCCCTTTATCAGAAAAATTCAAATCTTATGTCTTTTTCAAAGGAAATTTAATTCTCTACAACTTTGCAGAAAGAAGTTTTTCCAAATTTTAAACGAAAAATGACCGAAATTCACAAACGGATGATTTTTCACACCAAAATACCGACAAAATACTGATAAAACACATCAATATTAATTCCTCCATTTATATCCATATAAAATAAATATTTTCTTATCATATAAATCAATAATTAATTATTCACAAATAATATTATAGAACTACAATATTGACAACCAGGTTATTCCCAGGAAAGAGGGGGCCTTCCGATAAGGATTTCTCTTTACTGGCGCGCAATTAAATAACCCCTCCTAGACAGAACTTCCTTAGACATTGTCAATAATGCTATCTAATAATATTATTCAAATAATATAAATTACTGATCTGATAATGGAAAATACTGTGCAGTAGCAATTATTGAATTAACAATAATATAAAAATACTGTGCAATACTGTGTGTTACTGTGCAACAACGCGTATTACATAATTTTAACCACCGGGTATTCCAACAGTATTAACGGTAACAACTACGCCGTTATTTTAAAAAAGTCATTCGTGTCGTTTTCTTCATCCGACAGTTTTCCGTTATGGGGCCCACAAATGGCTGCGCCGTCGTACGAATATTTTTCGACAGCAAAATATTTCGCGACCAAACGAATATTCCTTGACAATAATGAATATTTTATAACCACTTGTTTATTTAAAATATTTGCACATATTACCCATAACATTCCATATTATCAAATTAACCCCTGACTATTTCAAAATAATATATAGAGGAAATTCAATTTTTATTCATAAAAGTTGGGGTCTTACAGGTGTCACTATATTTTACTCTAAATTAAAAGATCATGTATATTATTAATAACAAAAATAGTGCTTTTATAAATAATTTTTTATGAAATGGATGAAGTGACTCTTAATAAATAAGTGATGGATAAAGAAAAACAAAAAATTGCAAGAGCAAAAGGCTTATTTAAATAACAAGTTTCCAAACCAAGTCTTGGAGTTATATTATTTATACATATATCTATTTTTTTGGATGACTTATTTTGAAAATTGATATTTTTACAACACTTTTTAATATTTCAATATAAAAAGTATCGCTATAGATGTATAACAACAGTTTTTATGTAAAAATATTATTTTATGTTGTAGATTTATCAATTTCCCTTATTTTTTTGTTTAATATTAAACACGACAAAAAGTATATAAACTATTTGAACATACTACCAAATAACTAAATTTGTTATTTTCTAATTACCAATTCTAATATATCAAAGATTGACTTGAAAATTCACTAATGCGGATATAAAATCTACATGCCAACTTTTTTATAAGTTGCTACATCTCTCTATAATCCATATAAAATCTCAAGAACTCTTCTTTAGAAAGTATATTCATGGGATTTTCAAGTTCTAAATATCAAACTAACTAGAACACCAAAGATCATGACTTCATAAAATTATGAACCTAATATTCCACCCCACGGCCTGTCCAAGAACTGTGGGATGTATCCAACATAACTGCCTACTCCTCTTCAACAAATGTACTAAATTTTGCATTTTTCTATAACCAAAATGTGGAGGGAAATAAATTATAAACTCAAGAAAAGAGCTATATAGCTTACATGAGTTTACATCCGCAAAAATTTCTTCAGAACTAACTGTTAAAAGATAAGATTTCGAATGGCCGGCCGGCCGGCTTACAATCTGGCCACTTTTCTCACTGGCTTCTGCACTTTCTCGATCTCTGTCTCCAAATTAGTTTCCATAGAGCACTGGTAAGGAGCACAAACATCAAGTGTTGGAAATCAAACATTGAGATAATCTTCCCAACCACCTTTTTCTAGCTTTTCTGCCTTCACCAAGACATCATCTTTTGTGTCTTCTTGATATTGAGCCATTCTGTGAAGTAGCAAAAGAAATATGTTACATTTGTTTGGATATATAAAGAGTGAGAGTGAGAGTGAGAGGGAGAGGGAGAGGGAGAGGGAGAGGGAGGGAAATGTTGACCTTGCTTGTAGGCTGCAATCGCCAACCCCTAACATTCTGACTGCGAGCAGGGCTGCATTGGTGGCATTGTTTATTGCAACAGTTGCAACTGGGACACCCCTCGGCATCTGCACACCAAACGAATGAGAGACTCCGTCATATAAACCAACTTCGGAAGAAATGATGTGAAGGATATAGAAGTTGAGAAGAATAATCAGGCGATAAGTTTCATTGAATAAGACTGATGGGAGTGTACATGATAGCCCCGAAGCATGGTTAACGGTTATCATTCTCCATGCATGGAAGAATATATTGGCAATGATCACTTATTTTTAGTTTTCCCGATACAGTTGTAAATTATTTCTTTTGTACAAGTAAACACAAGTAAAAATGACTCGAATCAAAAACTAATATTTTGTTAGCATAATCTAATTTTGCAATGGGGCCCCTTTCTGTAAAGACAATAAGTGTGTGTGTGGGGTGGGGGGACAAATGCATCATGCTATAAACCTTCTGCTAAATATTTCATACTCCCTATGAAGAAAGATAGCACCTAACAACCTAACAGCCAAAACGTTCTTATCTGAAAAGCTAGCGAAAAGGCTATATAACTTCTTCACCATCTTTCGGTATTTTTCTTGATTATCACAAGTGATGTTGCATGAGTGTTCAAAGGTGGGCTTCTGTTTGGTTCTACAAGAAGATCTAGATCGTCCAAATTGTAAATTAAATTTAATGCCAAATTGTGAAATAAGCATGTATGATCCTCACTACGGTAGACAGTAGTCTTCAAGCTTCTTCGAATAAATCTTGTATGCATTGGCATAATGACACCAAACAGAGTTTAATGCTTAAGAAGATATTCTGAACTAATTAGAAAATAGTACCTGAACAATTGACAGTAGAGAGTCCAGTCCATCCAATGCAGAGGCGCGTACAGGAACACCAATAACGGGCAAGGGAGTCAATGCAGCTACCATGCCTAAAATGTAGGACCTTATTCAATGGCATGACGACTTTAATGCATTAGAATGAATTTATGAAGCATTTCTCATATAAGCTAACCTGGCAAGTGAGCTGCACCACCTGCACCAGCAATGATAACCTGGATACCTCGCTCCAATGCAGACTTAGCATAAGAAAACATCAGTTCCGGTGTCCGGTGTGCTGAAACTATTCTCACCTGCAAAATGTATTTCATGAAGGCCTACTATAACTTGATACAGAGGATAATAGTTAAAACTTTGATGAATGAAATATCAAGACTTCATAACTATAACGATGGGAATGTGGAAATAACCTCAACAGGAACATCAAACTCATTCAAAATCTTTGCCGCATCCTTCATTACAGGTAGATCTGAATCAGAGCCCATTATGATTCCAACACGCGGTGTGACTGTTTAGAAAATTATGTCAAGACTTCATACATGTTCAAAAGCAACAGCGTATCATAGAGCGGAAAAATGCTCCCAATATCACTCCATAGTCAATAAGAAGTTGCAAAAAACATACTGGAGACAAGTTATGTTCGCAGAAGAAAATTAACTTGGAGATTTGTTTACTAACAGTATACAGTTTAGTCAAATATATTCAGTTATCAAGATTCTCGTAAGAAACAGACCTGTGGGCTGATCATCCATACTTTCATCGTTCAGCATTGATTTTACCCTTGCTTCAACAATGCTCATAGAGGGGCCAACAACTGTAATGTGACCCATCTTTCTCTGCTTTCGCATTTCTACAATATCATTACAAAGAAAAAACAAAAAAATATGTTATTCAGTGAAAAATGAAGGGAATAGATGGTAAATAAAGCTCGAGTGTACATCAACAAATTCCTACCTGGTTTATCGTACCAATGAATGGTTGTTCCAGAGATTCCCAATGCCCTTCTGATGAGTTGATGAGCCATGAGGAAACCTGGATCTCCCTATATGCATAGTGAACATTTTTGACAATTTGAATAATCGTTTAAGTAATATAGAAACAAAGAGATTTCAGTGGACGCGCCGAACTCAACTAAAACAGAGAAAGTAAAATAAGAATATCAGCCTTCTGCCAACAATATCATAGATAGATGAGTATTTTTGGGCAAAAAATACAATATGATCATGTGACGTCACAAAGAGAGAACAAAGGTAAATGGAGAACATGAAGATAGAATATATTATTTTTTGGATTAATATTAACAATACATCATATTATCCTTGTAGTATTAAGCTAATTTTTAAATTTTCTCACTTGATTGACTTGACCCTTTCTTACACAAAATTAAAATTTGACTACATCACGGTGCCATCCTAACTGATTGATGTTGGCTTTGGTAAAATTGCCACTACGAGGATTGGGTAAATATTGAGACCTAATTTTGGTAACATAAATGTTGTCTCTTCATGCTTTAATGGCATGTTACTGGTATGAAGATCATTACCCAAAACATGATATTGAACAAAACATGGAAAATTTGTAAAGTTGTGTGTATGATGCTAGTGTGCAGTTAAACATGTATATGTCATGTTTGAAATTTGATTTTAGAATCTGATTTTTTAATCTCTCAATCAGCCGATGAATGACCAAAGTGATATGTTAATAAACAGCAGAAGCCGTTCTTAAAGTTAAACAGTTGTATCATATTCTTTGTATGTAGGGCCTCCCACCCACAAACTTTTGTGTGTGTGTGTGTGTGTGTGCATGGCATGCCTACATGCATGTTCATGTGTATGAGCACTCACAATAATGCTTCTATTTGTTATTATTTATTTATTTGATAAGCAAAAATGCTTCTATCTGTCTCAGCCACTAAGATTCAAGCAAGTCAGTTTCGATGTTTGATAACAAAAATTAATTATGGGCATCAATCTCTAATAGATATAAGCAGGCAACTAGAAATATAAAGAATTTCACCTCATCTTCACCTAATATATTGTACATCATAGCAGCTGGAGTTTTCATTGATGGATCACCAAGTGGAAGACCAACTACAGCCCGCAAATGCTGCTCGTATTGTGAAGTGAAACAAGATTCAATTGAGTGGTGCCCACTATTATGAGGTCTGGGAGCTACTTCATTTAGTAAAATCTGGAGTTAGAAAAGCAAATGAAGACAGAAAAGTCACATGACATTGAAAAAAAAGAAGTCCAAAAAGTGGAATAAACATACACCGAGTTGTTATACAACCTGACCATCCGCTGTCAAAAACAACTCAACTGCAAAAACACCTGCGCCTTCTAATGAGCTAACAGCTCTGTGTGCAACATCAGTTGCAAGTTTCATGATCTTCCGTGGCACATTAGCAGGTGCCTTAACAACTTGACAAATGTTTTCCCTACAGAAACACAAAGTACCATAGGAAAATGAGAATAGTTAGTACATGCCATACCATATGAATGCAACATGCATAAATTTGTTTAGCTACTATCTTGCCTGTGAATAGTTTCAACAACTGGATAGCATAGAATAGAATTATCTCTTCCTCTTGCCACGATAACAGCAAGCTCCTGAATTATATAAAGAGGTATTTAAATAATTGGCTCGATATACAAGTACAAATTAACATACATATAGCAATTGCAAATACAACACTAGTTTTAGAAACAAGCAAATAAACAACTACATAAATGATAAAACAGATCATAGCATCAGATAATACAACACAAGATAAGCATGAAAAAGCATAGTCATGGGTTTGATACTCCACCGGTTACTCGGTGTGTGTGATTTGTGGGGTATTGTGTGCACGTGGTGGTTGGCCCATTGCACACCGGGAACCATCATCAAAAGAACAAAAACAATACAACACCAAGACAATTTAAACTTTGGAGTTTACAATTATCTATCACAATATTTTGTGAGAACCATTAGGATGTATAAGAAGGTACAGGTGTAATTTCAAATATAGGCGGTCCCATTGCTTAAATACTCCCCCTGTTCTACAAAGATTGTACCTTTAAGCTTTACTTTGCCTCAAAATAATTGAATTCCTGTCTTAAAACTTTCAATCTCTAAACAAATCATCTGAAATAGTTAAACCACAAAACAGCTAATTGGTCAAGCCCACAATGAAGCAAGGAAGTAAATTCTATCCCTCAACAATGCTCGTTGAAGATCATTGTTCCTTAGTTTATATCTTTATAGGATGGAGCATAAATATGATAAATGGAACTAGAAATGAGCATTCTAATTTTATTTTTATTTTTTTTTCCAATATTAAGAAGAACAAAAGTAAACCAAAATAAATATGTCTCAGCATATCTTATACAAACCTTAAAATTCAAAATAAAATTCAACAAAAATGCAGGACTCTTACTTCCAGACAATGTCAGCATTCAATATAACAATGTTCTTGAACGAAAGAAAAGGACAATAGCTCACATTGAATAGCTAAACCTTTAACATAATCGTCTCTAGCATAACAAACTTGCAGTGCTAACTAAAAACATTGCATTCTTTTCGTAATTAATTACTTTCTATAAAAAAAATAAGTTTACATTTGCGAACACCTTATTAAATTTTAACTATGTGATCTATTGAATGGTTCAAAGTATCAGCCGTTAAGCTGAAATATCGGGCGTATCGGTTGTTAGATATTAGTCGGTGCCGAACCGCAACCTTGGCACGAATCATAAAATTAAAAATTATTCATGTAAATGGTAATTTTAGACAACTCGGCGTAACATAGCGGTTTTGGACCAAATAAAGGAGAAATCACATCGTAAAGGAAAGAAACGCCACACACAAAAAATCGAATATGCGTAAAGCTATAAAAGGGAAAAGACAAAAGGGAACAAACCTTTCTCTATAGATTATACCTAAATTGTACCTACCTAGTTAAGTATACCTAAAAAATAAAAAATATTGTACTTTAAATATACTTAGTTAAGTTAAATTGTACTTAAAATGTACCTATATAGCAACTAGTTAAGTATAACTTAAAAAATATTAAAAAAATGTACTGAATATAAAATTAATTAAGTTAAATACAACTTGAAAAAAATTGTACTTAAAATATACTCAGTTAAATTAAATTGTACCTAAATTTTACAGAACATGTGTGCTCAACCATTTGAGCTAAAGATAATATCAATATCAACTTTATTCATATGTAAAATTGATTAAACATATCTGCGAGATATTTATTTTAACAATTGGACAATGTTATGTGTACTAGATAGTATTTTTTATGAACTTAATTGATTCATCTTGTTGTTTTTATTATTTAACAATTTATCATAGTTTTTTTAATTTTTTTTGAAGCTCCTAACTAGCTAATGATACGTATCACCCGAAACCGATACCGAAACCAATACCAAGTCAAAAAATGACATTTGTGGAGTATTTGGTATTAATGTTGCTTTTCTAATACCCAGATTACCCTTATTTTTTGTACCAATAGAAGGACAGGTATGTAAACTAAACAAAACAACCCTAAAATGAACTTAAGAAAATATTGTGCAATTAGCATTTCTTCATGGACCTTGCTAACAAGCAGTACTTGTTAAGTCTTTATTTTCATAGAATATTGTTATTGGAATTCATAAGAATACGTTATGTGCATTACGTTTAATACTCCCTCCATTTCTTTTTTAATTGTCGATATTTAGAGGATTTTTTGAAATTCTTTTTTATCTTTCTATTATGGAATTCAAAGGAGAGATAATTACTTAACTGTCCATACTACCTCTAAACATAGTAAATAGATTTTGCTTCTCCAATGAATTTTTGAAGGGTAATATTAATATTTCTTATCTATTTTATCAACTTGTCAAATCATTCATTACATTGCTAATCTATATGCCTACCTTTTAGACGCTTAGGAATGGAGAGTAGTCTTTTTTATAACAAAATTTTCATATTAGTCATTTATAAAAATAATTACATTAAATATAGGAAACTGATATTTTCACATATATATATATTTTAATATTTTCACATGGTTTTCTCTCACACGAGCATACAGTGGGTCTCACCTTCATGTGAGAAAGAATCATGTGAGAATATCAAAAACACGTGGAAATAATGTTACTCTAAATATACTTCTAAATATCCATTTCCAATACCAAATTGAAAGATACTAACCTTTACGAAAGGTGCCCATTTCTCCACATATAAACCATGATCATATCCTCCAAGACCTGCAGATGGAGATTAATATGGAAACATGAGGGAACATATATTGAGCTTCTACTAATGAAAGAAGAAATGTTTGTGTTAGTGAGCAAATGTCTGAAAGGTGTACCGATACCTTCATGTTTTAACGAAACTTTATAGACTATCAAACTACACATGAAACAAAATGGTTCGCATCAACAAAAGAAAAGCTTTAGAAGAAACATGTCGCAACGTGACCTTTGAAGGACGCTTAGAGTTCAGAGAGAAAGAGATAAGCGGATATATTATAACGAAAGAGAGAGAAGTGGCAGCTAAAATGGTAGATGCAATAGTTCAGATTGATAGCGTGAAGCACCCTATTCCAATGTTAGGTTGCGTTTTGATTTTTGAAAAGGCTTTAATAAAACATAGAAATAATTGTAGAAACATATAAGCAAAAGTCAAATTCAATTCAAAATCCAAGAAGGATAAATTGCTGGCATTCAGCCTCGATCAAATCCAACCTTTAATTTATTAAGTTCGGGTGGAGTTCATTAAGGAAGGGTAGGTATGGAACTATAAGCAAACTTTACATTATTCTTCAATTTTCTTCAAACGCAATCAAAGAGCGTAATTGATATAGGACGGAGGGAATAACTGATGTATGAGCATATACCATTTACAGCAGAAGTAAGCTCCTGTTCGCTTTTAGCAACGGCATTACCACGACCATCATAAGCCAATCTTCTGCTCTTCACCATAAGAGGATATCCAAAGAGGTCACCTGCTCTTTTGGCACTTTCAAGGTCATTTATCTGTCTTAGCCATTGTCATTATCAAAACATGAGAGAATTAGCTATATACTCAGCAAAATGAAGATCATTTGCTGGATACTGATTAACAGATCAGATGCCAACCTGCCTAAACTCTGGAAGTGGAATGGCATGTCGAGAAAAATGAACTTTCTGAAGATATTTATCCTGTAAAGGAAAACACAAATCCATATTATAAATTTCAACATATAACAATCTTCCATACTAAACTGTGAAGAAAACAAAATGACCACTAGCAATATCTGTATAGCTAACATTTTCCCTGTGATTGGTTGCTGGATTTTGAGAGAATTAGAAGTTTAGCTGGATAACAACTAAATTTAAGCCTTATACTCTTAGAGGCCAAAGTATATAAGTAGGAAAAAAATTCTTAAAGATAAAGGAATTTTTAGGACGAAAAATTAAAGAAGGAAAGAGCTGTCCCTATAGTAACAAAATCTGATCATAGAAAAAGAAGGACAACATCACTTCTCAGAATTCAGCTCTTTTTACCTCACCCCTCCCCCAAATGCTCAAAACTCAATTAATAGGGTTAAAGTAGTATTCACTAACAGACTAACTCCTATGCAGTTGAATTAAGCACTTGTACTAACTTTATGAATCTAATAACAATTAATTTTTAACTTTATGAGTCTAATTTGTGGTTACCATAGATAACCTTAGATGCTTTGTTTAAGTAGCATCAACTATGAAGATATTCCAATTCCCTTTTCATTGACATCTAAACGACGGCTAGCAAATGGAATGCTTCAGATAACAAATTTATACTCATTTCTCTCTTTTAGCAAACAAATTTACCTGAATAATTTTGATTGTGGAGGCTTTAGGCTGGCAATCTACCCCTTGTTGTTCAAGCTTCTCTAGAGTGGTGGCATCAACATGCTCAATTTCAACAGTCAATACTCCACATCTAAGTAAATAAATTCAGGATTAGCTGTCAACATAATTCATAAATAAGGCGAAGCTATAATTAACGGTATGCAAAGATGCAAAAGAAACATAAATAGGAAAACTAAAGCAAGAATGCCAGTCAAACCCAACCTTCTTGAGAATTCTTCAACTGTAGCGCTATCATCGTAGCTTCCCACCATATGATAATGAGATAAAGCACTTGCTGGGCAGTTCTCCATTGGGTCCAAAACAATCACTTTGATTGCCATCTGGGATGCTGCTTGACACAGCATACGACCCAATTGGCCTCCTCCCAAAACACCCACAATTGTTTCCGACAGACCATGAACAGCTTCAGTATACTTCCTATGTAAACATTATTTAGTAGGATTTAGCGTCACTCTCAAATACGAAACAGTTAGTGTTCTAACATTAAGTTTCATCAACTAGACAGAGTCAGAGAAACCTAGTTCCCCCATTCAAGTTTTAAGAATTATGCAAAAAACCCATTTCCATTCATTAACAATTCCACATATTTAGTCAATAATTGTAGTTAAAAAGAAAGGGGATAAGTTCTAAAAGTATAAAAGTACACAACTAGAACTTCTTGAAACTTATAAATTAAAAAAATTCAAATATAAAAAAGTTGTACCCTTTTTGTGAAGCTTTTTGAACTTGGATTGATGATCGGCAAATCATGGGCTTCAAAGTTAGAGAAGAAGAAAAAGAAGGGCGTGTGAAATTTCTGTGAATTGAGAAGCCAAACAGAGCTGCACACTTTTCCTGAAAATTGAAAGAACTGAAAAGCTGATAACCACCAAGGGCTGCCGTAGAACTAAGCATTCTCTCTCTCTATGTTTTCTCTCTCCTCCAAAAACCCAGACAGACACCAAGCGGGAGTTTGTTTTGGACTTCAATGTTTTCGATTACCTATAATCTAATCTCTGTCTGATGTTTTTCGAACACCGCTAGAATACAAGGGTCGGTAGCGACGACCTATTACCAAACAATAACCCCCAACTCCCTCACCCCGCACACCCCACGCCACTCCACCCCACCCACCCCATCCCATCAAAAACAAACAAACAAACAAACAAACAAACAATAATTAATTAATACTAAGTTAACACGGTATACCAGACATAAAAATAAAATTTTAAAAATTTATGACATTAACAAACACAAATCTAACAAATTAATTCATAAGTTACAAGTTTAAAAAAATGTGAATTTTCACTTCAACTAGAAATTTATGAATATTCTAAAGTTGAATTTTAAAAAAATATAGGATAAATTTTTTATATATGCGAAGTTCTAATCATGCGTAACATTATAACATAATAAAACATAGGTAAATTGACCTCTTTTTTAATTATGAATTTTATTTGAGTAGTTGCACAAAATAATTATGGATTAGATAATTGTACATTATTATTATAAATTTGAATTATCTTTGTACCACACAAACACACACACACACACACACACATATATATATATATATATATGAGTTTGTGATAGCTCAATTTTTTATTAAAAAATAATTTAATATTTTTACAAGTAAAAATATTAATTCCATAAAACTTCACAAGAAGATTAAATTGGATCTACCCTCGCTTAAGAGAGAGGATATGTGAAGCTAATATTTTTACTTGTTAAAATATTAATTTACTAAAATAAAAATTAATAAGAATCTCTCTTTGTAAGTTATACCTTCTAAATTTTTGTACATTTATTGTAGGTTATTTGTATCCAATGATGACCTATTTAAACAAAAAAATTTTGTTATCAGACTAATCTCCCAGCTCGGACGAGCCTTTTCTTGTAACCGGCGTAAACCGGGCGAGTAAAATTCCCAGAACGTCCGAGTTTACGGCTCGCACCAAGGTTTCATTTAAACCGACAAATGCTGAGGTTCCTATTTAAACTTTTGAAGATTGCTTTCAAATAACATAAATGATGCTAAATGATAGTGAAAATGATGATGAAATACATAGTGTTCATTGATGCTATGATGGTGCCAAATATGTTTCTCCAACCTTTACCAAAATATAGGTCCTAAATATATCTTTAGGCTAAATAAATGCCTGTAAAAATACTTGTGGCTATCCTATCCTATCCTGCCTTGGTTCATGAAGCAGTCAGTCAGTTCCCACTCTGGAGGATTCGTCTTACTTCATTTGCAAGATCAGTAACATGTTTATCGTCGCATCCTACAGGGAATTTAAGATTAAAGAAAGGTTATTTAACTATTGAATCAAAGAGAACTGGGATAACTGATATTCAACCAACTCTTCATGACAGGTAAAAATTAATACGAGAGTCTGAAAAACGGGAGTGGTTAACATGACAAGTTCACTTCATGACCAATACAGTTCTGACACGCAGGCGGAGAGATCACCCTCACACCTGTGTGTCAGCACTGTATCGGGCATAAAGTGAACTTACCATGAAGTTCACTTCATGCTAACCGGATCCCTGAAAAACCTTACCTAATTGAGCAAGCGCCTTTTCAAGATGGAAAAGGTAGTCTCTATTAGGTCCTGAGGGTCCTTCTGCATTAATAATTTGCCTGCACAAGTGAAATTGGAATCAATTTGTTATGAGTTTCGAGCTAGAGGGCGGTTCCCTAAGGACAACGATCTGGACATGCATAACATATTCAATGGCATGAGACGCGAGTAGTTTATGATTATAGCCATCATCATCATCATCAGTTCAAGCAGCTAATTTGAAGACATTTTCTGCTTGGGAGAGGATGAACAGGACCATTTATGTGATAACTCATCCGAAAATGAGAGTCCATGTTTGGATATCAAAGCTCGTAAGGAACGTTTGAGTTTAATATAACCAAAGGCCTTGGATCAAACTTATATGAATATAATGAGTTCTGTCGTTAACTTTGGAAGTGGACGCTTGTTTCACAACATCTCAGAAACTGAAGTTTGGCTCTAAATTTGGGATATGAAGAGAGTAATATAAATGAAAATGGGATGAATTGTGTGATTATGCTACCTGCTCATCTAGTTAATAGTGGCTGAGGTTTGAATGAATTTTAGTTCATTGAAACCCAGGCATTCCATGGAAAATCTATCTGTGATAATTTTAAACTCAAAATCGACAACATTTATTAAAAATTATGAAATAACAAATCTTATAATAAGTGGTACTTTTTAAATAAATCTATGCCAATTTTGAGTTTAAAAATATCTTAAGTTGACTTCAAAAAGTCAACAATGATCTTATATTTTGGAATGGAGGGAGCAGATCACAAAGGATTAAGTATCCACCAGATACAGGGATTCTCTCAAAGAAATACTGGTCGTAAATACTACCGAATAAAGAACCAACATGAAGCACATACCTAGCAAGTTCTTCAAGTGATGCAGGACCCAAGTAGTTCTTGTTCAGCTTCTTGTCTGGAGATGCTATATATCTAAATAATCAAACAATCAAATATAATCTGGTCAAAGAAACATGTATATGTAAACATGCAAACAGTTCTGCGGTTTTTGCGACTTACACCATTACTCCAGAAACGACCGGTGTTGAAGCTGTCAGGTCCTGAAATGAAATTTAGTAGGGTTTAATTAACAGATATATCAAGAGTTGAACATGATACCTATGTTGAAAAATCATTATTTTTCAGCACTGAACTTAGAACTTACTGTGAAGAAATCAAGATAAGCCTTCTCGTCATATTGTTTCTCCCTCACTTCTAGATGCTAAATGTCAAAACAACACAGAATGGAGTCGCATTACAAAATGTTAACCATAGAAGCATCAAAAATAGGAGCAGAAACTCCATACAAAATATAACCTGGAACTTTTCTTCAAGCCTTCTATCATATTTAACAACAAAAGAATCTAGAACGGGAGAGCAACTGATAAGAAATTGCAAGGGAAAAAAAAGGCATATTCTCAACATTTGATAAAAAAACATTCCAAAAACTAGCAGTTTTGTACTCTTTTGTTAGTCTATTCAGTCATAATTTCTTTCATGATAATTAAATTTTGTACTTTTTTGTTAATCTATTTCTTTCATGATAATTAGAACCAAGTAAAGTCCCATCACAATGCTGATATCTAGTTCTATTCTACTTCTACCATGCTCTGAAAGCTAGGAAGAAGGGATCTTCCATGTGGAGAACACACTATTGGATCACAATAATGGTTCGACAAAAAATAAAATAAAAATGTATTCACCTATAAAGGTTGATTCCAACAAGCAAATGGGAAAATCTCACCAAAAGAGGTTAAAATGGGTCTTCCAAAAAATCTGAGATAAAAAACTTCAAAAAGCAAGTACACTGTTGTGATGGTTGATTCCAACTTTAGGAAAAAGATTTTAAATTTATCCTTCATCGGAAAATGATAACCTCTATTTCACAAACTGGAAGCTTTGCTTTTTGATCAAAACAAACTTTCCTCTCTTGCCATATCATCCGCCACGAAGAATGAGAAATCATATCCCACTTTGCTTGACCTCCGAGAGATCCTAACTTCCTTCCAGGCATACAATGAGAAGATCATCCCCAAAACTTCTCTTTTTCTTTGTGAGCTATAAATTCTACATTATAAACCACCCTGTAAAGTTTCATAATTTCCTCATTGTGTGTGCATATTCCTGTCAATGTATACATGTAGTTGATGTGTAGGCATATGTGAGAAAGATTGGTACAGAATATCCAATAACCAAAGTAAAAACCATACCATTAACGCAGTCTCTTCATCTTCTTTGCGAGATACCTTGTAGGCGATGCCCCACTATAATCAAGTAAAACAAATTAAGAAAACCCCGTATGAACATTGAAACTGAAATTTTCATAAGAAAAACAAGTAACTATTTTTGTGCTTAGAACTTGCATAATGCAAATGAGAATAACTATGGGAGGAACTAAGGCAAAATTATGAGATGGACTAGGAAAGAGCTCAGTCTCACTGGTGTATCCTACACTAAAAAGATCAGATTTGACATATAAGCTTTTAAAATAAGTTTATTGGTTTATCGAAAAAAGTACGAAGTTTTTGTTGAAATAAGAAAGTATCCTATGCAGAAAATGCTGAGCTTTTTCTACCAAAAAACAAAATGAAGTAAACAAAAGTCGGACAACTTGACCAAAATCCAACTTCTTGCATAATCTAAAATTATGGATATTTTTGAAATGATCCTTTTGATCACTGTCTCAGTATTTGTATTGCCATTACAGAAAGGAAATCCAAGAAGTTGGATTCGAGGTTTTAAAGACTTCACTGTTGTCAGTGAAAGAAAGCTTAGCTTATTACATTATGGTCAAAATTCCACTGTGCTGAAAAACAAGGAGTGGCGATTGACTTGAAACAGAGATTTTATATACCATCGACATTCAAAAATGGTAATGCACTAGCTAACTACGTTTTCTTCATATCTCTTCAATTTTTATCATTTATAGTAGCTCCCTAGTCCCTGACTGTTTGGTATCCCACCAGCTATCTCATGTTTAAAATGTAAGTTATAGTAATAGCCGCTTATAAAACCAGATATACCAATTCCATGATATAATTTGGGCAACAAACTATGTGTCATGCACAAAATTAGGTAGCCAAGCTAAATTAAAGTCAAATTTAACATATTACATACACTGATAATTAAATTTTCCATCAGTTTAATTCAATTATGTAACACGTAAACTAAAATCTTGGATACATGGACATAATAATAGAGAAAGATAAATAATTAAAAAAATTAGTGAAAAACTTACACAAACCTCCCCCGTTGCAGGTTCCAATGTAACTGTTCTTCCTGGGTACTCTGGAGTCCCTCTATGATCTGTACTGCCTGCCAAAAACATACCCAACAAAGTATTGATTAAAAAAAAGGTGCATTAATCAATCAAATATTAATATATATATATATATGTAGAGAGAGAGACCTTGGTAAAAGACACGGCGATAGCCTTGGATGAAACCCACAAGGCGATCATCATAACGAAAGCCAGCTTTCCAAATTAGGGACCCATATCCAAATACCCACATCACCATTTTTGTTCTATTGGCTTGTCCCTCCTTCAATTTTTATCAGTTGATAAGCCAAAATTCAGAACTGGGAATGGATTTTCTCTCTACAGGTAAATAAATACTAGTATTTCACTCTCTGAACCTGAAGGAGAGGCAGATCCATTCATCAAATTGGAGGAGAGAGATAGACAAAGAGAGTGAAGCCCAGTAGCACATGAGCTAGAGAAGATAACAAGGGCTGAATGGCACTTTTTTACCTCCAAGTTACCATTCACTTTCAAAATCATCTCTAAAATATATTTTTCATCAATTAAATCCTTAAAATAGAATTTTATTTCGATTTTGTTTCCTTTATCCGATTTGAACTCAACTCGACTCAGTTTTAATTCAACCCGACCCAGTTTAACCCAAATTCAAATTTAAAAAAATATTCTTAAAAAAATATTTTTTAAATATTTTTATTTTTAATATTGTAAAAGAACATAATATTTTTAAAATAATAATTATATTTATTTATAATTATGTTTAATTATATTTATATTTAAAATTTTTAAAATATAATTATATTTAATATTTTAAAATAGAATATTTTTTAATAATTTAAGAATAAATATTATTTTTAATATTTTAAAAGAAAATATTATTTTTAAAATAATAATTATATTAAATATTTTAAACTAAAATATTATTTTAAATTAATTTTAAAATAATAATTATTTTTTATGTTTAAAATAAAATATTATTTTTAAAAAGTTATAAAAATAATTACTATTTAAAGGTAAAAATACTAGAATTTTTTATTATTTCAAAAATGAGTAAAATTTCATATAATATAGATTAAAAAACATAAATAAAAAAATAAAACTTTATTTTAAAAAAGAGTAGATTTTTTTCATTTTTTATGCAAAAAATTATTTTTAGAAAAAAATTTATCTTTACCATTATTATATGTATTCTTAATATTAAAATTTTTAAAAATAAAAACTAAAAATAGAAATTAAAATACAAAAAATAGTAAAAGATAAATAAAAAAACTGATTCTATTTTTTTAAAAATAATAAATAATTTTTTTTTTAAATAATTATTATTTTCAAGGAAAAAAATTTAGAAACTATTTCATTTTTAAAAAAATTGAGTAAAGTTTTATAAAATATATATTCAAAAAAATAAAACTTTATTTTCATAAAACAAAAAAAAAATTATTTTTTAAGATGTGTAAATTTTCATAAAAATAATTAAGATTTAAAATAATTTAACTTTAGTTTTTTTGAATCTATATTTTGTGAAATTATTAGGGGTGCTAAAAAAATTCGGTTTTTTTATTTTTTTACCGAACCGGTTGGTACCGGCTTTTTTTGATACCGAATGTTCTATTCTTTTATACTTTTCGATACCGGTACCGGTAGTAAAAATTTTAAATTCGGTAAAAATCGAATAACTGAAAAAAAAACCAAAATTTGTGTGATGTGTCTGTATCATTCTAAACTGTTCATCTGAGTTGTTAAACATATTATATAATTGATTTACTTTCCATAAGTGAATCTTGTTTACTGACGAAGTTACCAAATATCAAGGTACGTGATTCGGTAAAAAAGAATGTTAATGTTTTAAGGAATTTGTTAACATGTGCTTTTAAGGCACATGCTAAGCACACAGTTTAAGAGAATATTCTCTTGAATTGTGTTTATATTATCTTGAATTTGGTGCAAATACAGAAATCAAGAGAATATGCACACAGTTCAAGAGAATATTCTTTTGAACTGTGTGTTTAGCATGTGTTCCTTAGGTCACATATTAAGAGGACCCATGCTTTAATATGGAAGTTGTTTGAATGTACAATTAATCTGTGGCTATCTGTATCGTGGGATCCGGTAACCAATTAGTGGGTTTTGACTTAGCTGATTTCATGGGTAATTGATCATGTAGTCTGTATCACAACACAATTTACGTCCAAATTTGAGTGATGAGTCTGTAATCACACTGATGACCATTAAACACGTACGGGAAATTCTACCTAAAATTATGCTATCTAAAATATTAATACATGAAATTGTAACAGTATAGATTTTTAAATAAATAATACTAACACCAATAATAATAATAATAATAATATTAAAAGAAATGATATATTACAAAAAAAAATGGTATATTACAAAAAAAATATAAATTATAAAATAAAATTTTATTAATATATAAAAAAATTCTTAGTTTTAAAAAAAATTATTAATATAAAAAAAATTATTTAATTATTGTGGTATAACCGAAAATCGAACCGAAAAAACTGGTACCGACTTTGTACCGAACCGGTACCGAAACCGGTTATTCGGTACCGGTTCTTAGTTTTTCGATTTTTTCAGTTCGGTACCGGTTCGGTTTTTTACCGATGAGCACCCCTAGAAATTATACTCATTTTTTTTAAAAAAAGTTTCTAATATTTTTTTCTTAAAATAATATTTATTTTTAAAACTTTTTTAAATAATATTTTATTTTAAATCTAAAAAATAATTATTATTTAAAATTATTTTAAAAATAACATTTTAGTTTAAAATATTTAATATAATTATTATTTTAAAAATAATATTTTCTTTTGAAATATTTAAAAATATTTTATTTTAAACAAATATTATTTTATTTTAAAATATTAAAATTTATGTTTTGGTCAAACTGGGTCGGGTTGTGTCAAAATTTGGTCAAATGAGTCGGGTTGGGGTCAAATCGAATAAAAGAAACAGAATTGACACAAAATGCTACTTTAAAAATCCAATTGACAAAAAATATATTTTAAGAACGACTTTGAAAGTGAGTGATAACTTGGAGAGTTAAAAGTGTCATTCATCCAAGAACAAGTGATGAACGTTAGTCTGATAGTATTAGGTTAATCTAGACTTGGCAAAATCGGCACAAGCCTGCGGCCGTGTTTTGGGCTTCACATTTTCAGTCCATCAAAATCTGGGCGTTTTGACCCGGTCCGGCGATGGCCCTGGTCCGTTTGGGCCAAGCTCAGAAATATGACAAAATATAGACATAAATCGGTCCAAGCCCGTGGGTCGGGCATGGCCCCCCGCCTGCCATGGTCCAAGCTTTGAAGCTTCATATTTTCAGCCCATCAAAAGCTGGGTCATTTTGGCCCAGCCCGCTGATGGCCGGGGCCGTTTTCCAAGTCTAGGTTAATCCAATGAGATGGTTCCATGTTATAAAAGTCTAAATTAGCTATTTACCATTTTGCACAATCCCAAAATGTTTTTTTCAACATGGGATAAAAAATCATCCCAAATCTTAATAGAATAATAAAAACCATTTTATTTTGTAATTTTGTTTCTATTATTGCATTTTGTCTTTATCAAAAAATGTTTTCATTGTTTGCTACAAAAATTTTGAAGCAAACTTATGTTTCAAGTCCATTTATAGTGGGTTTGGAAGTTCAAACATATTGCATCAATTTTACTGTGTTGCATTGGAGTCACAATTGCGTTTGTGAGCTTAATTAAGATGCATTTGAAATAATCTTCTTGTAGACGAACAGTTTTTTTAAATATTTTTTCACTTCTCCAAGCACACCATAAGCTGATAAATGAACAAGCATTTAAATTTATAACAGGTTGAATGACACTTCTGACCCTTCAATTTATCACTCACTTTTAAAGTTGTCTTTAAAGTTTATTTTTTGTTCAATTAGGTCCTTAAAGTGACATTTTTTGTCGATTCTGTTTCTTTTACCCGATTGGACTCAAATCCGACCAATTTTGACCTAACCCAACCCCAATTTCACCAATTAAATTTTTTATAAAAAATAATATTTTATTTTAAAATATTGAAAATAATTATTACCTTAAATATTTTAAAAAATAATTATTACTTTAAATATTTTAAAACATAATTATTATTTTTAGGAACAAATATTAGAAACTTTTTTTTTCTTCATAAAATGAGTATAGTAATATTAAAAATAATTATTATTTAAAAATATATATTTTAAATATTTAAAATATTTATTATTTTAAAAATAATATTTTATTTTAAAATATTAAAAATAACTATTAGCTTAAATTTTTTTAAAAAAAATTATTATTTTCAGGAAAAAAATATTAGAAACTTCTATTTTTTTTCAAAATTGAGTAAAGTTTCATAAAATATAAATTTAAAAAAAATTAAAGTTTAAAATTTTTAATTCTTAATTATTTTTATGAAAATTTACACAACTTTTAAAAAAATAAAAAGTTGTTATTAAAATCTCACTTATATAAAGTTATTAAAATTTATGTTACCATTAAAAACAAAAAACTATGATGTCACGTATTAATTTACAACAATTTTATATTATATAGAATTCTTAGAAAACCAAGTTTAGGCTTTTAGGTTTCACTCATATAATTTTTGAACTCTACATAACTATATATAAATTCGAAAGATTGAAAATAAAAATTAAATATTAAATTCAAAACTATATAAGCTGAATATTAAATTAAAAAAATTAAACATATAACTAACATTCAATTGCAAGTCTTTGACAATTGTTTATTTGAGGAAAATTTATAGTCATTCTACAATAAATTAAATTAAAATTCAAAAAAATATTTTATAATCATTATATATATATATATATATATATATATAATAAATAAGAAATTAAAAATAAATTCGTACTTCGACCGGGCACTTAGCTAGTCACACTACACGCACAAATCAATATGTGATTTGCACATGTATCATCAACTACAAAAATTAGGAGCAAGTAACATTTTAAAGACAAAAGGCTCAATTTTATAAAAAAATTTGCCTAGTACCACACCCACACACTTGTGCAAAATGAAAGTTTTTTTTTTGGGGGGGGGGGTGGGGGTAGGGGGTAGGGGGTAGGGGGTAGGGCGTGGGGGGAGCTAATATAACTCATGAAAGGATATAGGTCCATTATGCAAAAATGGCTCTATTGGTCCAATCTGAATATTCCTTGATCCACTAATAAAATTCGCCCTATTGGTCCAATCTGAATATTTGGATGCGCACGTGTTGTATGTGTAAATTATGTAAGATAAAATTATAATTTTATAAAATTTAGACAAGTGAATCTAAAGTGAAATGAAAATGTCAACCACTAGAAGATTCGATCCTGACGTGTTTAAACAGTAAATGTATTCTTATATTTATGACATTATGTTATTTAATTGAGGGACCAAAATCATATTGATATACTGAAGTGATATTCAAAGTTGTGGTACATAAAAATAAAGTGCAAAAAAAAGACACTACATTAAGTACAAATCCAAACAGAGGAAACACAGAGAGAATATTCATCTTCATTTTTCATGGTTCTTCTATTTGGGATTTCTTCACTGCACTAGTATTTGATTTTCCGGCAGGTCCGTCAATAATGTCATCAACAAAATTGCCGGCTGATTTATTTATATTATTGTCCCATACCACCGGCAGTTCTTGGGCTGCACCAACTTTTTCACATGTCAAGTTTTGGTCTTTGCTTTTTCCCCATACCACTGAGTAAAGACCAATCACTATAATAAATGCTCCAATCAAACTGAAACATCATAATCCAACGACCAACCACGCGTTAGTTAATTTTTAACCGGACCAGAACCGATATTTTCAGTGCAAAAAGTGATCGTACTAAATTTTTAAGAACACATGCTAAGCACGGAAATCAAATACTGGATACTGAATTTAAGAGATGGAGTTTACTAAAATATAATTAAAATAATATTTTAGTGAAGCCATATGCATTTAAAAATTGTATATTTTAGTGGGCTCCATCCCTTGAATTCAATGCGTAGCACTTGATTTTCGTGTTTAGCATGTACCCTAAGGGCACATGTTAAGAGCACCCAATTTTTAAAAGTCTTCCATTTGTGCTGAATGTATAACGAACCTAATGGAGTGGTTAACATGAAGTTAACTTTGGTCAATTGATCAATACAGTATCGACACGCAGGCGGGAGGTGATCTTTCTCCCTGCGTGTCAGTACTGTATTGATCAATTGACTAACTTACCATGAAGTTAATTTCATGGTACCCGGATCCCTAACCTAAGCAAAGTATATCTTCATTTGGCGAAAAATTTTCATGAAAAAAAACGGCATATATATATATATATATATATATATATATTGTTAATTACCTTCCAAGGTGGACTTGCTCGGCTAATACGACGGCCCCAAGAATAGCGGTGATGATCATGGCTAGAGGGCTGAAGGCCGTCACAAAAACAGGACCTCGTGTTTTGTTTACGAAACCTTGTACATAATATGCGATTCCAGAACAAACCACGCCCTAATCACAAAATTAATTTACCAACACATAAAGGATATTAGGACCCATGCATTAAACCGGTTTTATATAAAGCGTATATAGTAAAATAATAATAAATAAATTGTGTTGACAAACTAATAATTATTGGAAATTAATTAGGTGCTTACGGAATAAACAGCAGCAAGAAGCCTGGAGTCAAAACCAAGGCGCCAAGCACTCATGTCGCGCTCCATTACAAGCGCCACGACCCCACCTTCCACCATTCCCATGAAACATATCAAAGCCGTCAAAGACAGCTCTGCCGGGTACTCCTTCAAGGTCATTGACTGATCATCCAAATTTATATGTAACCAATTGTAAGTATCAACTCACTCACGGAAAATAATCATATAACATTCTGTTTGTCTGTCTGTCCATCTGAAAAACGAGAGTTCTATTTGACTGTCTATTTTTGTTTTTTATTATCCTTCTTGAGATTTGAGCATATATAGCGTTTTTCTTTCAACATTCAATTTTAGATCAGTAGTAACCGAGAACATGATCGACACTAAATTAGGAACTCAAATTCTCTCTATTTACACGTATCATTCGGTTTCTCTACAAAAAATATTATATTTAGCGACACGACAATATTCGTTGCAAATAATTGTGTTTTTGGTAATTCTGTCATTAAAATCTATTTTTGTATCAAAATACGTGTATTAAGAAAAATTGGGGAAAAAAAGTGTAATGGAGGAGAATGAGGAATCCCTCTATTGCACTCACTTAATTTCCCACAATACTTTAGCGACAAAAAATAACACTGTTTAGTGGCGACACAAGTAACACGATTATTAGCGACAGACTAATGCATTGTCTTTAAGTTTGATTGCATCTTAATGTATCTTAACCGTCCACTTCTTAATACATCTTAACAGCCTACATCTTTATATTAAGAGGACCTCTGAATAGTTAAGCTACAAATATGAGTCTGAGGATCTCTTAATACAAATATATGGATTGTTAAGATGCATTAAGAGATGGGCTGTTAAGATGTAATCAAACACCATCTAAATCTGATTTTCTTATCATTAAATGTGAATGAGGTGAAATTGGGTAAAGAGTAGAGAGAATTAAACTCACTTGAACAATGAAGAAAGCGGCCCAACCAACGGTGCAGGAAAGGAGCATGATTGTGCCGGTGACCCAATGCTCACCGGTAGATGTACTGCTGGAATGGTTGTGGGCTGATTCATGGGAGTAACCCCCTAAAATATCGATTATTGGGCCTTTATACAAGGTCATTAGCATGGCTCCTGACAGTGTAATTGTTGTCCCAATCACCTTTGCTACTCCATGCTTTTGCTTCAAGCTAACTCTCTCAATCCTAATTATATATGAGATTCATTAGAACAAATTACTTATATTTTTATTTTTTTATTGTAATATGCACGCGACATCAGAATCTATCTTAAGTACTCCTTCTGTCCCAAAAAAAGATAATTTAAATACACTTTTCGTGCAAAATAAAAAAAATTAAATAGAGGAAGAGTATATATCAAATGATTTAAATACACTTTTTTGTAGTGGAGTCATTTTTTATGGAACAGAAGGGCTATTAGGTTATCGGCTTTTTCTTTAATTAATTAATTATTGATTTATTGATTTTTTTTTCTGGAAGATTATGATTGGTGGGACCATTGAACAATCGATTTTTGGGTGAGAATCTAGTAAAAAATAATGTGCACTTAATCTACAAATCTAAGTATCTGGATGAATGAATGAATGAATTTGAGTGGTTTTGAATTTAAATTTAAATTAAATACCTGAAAACAACTGCCATGATAAAGGTAAGCCCTGGGAGGACATTGACGGTGGCAGCTGTAAATGTTGCGGATGTGTACTTCATCCCCATGTAGTATAAATTTTGATCAATCACAGGCCTGATATATAGCCAATTAATCACATTAAAAAATAACACCATATATATATATATAATTATAAGTAATTAAGGAAAACAATTGCCATGCATGCATGTAATATATATTTCGAATTTATACTAGCTAGTTCTTCTTCTTTTTTTTTTTTAATTTAAAGTAAGAATTATATATATATATATATATATATATATATATATATATATATATATATATATATATATATATATATATATATATATATGTACCACTCTCTGATTATATATATAAAGGAAAAGTTGTATTTATATACAAAATATGTATAGCACATGATAATGTTACTAAAAGGCAAACTTTAAGTGTGAGTTTTTGAACTTTAGTTTATTCGATCATTGTGTAAAGTTGGTAGAAAACTTGAGTTCTCAAATATTGGCTAACTTGTAGATTAAGGTCACTCACTAGCTCTGCCTATTTTTCTTTCACAAAAACAGTCTACCTAGTGATATATATATGAAGCATAAAACTAATATACAGCTAACCCTAGCTATCATGCAATACAATAACACATGCAGGCACACACAAAACTTTTTATATATATATATATATATATATAATTAGATAATGATTCATAACACGTATTTGTTATTGAGTTAAAAATGAGCCAACATCATCATTTATTACCGTATAAAACAGGATTTAACGGACATGATTAGAAATGAGAAATCATCCGTCCGCTACTACGTAATATTACGGTTTACGTCTGCTACTAATAATATTTGCTATATATATATATATGTGTGTGTGTGTGAATGATCTAAAACAAATATTTGCTATGATGTTGTTTGAGCAAATACATGTATGACCGATCATCATATATAACAAACATTTGTTATAAATCACTATATATACATACATATGTATGTATGTATGTATATGACTAGGTTCTTCTAGAGGAGTTTAGAACATTACTCCAATAAAGCAAGCAGCATCACTTTCAAAAATACTGAGATCGTCAACTTTGGTCTTATTTTCCTGCAAAAAATGGTAAAATAAAAATAAATGGTGTTAATAATATTGGATTAGTACATTAAACAATTTCATCATCTCTCTGCATGCATGGAGAAAAATTAAAATATAGATCAACATATATATATATATATATATATATATATATATATATATATATAGAAACCTTTCAAGAACAAGGGCGAACGGAGCGACAGCTAGAGTGGCAACAATATGACGGTACACCACAAGAACCCAATGACTCATGCCACCCTTTAATGAAACCATGGTGATAATATACATTCCTGAATATCCAAACTGAAGAGAAACCATAGCCAAGTATGGCCTTATCTTAATTAGGAATAGTCTCAATGCTCCGAATGCCGATAGCTCTCCCATTATTTGGATGGGTAATTTTAATTTCTCTAATATGCTAAGGAGCTCCAAAACACTAAATTGTTTGGAATTAATGAGCTAGTACACTTAATTGAAATATTGAAATGCCTTTTTATAGACAAAATTATAAAGCAAACTCAAGTTTGTAGGACACCTATACATGCTTGGTAAAAATGCACACCTTTTTTTTTTAGATTCCGTCATTCATTTACTAACACTTGCCCATTATTTACGCAACAAGAATTAATCTTCCCATTTGATGATACATACATACATACATACACACACACACACACACATATATATACATATATATATATATATACATATATATATATATATAAAAGAAAAATTAAAGAGAGAAGAGTTGTATATATGTGGATCTCTCTAATGGAAAGTACTTTTGTTTATTTGCTTTAGTTGGTTTGTTTGGGGAGGGGGAGGGGGAGGGGGAGGGGGGGGGGGGGGGCGCTACTTGAATTGTTTGACAACCAAATAGTGTTTGGTTTTGGTTTTAATTAGTGCTATATGATGCAAGTGTAGGGTATGGCATGGTGGTGATATGGAGGGTTATAACAAAAACGGTTTTATCAACTCATTAATTGATTGGGAGATTCAAAAGCGGTTAGTCGAAGATTGGAGTCCTGAAAATGATTTTTTATAAATAGATAGATGAAAGACTTCATATATTTTTTTCATTTTTTTTTCTTATTCAAATTCAGCTACCTAGAAGTGACGACAAATTCCATTAATTAATTAGCTAACTTTTAAATATAGTGAATTAATCGTATCGATTCCTGTTAGAAAAAAATATACAACACATATATATATATATATGCATGCTTAAAGTTAAAGAGGGAATTAAGAAAGCTTTGGACCAAAGAAGAAGATAGCTTAATTAATTAGTGGTAAGACTCCTCTCTCTATATTTATTAATGCCCAAAGTGACTATAGATATATATTGAAGATAAGTTTTTCTTAAGATATTTTCCACTAGTTAATTACCTTTTAATTTGAACCTTATACTAGCTTGCTCGTTAACTTAATAAATTATAGTTTGATGCCCTTATAGAGAAACAATAGTTCTTCTTCTTCTTCTTCCAGCTCTGATAATATAATGTTATCATGCATGATGATAAAAATTGAAGGAAGCCATTAATGTCACCCAATTAGCTCAAAAATGTGATTATTATGGATAAACGAGTCTTCAAATTACACAAGAAAGAGCACTCGGCAGACAAAATTTACTGAACGAAAAGTTGGTGCTTTCATTATAGGATTCCAGCGCTAAACATTAATGCATGGTGGAATCCCACCGTACAATTGGTTAAGCACTCAAGAAACAAATTTTCATTTTAAATAATTAATAAATTAAAATTGGCCTCATAATTTTTGCAATTTGGATCATATATATCTTGCATGCATACTCAGCAGCATTACTGGTGAACTAGATAGCCAAGCTAAGGCACTTAGCTTTTTGTTCATGATATGTTTTCCATTAGGGTAATGCCTCTCTCTCTCTCTCTCTCTCTCTCTCTCTCTATATATATATATATATATATATATATTATTTTTTCCATTAGCTAGGGTAATGCATATAGTTCATGATATATATGTTTTCCATTATGATATGTTCATGATATGTTTTCCTTTATCTTTGTTGAGTACATGAATTAGTGTAGAATATTGTTTGTTCGAGGTGAAGTTCTAAATATGCTCCTTGTATATATCCACTATACAATAAATAAATAAAATTTAGCAAAAAATTACCTAAGTAGAGAAATTCATGATTAATGTGCATGCAATGTTTGTCTTAAGAAATATATATATATCCGATAAAAGGCGCTAACACCAATCTTTGATTAAATTTTTGGATGTGGATTTTAGATGGTTAAAATTTTGTAGTCCACTTGGGCGATTCCATATTAAACAAGTTGAGTTTTGTAGATGAAATTGCAATTGTATAACATTTTTACGATAAAAGTCATCGAAAATATAACTTGTTTCTATGAACTGTCCAAATAAATTGTGCATTTCAAAACGTGAATCTGAATCAGAATATGAATTTATGCTTGTTTTTAGTCGAGTATGTTTGATTGATCACTAGAACTTGTGATGCCAATCTTGTCGCTTCAAACGAACATTATCTAGCTAGGACAATGATAATATTATAGCTAGGCACCTTAAAATTGAACTGTTTAATTATCTTGTTTTTTTTCTTCCTAAAAATAATAATGTATGATGAGTCTTTTTTATATTGCTATAAATTTACGTCGAATTATAATTGTGAAATTATTATACGTGAGATTCGTAGGAATTATAAGAAGACGGCCCAGTTATTACATATCTTTTCGAAAAAATAACCACTAATACTTAATATACGTAACTGACAATTAAAAAATCAACCTAAACATTTACAAATATATGTCATTTTCCATAATGGATAAGTAACTGATCTACTTTCCCCTACAAGGTGCCGTGTGATACGTATCCCTGGATACCGTAGATTGTGAAAGAAAGTTTGATTCCGCGAATGAACTAATTCATCATCCAAATTCATGCCCAAAAAACAGATAATTTGGTGGCAATGGAACATCATTATCTTAAAAGGAATTGATTTGAAATTTGCTTTAGAATTATATATATATATATATGATAAACAGATATATAGAAACACTTTGCTTCTGTATTTGAAATATATCTTCCTTTTTTTTTTGGTTAGATCATGACACAATTAAGTGTGCGGATTTCACTTCCTTTAAAAGCAATTGATTTTTGACAAGAAAAATTCTATGCGGGCATGAAAATTGGATATCATGAGTGTTTTACAATTTCATCTATTTGTATTTTTATAAATACAATTTTCATGTGCGAATAGAAAAGCTCTTTTGACAAATTGGTTTGGAGAGGAATCGTGTGATATAGGATTACCAGTAACAATGCTGATGAAAAAAGAAAAAGAAAATTGAAGCTATTATAATTAGTTAGTTTCAAGTATATATATCTTCTTTAAGCACAATACAACATTATTTAATTTGGAAAGCTGATCAAATTTAATTAGATGCCATCTCTTGAACTTATTAGAATCATCACTTTAACTTGCCATTTATATATTAAGACTGCAAATGGAAAAACCCAGGAGGGGTTGTATTTTTCTAGTAACAATGCTAGAGGATGGTAAAATCCAATTCTTATTGTTCAAAATATTCATATATTGTAAATTCCCTTTTAATTATATATCTTTCAAATTAACAGTGCTCCAAACACTTTATGAAAGAAATTAATGCACTTTATATATTAAATTAGTAATTGTTTAACATTATTGATTGATTGATCCGTGCATTATTTAAAGTATTTCGAGAACACACAATTTCTTTGTTTATCATATACGTACACACCACCACTCATTTTTTATTTTGAAAAATAAATATGAAAATAGTTAAAACATTAATTCTCTCAAATAATGATATTAAATTCAAATTCGTATCTAATATGTAACTGGTGGCGGAACCAGAACGTTTTTAGAAGAGGTCAAAATACATCAGTAAAATAAAATTATTTATTAACGCTTGGAGTGCTTCTTTCGGCTGTACGACTGAGAGGAGGCAATTGTATTATGCGACTCTGCATAGTTTGAAAACGTCTCAAAATTTATGCAGAAATATTATTTTTTTATTTCTTGTAGAATATGTGAGAGGAATTTATGTAGAAATATTATTTTTTTAATGCGAAAATATCAATATTCTATATAGAACAAAGAAAATTAATCCAGAAAGAAATCAACAAAGGGGAGAGTCTCTGAAGTAAATTCATGATGTTTAAAAATATAAAATATTTGTAGAAAATAATTTTGTAAATAAAGAACTTGGTTTTTGTGATCATTCTTCAACCTCTAGTAGCGACCTAGATTTGATTGTGTTTTAAGTTCTTTCATTTAAATTTCATCGTAAACTAAAATTTATTCTATTTTTTTATTTATGGAGCACATGTAGAAAATTTTAGACTCCTATTATAAACTACTATTATTATACATATATACATGTGTGTATATATATATATACGGTTCAGATCTTAAGCTCACCTTTTATCTAACAAACCTTGCTCACCCCCTTTTAGCGACGGATTAGGCGACGGTTCGGTTCGTCGCTATATATACAACCGTCGTCTATATGTTGTCCGTCGCTAAAAGCTAAGACGACGGTTGTATATATAGCGACGGACCGAACCGTCGCTAAAGGAGGGTGAGCAAGGTATGTTGAATAAAGGATGAGTTTAAAATCCGGACCGTATATATATATAGATTGACTATTAATATATGTATGATATTGACTATTAATATATAGTCTATGCAGAATTTTGATAGAAGGTCATATAACCCCCTCGCCCTCCGGTTCCACCCTTATGTAACAATCTATAGTTGTAAAGATTAACCAATAGTATTCATTTTTTAACCTAAAAAGCACGTACGGATCAATATGCTCTACGCCATTTTGAAGTTTTTTGAAGATCGTCTTTTATATATATATATATATATATATATATATATGTAATTAGAGTATGATCGTAGGACTTCAAATAATCTAAATTAAAATTGGATTTATATATTCAAAGGAACTAATCATAGAAAGAGCTAATAATTCTCCAATTATTGATCAATGTTGGACTGATCATTTGTTCCGCTTTCTCATGAATATCTACTTGCACTATGATAAATATATAGTGACCGACAAAATAGACCTTGTCTATACTGATTTTTTTTAGGTATAGGAATGGAGACAAAAATAAAATTTAATAAATTTATGAGGGCAAATTTACGAAAAAGTTAAAGTCAAAAAAAAAAAATTTAAACTACTGCTACTATAAAAAAAACTAAACACACACCGTGGCATTAAAGGATATATACTGTCACTAAAGGATTATAGGGTAAGAAAATGATGAAACTGCATGCAGTTGAAGAAGAAAAGATATTAATTTCTATCTTGTTACGAAAAAGCCAATTTAAGTGGCATTAACTTTATCATTTTTGATCAAAAAGTAGATAGCTAGAGATCATGGGGGAAACCTTACAAAAGACCGGTCTTAATTTCCTCATTTACAAAGTTCCCCATGAAATAAGGTCTAGTTCCAATCAATTAACACACACACACACACACACACACACACACACACACACACATATATATATATATATATATATATAACTTTATTAATTCCGTAATGCAAATGCATTAGGTGTATCTCAACTTTGCGGGTCTTGTACCTTAAATATTCTTTTTCCTAGATAAATTTTATCTCATGCAAATGTATTTGGAAAGACATTCGGGAGATTGAGAAATAAGTTTAATCTAGAAGAGGAAGACTTAGAGCTATTTTTTGAAATTTGAAAAACATGAAGGAAAATATTAAATGAATTAAATTATAGTATAAATCTAATTATCTACATGACTTTAATTCTAAAAATAAATAATTCCAAGAAAGATTTTAATGTAACATATTGAATGGTTAATTAAGAACTCCATCTTCTTTTCATTTTCCTTTATTTTCTTTTGAGTTTTCCCATTTTTAAACTTATATATATATATACACATATATTTGATTACATAACATTTGAAAATTCAAATGCATTTAAAAATTTTATCGTCTAAAAATAGTTTATTTTAAATTAAATTTATTTTAAAATGATTTGAAGGAAGGAGTTGGTTTATTTTAAAATGAGTACGATTAACGAGTGGATTATGACATGGACCCTTAAAAAGAGCATTTGAATATAATCCTATAACTTTTGGGAGTGGTTAACATGAAGTTTAAAAATTAGTAAGTTGGTCAATTAGTCAATAGAGTACTAACACGTAGGCAGGGAGATGTTCTCTCTCCCTGCGTGTTAGCACTCTATTAATCAATTGACCAACTTATTAATTTTTGAACTTCATACTAAATAGATTCTAGATTTTTTATGTGATAGTAGCATTGTTGTAGCTTTTAGTAGGTAGCTTCTATAACATTCTTGCTTTGACCTTTTCATCTTTAACAAAGTACAACGTATTCTTAAATATATCACTGTTATGGTCAAAGTTCATACTTTCTGCAGTGACATATATAAATATATGTATATATCATATTTACTTTATCCTTGTTAAATGTATTATAAAAAAAAACAAGTGTGGTAGAGATTCATCTATGAATTACCTTAGTCTAATTTTTTCTTTCATTTTATAGGGAAAGGAGGAAATAAATCTGATGTATTCATAGATTTATTCTATAAAAATCATTAATGAAGATGATCACTTCAATCATTTACGCTCTTTTCGTTTCAAAATTAGATATACAATTTAATTTTTGAAGTCAAACAATGGTCTATTAAATTTTAAAAATGGTATGTCTCATAAAAATTTAGAATGAAATAAATTTTATGAGTAATAATTTTTGTTATATACTATACAATTATAATAATTTGTATCAACTAAAATTAAATAAATTCATATTAATTTTAAGTTCAATATGTCGTTGTTTGACCAAGTCAAATTATATTTTTAATTTTGAAACGGAGAGAGTATCACCTTTTTAAGCACACATGGGTACTTAATATGAAATTAATTAGTACTTTTAACAAATAATTAACGCATATGATTGATCACATTATTCTCACGTCACAAATACAAAGAGAGAAATTAAGATAGATTATATGAGACATTATAAGAAATGACTGCAAAACTATTATGGTCAAAGCTCCTATATATCTTTCGGCAATGGAGATCACTCTAATCATTTAAATTTAATATAATCATTTAAGCAGCTTAAACATAATTTATTTTTAGTGCTTAATAATAATGCATAATATTAGAGTCCATTTGATCACATCAAACACAAAGATAGATAGATAAAATAATGGCCATAGTCCACTAGGGTAGCCCTAGCTAGCTAATTAGACTAGTTAATTTAATTACTGAATATAATTAGCCCTACTATACTAAAGCTCCATCCAAGAAAGCATGCATGTTCTCCATTTGATTCTTACAATTAAGTTACATCCATTCCATTCCCGTCTAAATATTCCTTGAGAATCGATTCCAATCCCGTCTAATTATTCCTTGAGAATCCATTCCATTCCCGTCTCATTTCTTACCTTCAATTCATAGGTAGAATTAATTAATTATATATATCTCATTAATTAATTATCCATCACCTCAGTGAGGCTTTGGTGCACTGATTGAGCCAGTGGTGAAGCTAAAAACTTTTGTCAGTAAGATCGAAATTATTACTAAACTACAAAATAATTTATGTGGCTTTGGATGGAGCTGTAGCATTTGTATACTCACCGTCTTGCCGATCACAAATTAATCAAATCTTGGATCAATTCATGATATATACTTTTAATAGTCCTTTATCCAGCAAGCAAACCCACAAACCAGGTGAAAAAATAATATTGGTATTAGCTCATATTTCAGTATACTTCATATGCGTAATGGCCCTCTATGACACACACATATATATATGGGGTTGCATCCACAGCAACCGGTTGCTGGGAGCAACCACTTTATCCCACTCTCTGTAGGAGCTTTTGACTCAATTTATCCCCCAAATACAGTAAGCCCCATTATAATAATGATTCTCAAACCCCATATAAAATGGTTGCTTCCAGCAACCGATTGCTGTGGATGCAACCCATATATATATATATATATATCAGACAAACAAGACTAGTTACAATGTGATGAATCTGACGATATCTTGTATCGTTTACTTTCCATTCTTTAATTTCTTAGTGAATAGTAGCTTTAGTGTCTGCATTGAGATTAAATGCATTTTTAAATATAAAGTAATTAATTAAAAATACAAAAGCAAGATAAACGTTAATAAATCAAGTTTAACTAATATTAACATATTTCATTCCAAAGTTGGGGGTTCATATGACCCCCTAGACCCCCTTAATTTCGCCAGTGCAAGGAACTGATAATTTAGTTTACTAGCTAAGCTAGTATCTTAAATATTTCTCAGTACTTCACTTTCCAGCTGCATGTTTGAGATTTGAGAGTACTACTTATTAGGCATTGCATACATTAAAATTTGCACAACTGCACTTGATATTATTTGTACTACACTTGATTTTCCTATGCTTTTTATTCATTTCAATACATGAAACAAATATTCCTAAATAAACACTTGAAGTTGTAAATATTACTCCATCGAGATACAACTTGACTTTTGAGGTCAAACGACGACATATTAAACTTTTAATTAATGTAAATTAATTTATTTAATTTTAATTGATACAATTATTTTAATTGTATAGTGCATATAACAAAAACTATTAATTACAAAATTGATTGCATTCTAAATTTTTATGAGTCATACAAATTTTGAAATTTAGTATGTCGTCGTTTTGTTTCAAAAATCAAATTGCACCTCTAATTTTGGAATAGATGGAGTAATACAAACTTAAAGCATTCTACACAAACTCATGGATCAGTAACCAAAATTCTGCACGCCTTTAAAATTTACAACTTACAAGTGATGTAAAAGAAATAGATTTCCGTACGTGCCATATATAGGAGTCCATAACCATTCATGAAATGCAAGCTCAAGGAACTGATAATTTAGTTTACTAGCTAAGCTAGTATCTTAAATATTTCTCAGTACTTCACTTTCCAGCTGCATGTTTGAGAATTGAGAGTACTACTTATTAGTCATTGCATACATTAAAATTTGCACAACTGCAATTGATATTATTTGTACTACACTTGATTTTCCTATGCTTTTTATTCATTTCAATACATGAAACGAATATTCCTAAATAAACACTTGAAGTTGTAAATATTACTCTATACAATTTGACTTTTGAGGTCAAACAACGACATATTAAATTTTAAATTAATGTGAATTAATTTATTTAATTTTAATTGATACAATTATTTTAATTGTATAGTGTATATAACAAAAACTATTAATTACAAAATTTATTGCATTCTAAATTTTTATGAGTCATACAAATTTTGAAATTTAGTATGTCGTCGTTTTGTTTCAAAAATCAAATTGCATATCTAATTTTAGAATGGATGGAGTAATACAATAAGAACTCTCAAGTATTAAGTCACTGATAACAATAATGACTCCTGTTCATAATGCATTTATAACCATTATAAGTACTAGCTAGCTAATCATCTAACAAGTTAATTACATTCCATTCTAAAATCCTACTACTAATTAAATTAAGCTCCATCCAAGAAAGGATGACCAAAAGCATGCATGCATGTTCTCCATTTGATTCTTACAGTCAAGTTACATCCATTCCATTCCCGTCTAATTATTCCTTGAGAATCGATTCCATTCCCGTCACATTTCTTACCTTCAATTCATGGGTAGAATTAATTATATATCCATAGCATTAGTATAGTCACCGTCTTGCCGATCACAAATCAAATCTTGATTCTGCAACAAGACATTGCCTTATCAATGTCTTGTATTTCTCACGAAACAAACATTTCCATTGCTGCAGGAATGTCAAAGGGGAACGTGCATGAACAATTGAATATTGCATCATGATGAGCATTTCACAAAGCTAACTTAATTATTTCCATACTTGATGTACCTTTGCCATCGTCAAGTGTGAAATAGGTATAGCAAGTGACGCAGCAGAATATGATCAGATTATAACGTACGCTCTAACACAAATATGATATGTTAGTTATCGTACCAACACGAATGGAATAAACCTCTAAATTCACAAGGAAAACAATGAATTTATAAAAAGATCAAAATAAATAATCTCAATTCATTAATAAAAATGTTATCGTTCAGAAATCCTAAGAAGCATATTTATTATAACCGGCCTAAACTACTCTCAAACATCAATTAAGATAGGAAAAATTAAACTAACAAAAATTATAAAAAATTGAAAGTTTGACCAAAAGTTTCATCGACTCTAAAACTAGAGTAAATTACACTTTGCATCCCCAAGTTTACTTCATTTTGCACATTAATTGCATCATATAATTCAAAACGTTTCACTTTGGTCCCGGTCTTTAGAAAAGTCACTCCGACCCAAAAATTCATATATAATTAATTTGCTCTCTCCCTTTCAATTCTGTGTTATCCGGCCTATCAATCTTCTTTTTTCACTTTTTACTTAATTTCTAATAGTTTTTTCATTTCCTCCCTTGCATACCCTAACAGATAATTGTTTTTTCACTTCCTATTTGTTAATAATGATCCAAATATAATAAAAGATAATTGCATGAGCTCAATTCTGGAAAAAAATTTTGAATGACTGCAGTATTTTTAAATCAATCTAATAACCTAAATAAATGATTGTTGTCTTATGATATCAAAAAACATAAATAAAAAGGGATAAACTTAAATAAAGTACCAATATTATATTATGATATCTAGAACCAATCCAACCTCACTAAAGGAGGAAGAACTGAACTCACAAACAAACCTCAAATAAGCAGGAAACAAGCTTCACATTTATAAAGGAAGAAACAAACTCATCTGAAGTCCTGAAACTTAAAAGTCACAGTACCTCAATCTTAACCACTAAACTAAGACCTCATTGACAAAGAAAGATTAAAATATGTAGCTAGAGTATGTTTTTGAGTTTTGGACGAAGAAGGAAAAAACATTAGAAAAATATGAGGAATTGATATTTTAATTTCATAAGTTTGAAATTTTTATCAATATTTACTTTTTAAAGTAACAATTTTTAATATCAATTATATATGATGAAAAATAAAAGAATAGAGAATTTGTATAATATAAATTGATGTTTTTAATGAGTTTATAAAGATAAGCTTTATATATTTAAATTAATATTTCTTTTTACTTTATATTAGCTTTTATTAGACGTTGGATAAAACTATGATTTGTGATGTGGCGAGATAAAATATTTTTTAAATGTAAAGTAATTTGTTATAACGACACGAGCATATAATTATCGGCTATGATTAATGTAATTGTCACTAAATTTAATTTAAATAATAGTAACAGTAATTACTGAATAATATATAAAATGTGACAGAGGATTTGAGCTCGTCATATTTCTCACTTCACTTTCCAGCTGCATGTTTGAGCGTAGTACCATCCATTTTTGTAATTGGAAGTTCATGGGTTAATTCACCCGATGGCATTGGACTGCTGATCTGTGGGTCCTTTCCTTTGCCCCAAACGACAGCGTAGAGGCCCACTGCGATAACTATGGCTCCAATTATGCTGAAATTAATTCACATAACATCCAAGAATTAATTAGTTAATTATATTATTTGAATTTAAATGCACTATTTTCTAATATGATGTTATTTATTATTAGTTTATTTTTTGAAATGGAACTCTAATTTCGGGACACAAAATAAAAAATGAGACTTTGCGACACTTTCGGTCTCAAAGTCTGTCTCAAAAGTTTGAAATAGAACGTATATATTAATTAAAGACTGAAATTTTATTTTTTGAGACGGATTATGAAACAAATTCAGAATCGGTTTCAAATTTAGCGAAAAAGGATTTTGAGACGGTCAAAATCTATCTCGACTCTAAATTTGAAATCGATTTTGATATTTTGAAACGGAATTGTTTGCTTCGAATACCTAATTTTTTGGTATGATATATACACACGTAAAACTAAAATAATAATAATAAAAAGTGAGACTCTCATTTTGAAACGAGAGATCAGTAATGACCTTCCGAGATGGAGTTTTTCGGCAAGAATGATGGATCCGAGAACAGCGACAATGATCATACAAAGAGGGTTGAAGGCCGTGACAAACACTGGGCCTCTTGTCTTCAACACAATGCCTTGAACATAGTATGTAACTCCAGAACTAACCACACCCTATATATAACATTCAAACACCAGTTAACTTATGTTTAGCCTAATAAATTAGCTATTATATTCCACAAGTAATAATATACTTTTTTTAATAAGAAATATTTAATTTATAGTCCTTAATTAATCAAAGTTTAACATTAAAAGAAGAAGAAAAAAAACATTGAGAAAAATAATTAATTAATGTAGCTAATATGATAAATTTAATTAGGGTTACAGAATAAGCAGGAGCAAGGAGCCTAGAGTTCCAGCCAATGGACCAAACATCTGGACGATGGGCTTCAGCCACCAGAGCTAGTGCAGCACTTAGAATTGAACCCATCAAACATATCAAAAAGGCCAGGGAAAGCTCAGCTGGATACTTCTTTACTGTTATTGACTGCATGGTACATGCATGCGTTAGAATTAATTAATTTCTCTAAACAAATTTCATATATATTGAAAAAAGATATGATCACCACTAATTAAAATTGTTTATAGCCAACAATATGCCAAATAGTTACGTAAACGATATTTATAACTATTGTTAATCCAGCCGTAAAATTTATCCGCTCAGCTATTTGATGGACTGGTGGCTACAGTTAACGTACGTAGACCGTGAATCATGTCAAAACCATCGTTATAGCGAACTAAAAATGAATCGGCTATAGCGACGGTTTTGTTCGTCGTTCAAAACCATCGCTATAGCCGGTTCGTTTTTAGTTCGCTGAAAAGCCGGACCGTATATATATATATATATGTGTGTGTGTGTATGTGGGGAAAATAGGAGGCTTACTTGCAAAATGAAGAAAGCAGACCAGGCAATACAACCAATAAGTATAAAAAGAGTGCCACTGAGCCAGTGTTGATCGTCCGATGATGAGGCGTCGCTGCTGCTGGGAAAGTGGCTTGTTTTGGGAGACCAAATTAGATTGACGATGGGGCCTTTGTACATGGTCATGATCAGTGCTCCTCCAAATGTTACTAGGGTTCCGATAACCTTTGCTTGACTCCGTGATTCTTTCATCTTCAACCGTTCTAACCTAATCAAGTATATATATATATTCATTCACATTAAGGGAGTATTTATTAAATTAAAAAAAACAAATAAATATTTAATTAATACATACCTTAATTTTCTTTCTTAATTACCTGATAACAACTGCAATGACAAAGGTAACAGCAGGAACAGCATTCATAATGGCAGATGTGTATGATGCCGATGTTAAATTCATCCCCAAGCAGCTTACGTTCTGATCAAGAATTGGCCTGCACCCATCAATAATTGTACGCACAAGTATCGATCAACATGCATGTCATGACTCATGACTTAATTTAGCGACGAAATGTTTATTCAGCCAACAAATTAGATAAGAAATTTAATATAATAATGACCTCGAGTAGCAAGCATATATAGTTTGCCATATATTTTGGTTAATCGGGGAACTTATAGAACTCTCTAATATTTAATTAAGCAATGTTCAAAGACACGTATATACATTTGGTGTTAGGATACTTCTCGAATTCTACTAATTTTTTTTACCAAGTCTTATTTATAATAGAAGGTATTATTTTAGAAAGAAATCCATTTGTGGTTGGAGTTTTATTTTGAAAGTGTCCTATATTTAATTGGAAGGGGAGATTTGTCGGTATTTTATAAATAGAGTATCATGTTTAACGGTTTAAATATAGCACAATCAAAAGTCATATAACATTTTAAGAGTTGAGAGAGAGTGAGTTTTGAGTATGTGAGAGGAAGAGTGTTTTTGCCTCTTTTATATTTCGTACAAAAAAACTGTATTGTGGGAATGAATGTTTTGCAACTTTAGTCCGTGCAAAAAGTTTTGTCGTGGAGATTATTATAATAGTACTGTGTAAACTCAAGTTTTGAATTAGCAGGATCCTCTCCACTTCAAATGAAATGGAGAGTCTCCGTTTCATGGTCCAGATTTAAAATGTATTGAAATGTGATGTCAAGCTAATAGAAGAGAGAGATGATGGATAACATACAAAGAATAAAAACTCTTTATTTCATCCTAATCCTCAAATTTTATGGCGTAAAACTTGAAAACAATATTGTAAAACCATTATTAATATTGAGATAATGACTTTGGTTTCTAATTTTTGCTTTTGAGTTTTTCACGTTAATTTATCTATCTTTATTATATTGGTTGTTTGCGTGCACTTAATTAATTCCCGACATAAGATTGAGGCATGCATGCGTGGTGTAGCTAGGTTATGTGTAGGTGCGTAGAGCATTACTCTAGAATAGCCAAGGCCACTATCTGTAAGAAGACTGATACTGTCATCTTTGGTCGTATTTTCCTGGAGAATAAAAGATTATAAAGAAAAAATTGTTAATGTCATGCACACTAAAATCAAAATTAATAACCAAAGTACGAATATATAATCTACGTACACTAACAATTGTGTAATTAATATTAAGAATATAGAAAAAATTATTAGTATAGAGATTAGTTTTTGTGGGCTCAAGTGCAAATTAGGGTTCACATGTCTTAATTGAATTAAATGCACAATTAGAATTTCACGACCTCATTAAATGTACAAATTAGTGTTCGCATAACCTAATTAAATGAAGACTGAAAAGCCGAAAATAAATATGCTACACCCGAGAGAAGCTTCCACTGTCCCGAGACAGAAGGCTCGTGGAGGCGGCTCGTTTTGGGAATTGATTGAGTGATTGGATTGGTGGCTAGAAGGACAGGACGATATGGACATTACTCTAATGACTAAAGGGTATTTCTGGAATTTCTCTGAATACATGTGCCTGACATGTGACTACTTAAATTTCAGGAAACTATAAATAGCCCTTCCATTCTATGAAGAAAGGGATCTCTCTTCAGACGCATGACTTGGACATTCTCTCAACCAGAAGCACTCAAGGAGGCTCTTGGAATCTCTGCTACCCTAACAAGATTTTCAGATTCTAAGAGTTGAAGCACTCAAGAAGGCTCTCTAAATCCCTGCTACCCTAATAAGGTTTCCGGATTCTGAGAGTTCTGTCACGTGTCATTGGAGTAATCGCTTACCTGTTCTTCTTCACTCTTCAATCAATCAATCAATTCCGTGCTCTTCGTGAATTTCTTTCCTCCTCGACTAACACGAAACCTAACCCTAGCAAAGTACGATTTCCTTACCCACAATTCTAATAGTTTATTCAATGATGAGAATTCTGAATCCGTATATAATTATGTTGTAATTCTATGTTCATGCACAATTATTAGTGCACAGTTAATATACATATATTTAACCTAAACAAAAGCAAAATGAGAAATAATACTAAATATATATCCATAAGTTTTTGCACGACTTTTTAAGAGAATAAATTATTTATTTTCCTATATCACCTTTCACTTCTTTCATTGTCTCAAAAAATTCTCCATCTTGTATTAATAGTTTTAAGTTTTCTATAAAGGGATAGTGATGAAATTTCACACGAATTTTAATTATTAGTAGTAAATAATAGTATTAAATCACGACTTTCTTAATTTATGTGTATGAAATTAAAACGACTATATATTATTCTGAAATCGTAAAAGTAAATAAAAATTAGACCTTTCAAGAAGTAGAGCAAAAGGTGCAATGACGAGCGCAGCAATGGCGTTGCGGTACACAATCAAGACATAGCGACTCATCCCTTGTTTGAGAGTAACCGAAGTTATGAGGTACATCCCTGCAGCTCCACATTGCAATAGAACCATTAGTATATAAGGTTTAGCCTTATTACCTGCCATCTCTCTCCCCCCCTCTCTCTGTCTGTAAAATGTACAAGAATTAATATACACTCATTATAGAATGAGTTTATGGCCCTCTTTATTTATACGGAAGAAAAAGCAAAAGGAGGATGAAAGGATAAGCCATTAACATCACAAGCTAGCTTTTATTTATGTATATATCTCTCTATGGAGCTAGGCACTACTGTCCATGCAATTTCTAGCTAGACAGACAATAATGCTGCTGCATGCCTTTTGGTGATTGGCCCGATTTTTCAAAACTTTTTTCTTCTTTATTAATGTTTTTCAAAATTATATATTGGTAATTACTTTTTATTTATTTAAGTTATCGGGTGCAAGGGGAGTGGGATGCACCAAAATTCTATTACGTACGTACGTACCATGCATGCATTCAACTTTATGAAATGAGTGGGAGACATATATATATATATATATATATATATATATATATATATATATATATATATATATATATATATATATATATATATAAGACTCACCAAGACATGCATGCATGGTTTGAATTAACCGCTTAGATTGATCTTGCTAGCCATTTTTTTTATAAATAAAGTGTATTATTATCTTAATTTACCACAAATTTATACAAAAATCATAATAATAATTAAGTTATTGTTCAGTCCATAATCACATACAATCCCATCCCGGCCAACAACCCGAGTCGTCCATTCTAAAACTCAATCCACTGCCAAGAGCATCTACGTACTATCTTGGCACTACATGTTAATCTAAAAGTCAATGACAAATTATTGGTACGTAATTGGTACGCATATAGTAAAATTAAAACCTTAATTATTATACAATTTCAGTACCATATATCTTGTATATAATTAAGATATAGTTATAAATGAATGTAATCCTTAATTGTACCCAAAGAAAAAGTCAATCCTATAATTGGTAACATGATATATGATATTTCTAGAATTCAAATCAATGTGAGTTTTAGTAATTAATTTTTTTTTTCTAACTATAAAACCGTACTAGATTATGGTCATGGAGTATTTATTAGGTAAAGAAAAAAGGAATAAATAAATAAATAAAAGTTGGTTCTTTGATGTGGAAGTTTTGATATTTAAAGTCAAGAAGAATTTATCTTCTATAAAAAAAAGTTATTTAAAATTCAAAATAGATAAAAATAAGTTGGGTATAATATTACTGCTTGCTGCCTTTGTTCCAACTACGGAACACCACCCCTAGCCTCTTTTATGGCTCATATAGAATAGAAGTACCATTATCTATATTTTTTATTTGACCTAGTGTTGCAAACATATGGGAACCAAGTCACCCTTTTTAGACCCCTCGTCGGACTAGTCAATCATAAAGAATAGTGCAACTTAATTTCTTTCATTATCCAATGATAAATTCAACAAGAAGCGCTCGTACGAGTCCCATTATATATTGTACATAATTGCAAAAAGCAAAATAAAAGTAACTACTAGTCATATTTTATTTAAATGAAACAAATAAAATTTAGTTTTTTTAAACAATTTGCATCTTATCAAATGTCTTACTCTAGGCTTTATTTTTATTTGTTTATATATCAGGGTAATTATTCTGAAACAGCCCCCGCCCCCTAGTTTCGCCTCTGCATACATATATCTATTATAGTTTCAACATTAAACTATTATTTATCCCTATTTTAATTATACTTTAATTATGTAAGTTACATATTAGTAATAAATTAATAATTAAATGAAACTTCAAAAGCATATCTATTGTTTCAAAATAAAATAAGACTATATATACACCTTATTTAAATGAAACAAATAAAATTTAGTTATTTTCAAACAATTTGCACCTTAATTATCAAATGTCTCACTTTAGGCTTGATAACCACACATCAAATGATTTCTCCTTGAATCAAATGAATAATTACTCCCTTATTTTTACGTTTGAGGAAAAGTAAATTACACTTTATACCAACTTAAGCTACGTCCACTAATGAGTTTTTATCAAGCTCATTTATGATAAAAGATAAGTCCACAATGTATAAAATAAGATACAATCTTTAACTGTTGGCATGTATTTTTTAAATTTTAATCAGTATCGTTTCATAATTGTTAATGAATTGTTTTATTTTTTAGTTTGAAAATATTTTAAATTAATTTTCAAAATTCAAAAATTATCTCATAATTTGAAACGGGTGAAATATTATTTAATTTCAATAAGTTAATCTTAATCATTTTGTGATGACATACTTCGTTTATTTGAGAGTGTGGTGTATGACAAAGAAAGGAAGATAAGTTCGCATCAAAGATACGTAGTTGGAATATACTGTTATGGTTTCACACGTGGGAACCGAATCTTGTTTCAAATACTAGTGTATTGGCCACTAAACAACTTATTTTAATTAATTTGTGTTCTAATAATTATTATATGTACGTGGTGCCTAATTAACTACATTTATTAATTTAGTCGTAGTAAATTAATTGAGTATGATTGATGTTGGAAACTGGGAATTAACCACCATAACAATGACTTGACCACCTCAGCTTTGGTTGCAATAATATAGTCTATAGATATTGGTTAATAGAAATTGAAAATTGATATTTACACATAATTTTTTGATATTTATACATGAAAAGTGTCGCTATAAATATATAACGACAGTAAAAACCGTCGCTATAGAATTTAGTGACGATTTTTATATGAAAATATTAAAAAATTATGTGAAAATATCAGTTTTCTAAAAATATTGCATTCTTATAATGTAAATAATAAGTAATAAACACAGTACTTTTTACAAGCTGACCACCAGATCTTGCACAAATCATATAGCAAGATCTGACCGTCGGTATTTAAATAAAATAAGATTATCGGTAAAACAGTATTGCGGAACAATTTAACTACAACAATATTGTGTTGTGGTAGAAATTCCATAACTTATCTAGAATAGTGGTGTACAAAAAGTCCGAGGCCTGCGGTCTGGCCGTAGTTTGGTCTGAGCCCGACCTGGTCAAAGTCCGGTCTAATCAAGGCCTGGCCCGGTCAGGCCTAGGTTGGAAAATTTGAAAAGGCTGATATTTTTAGACAAAAATCTGGCCTGGCCTAGCCTGCAAAAAGGTCTGGCCTGGCCTGGCCGTGGGCCTTGCCTGGCGAGGCCTGGCCTGGCCTAGCTGGGCCTGGCCTGAGGCCTTACATGATTTTTTATCCAATTATTTGTAATTTTTGAACTTTAATTTATAATTATTCATCAATAAACTATAAATTTTTACTTATTCATTATTGTAATTTATAAATTATAATACATTAGTTTTAATGAATACATCAATAAAGTTTAAAATTTTAATTATTCATTCTTGATTTCTTGTAGATACATTTAATTAATATACATCTTCAATGAATATAACTAATTAGTATATTTAATATTAATAATAAGTTAGTTACTTAGTTGATTAAATATTAATAATAAGTTAATTTATTGTAAATTCTAAATTACTAATATTTAACAATAAAATTTTGTTAATATTACTTGTTACTTTAATGTTAAATATTAACATTAATTAATACATCAATAAACTAACTTTTAGTATTAAATATTAACAATAAGTTAATTTCTTGTAAATACTCAAGTTCTTCATTAATTTTGATATGCTAAATTCTTAGGAGAATTTATGATTTTGATTATTTTTCAGGTATTCTGTTGTACCAATTTAAATAAAAATTCTATAAAGCAATTAGAAAACTAATTGGAAATAATACTTGAGATATTATTTATGATTTGTAATTTAAATTTATGATTTTGTAATTTTTGAACTTTAAATTTATAATTATTCATCAATAAACTATAAATTTTTACTTATTTATTATTGTAATTTATAAATTATAATACATTAGTTTTAATTAATACATCAATAAAGTTTAAAATTTTAATTATTCATTCTTGATTTCTTGTATATACATTTAATTAATATACATTTTCAATGAATATAACTAATTAGTATATTTAATATTAATAATAAGTTAGTTACTTAGTTGATTAAATATTAATAATAAGTTAATTTATTGTAAATACTACTAATATTTAACAATAAAATTTTATTAATATTTCTTTTTACTTTAATGTTAAATATTAACATTAATTAATACATCAATAAACTAACATTTAATATTAAGTATTAACAATAAGTTAGTTTCTTGTAAATACTCAAGTTCTTCATTATTTTGGATATGCTAAATTTTAGGGGGTTTATGATATTGGTTATTTTTCAGGTATTCTGTTGTATCAATTTAAAAAAAATAATAAAGCAATTAGAAAACTATTTGGAAATAATACTTGAGATATAACTATGTAAGTGTTTAATTATCATAAATGAAAAGATATATGTGTATTTAAATTTTACAAAATATATGCCCAACCGATCCTAGTACTATAAGAAAATAAAATAGAAACTAACTTTATAATCTACAAACTTATAATTATTCATCAAATTATTGATTCAATAAATTATTACTTATTCATTATTGTAATTTGTAAATTATAATACATTACTTTTAATTAATACATCAATCAAATTTAAATTTTTAATAATTCATTCTTGATTTCTTACAAGTACATTTAATTAATATATTAGCTAGTTTATTTAATATTAATAAGTTAGTTGATTAAATTTTAATATTAATATATGAGTTAGTTTATTAATTTTAATATTAGCATTCCTTTAATCTAAATTCTAATCTAACTAAATATTAATATTAAATCAACTAAGTAACTAACTTATTATCTAACTAAATATTAGATAATCAACATATTTTTTGTTTTTGTTGGTTTACATATATATATATATATATAACTAACTAACTTATTATCTCACTAACAGCCTAACAGGTCCAAGGACCAAGGCCCCCGCCCCAGGCCCTTAGCGGCACTTCCCTAGGCCCCCGCCCCCAGGCACTTCTGCATTTCAGCCACTAAGTCCAAGCCACAAGCCCACATGCAAATATTTTTATTTTAAAGTGCTGAATCAGACTGGACCAGCCTGGGTCTGGTCCAAGGTCTGGCCTGGCCTGGTCAGGCCTCATCAGACCATAGTTTGGTGGTATAGGACTGGCCTGGCCTGGCCTGAAAGCCCAAAAAATAAGGCCTGACCTAGCCTGGTCAACGGCCAAAGCCTGGCAGGCCCAGGCCTGACCAGACTAGACCGACCTGTTGTGCAACACTAATCTAGAACAACATTGTGTTGTCGCAAGAAAATTATTTTTTTGGTTAGTTTAAAGTAGTTTTTTTCCTTTCGCAATATTGTGTTACGGTAGTTAAGTTAGATGATATTTGATAAAAATTGAATGAATCTGAATCTGAATGAAAAAATTATTTGATAATTAACATGTCTGAAACATCTGAATGACATAATTTTATTATTTTACCCCTCTGAAAAAATTCAAAGTTGTTGTAAATTTATTTAATATTACTTAATATAATAGTTAATATTTTATTTTTTAAATTTTTTTCTTTATTCAGCTGCTCATTCAGCCATTCAGTCAAAAATATCTGACTTAGTCATTCAGTTTAATCATCTAACCGATTTAGCCATTCTGACGATTTTTTTTCCAAAACAAACGCACTTAATGGCTGATCAATTCAGCCATTCAGATGTATTCAGTTCTAAACAAATAGCCCCTTAGTCTAACATAGTGTTATAGAAAGTCCTGTGTTTTGAAAATATTAATCGTTAAATTTTGCAATGGATGTACAACATTCTTTATGCCCTCAGACACAATTGACGTGGTATTTGTTTATCTCTTAATTTTTCTTAACAGTTCCACGTCTAATTCAATAAGAGGGTAAAGTTATTTGGTAAAAATTTGTTTGTTTCTTATTGTCTTGAGATATCTCTTAATGAAAATTTTAAATTTATGGAACCCTTCCCTCCAATCTGCATTTCAAATTTTAAGATTATTATTCATTTTTGAAAAGTCAATTTGAGATATTTTTAAATTTAAAAGTCATTCTGATATTTTATACTTTTTAGTTTCCAAACAACCTTTTAAGTTCAAATAATATTTCACTCAGATAATCTAATTTATTAAAATATACTAACTATTCAAATTTTAATTACTTAATTTTATCAAACACACTCTCTAATATGCAACCTTAACCGAGAGGCATTTAACGTCACTGTGGTATGAAGATGACACAAGATCACATCAAATGCGTGTGTATATTTATCCTTAAAAGACTAGATTTTCCAAAATTTATTTTTTAAGAAACTATACTGCATGCTTATATTCACAAAAACATATGTATATATATGTCAAGGGTAACTATATATACTGATTAATTATATCTTTTTATTAGTTTAACAAAATAAATAAAATATAAGTACACTTAAACATCTAGGTTTTGTTTGCAAAAATTATAATCCCGATATTATAATCGATAGGATTATAATCCTAGGGCTATGTCTGTTTGCAATAAGACTATTAATCATATGATTTAATAGTTCTAGTCACATATTTGTTTTTTATGCGATTATTCATAGGATAACTTAAAATAATTTCATGTTATGTTTGTTTTTTCTAAAATTAATTAAAGGATTAGATAAAAAATATTGTTTGGACTATTATACCCTTACCAATAATAACATATTTTAAACTATAATTTAAACTTGTTTATACATCAAAAAATAATGAACAATAAGTTGTTTAAATAAACTTTGACAAACAAAAAACTAATATTTAAATATGACTAGGACCAATAAGCTGTTTATCAATAAGTTATTTAATTAATAAGCTGTTTACCAATAAGTTATTTAAATAATAAGTTATTTATCAATAATAATTTTTTTTACTAATAATTTGTTTAAATATTAAGTTGTTTACCAATAATCTTTTTAAATAATAAGTTGTTTACTGATAATAAGTTATTTATCAAGAATAAGTTGTTTATCAATAATAAGATTATTAATAATCTTAAATGAGGATTACCAACAATAAGTTGTTTATTAATAATATATATCGAAACACATTATATAGTTGGGTATTAATCTTATATGAGGATCAAATAGCTCATTATTAATTAAGAAATCAGACGAAGTAATAAAGTAAAGATATTTTTTTTTCTGCTATTACAGAAAAAAAAAAGGGTATTGGGCCAGGCTTCATTTGGGCTGAGCTAAATATGGGTTATGTTCATTTTACTTTAATCCAAATTAGAATTTGTCTATCCAACAAACAACCCTCACAAACAATCCCTGTTTCATCGTTTCTGTGGTGAAAAAAGAGATGGCAATGGCAGTTGCATTTGGTGGTTTAGCAAGATCATCATGGCCAATGAGGAGCCTCATTAGCCAAAGGAAGAAATGGGTGTTCAACCCTTTAGCCTGCTTGGAACAAGCTTCATCTTATTCTTCAGCATCGAGAAAGCAGCTTATACTTTACTCAAAGCCCGGTTGCTGTTTGTGCGATGCTCTCAAAGAAAATCTTCAAGCTGCTTTATCTCTCCCAGCTCCTGTTTCTCTCCTCGGCGATGTAACCCCCCACGAATTTTCCCTACACGATGTTGATTTAGAGGTCCAATTACCTCTTTTCTCTATATATGCATAATTATATATATGTATATGGTGTATGTATATGGTTTTTTCTAGTTGGGTTTTTTCTGCAATTGAATTTATTCTCCAGTGATTGAAGAGATTTAATTGCAACCCCTAATGTTTTCTCTTTTTTTCTGAATTGGTTGTGTAATTTTATTTTATTTTATTTTTTGGTTTAATTTAGATAAGGGATATTACTACGAATCCTGAGTGGGAGAGGGCTTATCTATATGACATACCAGTTCTAACCAGAGTCCGCGCTGATGGCACTGAGGTTAGATTTTTATTTTTATTTTTTAATTTGGCATTATGGGTCCTCTTAAATTTGTGTTTAAGGCATTATTGTTGTAATTTTCGAGTTTGTTCTGCTAAGTTTGTTTTGGATTTGTTAATGTGAAAGATAAATGATAAGGTATTTGAATGCCTTTTTTGGCCTCAAAATTAAAGTTGTGCATGTAACTTAAAGCAGAAGATGATGTACAAGTTAAGAATTAGATTTTACTTTTTATCGTTGTAAATTTGTTTTTGGAATTCAATTGGAGTTCACTCATTTTCAAAAAGGGCTTCAATTGAAACAGAACTACACTTGTTGTGAAAACCAAAGATGATCCAAAATGCCATATGAATTCAGCTAAAGCCCTCTCACAATTTGCATGTCAGCATCCAATGTCGAGTCTGTATGGAGACAGATTCCTCATAAACATATCTCTTTCATTCATGCCTAAATGTATAGAATCATACAATGTGAATGAAAACTATCAATTGGGAATTAGAACCTTTAGGATTAAAAGGTAGCTTTATGATTAGTATCAACAGTAAGCGTTCCATTCTAGATAAATGAATATAAATATCTCCCTGCATCTTTTGTTGGATTACCTTCAAATTTATAGTATGTCCTTAAATAGACTGCTTATCAATCATGGTATTTTCACTTGCAATGGTCAACTGATAGATATGCTTGACATGCTACTATTTTTTCTATCATCAACCTCATTTACATATCTGATCGGCGTACGTAAAGCTCTTCTTGAATCATTCTAAACAAAGTTGAAGATTCAATTTAATGTCAGACCAAATATCTGGTTAAATTACTGATGAATCTCTTACTTTCTTTGTCATTTTTCTTGTCCATTCTTTACCCATATCTAACATTTAGAACTACAGTTTCCTATAGGGTTGGTCATCGACATTCTTTACATATTTCAGAGTGACAACATTACTTTTCTTCTGATTGGTTACTTCCAAGAATTGTACTTGAAATTTAATGTATCTTGTGTTAATTACTTTATGCATAGACTCTGCTAGAAATGAATGGATACTGTTAATTAAAAACTAGCTTAAGAAGTGCCAACGGTCATTGATCTTTGTACTGTGTCAATAATGTCAAAAGCCTTTTGATAGGTTATGAGCGTGCTTGTGTCAAATGGACTTGACATTCTGAAAATTTGTCTTCGGTAGCATGACTATTAGTACTTACTGCTTGTGTCAAATGTTCTTCTTACATATTGTTGTGTAAATGTGAACCTCACACGAAAGCTCATCATTGTTGCAGGAGAGACTTCCTAGGCTATCTCCTCGCTCCGGCGCTGAGCACATCCAAATGAAAGTAGCGAAGGCACTAAACCAATAATATGTTTGAAGAGCACTATAATATATTTAGAGTATGTTGCTGGTTAGCAATTTGGATGTCACTTTGTATATGATACTAATATTTTTGTCATTACCTCCTTTTTTTTTGTTGGGTACCATTGAAATATCACATTACACTATCATTATTTGGGGGTGTTAGTAGGACTTGAATGGGTACTGAAATGCGAATCTCTTTCAATGCCTTTCGGCCCTTATTACAATCCCAACTATTTTCTAGTTTTCTTTACAAATATTTCTACCCCTTGTGCCATCTTTTATGTCTATATCGTCTATCGAAAATGACTCATCTCAATGTTAAAGGTGTCTCAGACGAGACATATATACGTGGTATATATCCATCTATATTGAATTGCAGATGCGGAAATGTAAAAATCATTTTTGATTGGATCAGTTATGTGTTTAAAAATTGAAATTAATAAAAGATTTCTCATCTGATTTATGTATATGTTTAGGAAGTAGTGGATATACTTGGCATCCAATGGGGAGACTATATGGAGACAGATTCTTCATGATCTATAGCGACGGTTTTCATGTAGAAATATTAAAAAATCATGTGAAAATATTAGTTTTCTATTATTCTTACATATTTTTTTAAAATGTGAAACCTTACACGAAAGCACATCGTTGTTGCAGGGGAGACTTCCTAGGCTATCTCCTCGCGTGGATGCTTACCGCATCCAAATGAAGCTAGAAGAGGCAGTAGTTGGTGTATAATATTTTTTAAGAGCACTGTGATATGATATATTTAGAGTATGTTGCTGGGTGTGTATTTGGATACTTTGTATTTAAGGCTTAATTGATATTTTAGTTGGTAAAACGATATAGTTTTGATTAATAAAACAATTGTTAAATAATAGTAATGTTAATAACAAAATTGGTTAAATGACACAAATACTCATATTATAATATTTAAACCACAACTAGAGGGCTTTGGTAATGATGACAATTACATATTTTTGGGTGATCATAGCCCAACATAATTATAAATTTATATATTCATCTGCTTGACTTTTTAATGGAACTCCAACACATTATATAGTAGGATATCAATCTTAAAATTATGATGAGATGTATCATTATTAATTGAAAAATTAGACGAAGTAATCAAGCAAATATTTTATTTTACTATTACACAAAAGCAAAAATAATATATATATATATATATATATATATATATACACACGGTCCGGATCTTAAGCTCATCCAACTAAAAGCTCACCCAACTCACCCCCTTTAGCGACGGACCGGGCGACAGTTTGGTCCGTCACTATATATACAACCGTCGTCTTAGCTTTTAGCGACGGACAACATATAGCGACGAACAACATATAGACGATGATTGTATATATAGCGACGGACGAATCGTCGCCCGGTTCGTCCGTTGCTAAAGGGGGGTGAGTTTGGGTGAGCTTTTAGTTGAGTGAGGCTAAGATCCTTATCGTATATATATATATATATATGTATTATGGGCTTGGCTTCATATGGGCTGAGCAGTATGGGCTAAATAATGCTCATTTTACTTTAATCCAAGTTAGAATTTCTCTATCACCCTCACAAACAAATCCTTATAAACGAACCCTATTTGGAAAGAGAGAGAAGTTAGAAGAGAGATGGCAATGGCAGTTGCATTTGGTGGTTTAGCAAGATCATCATGGCCAATGAGGAGCCTCATTAGCCAAAGGAATAAATGGGTGTTCAACCCTATAGCCTGTACATGTATACATACATATATAATACAATATAATATAATACAATTATACTATTTTTGTAAATATGTAGAACCTATAAAATTAGTCATCTCCTATGCCTATACCTACTTAGAGCATTCACAACAGTTTTCTTATTTTTATCCCTACTCTGCAGTGTTATTGGGTCATTCTACAAAATAGGGATTCAATTTTTTCACTATGTATTCAACAGGTTCCTTATATTAATTCCTTAAATAATGAAATTTGAAATTTAAAAGTTCCAACAATTAAAATATCAAATTAATAATAATCTTATAATTTATACAAGAGAGTATAATTTATCAATTATACCAATCAAAAAATGTTACAATATTCAAAATAAAGTTTAGAAATACACACAACTTATATATTGGTTGACACATAAACTAATATGTAAACATATGTAACATATTTTATATATTATTTTTATATAATAAATAATATGTATCTCTACATGCATATGTATATTATGAATATAATATAAAATAAAATAAAATATAATACATATAAATATACATGTATACTTACATATGTATATTATATATAATATAATATAATATAATTATTATAACACTTCCCTAAATAATTAGAAACCTATAAAATTAGCACTATCTTACACCTATACCTACTAACCCTTCTCTTTAACTTCCCAAATCTATCACAAAATCCAAATTTCATTAGATTCTTACTACCTTTCCCTTCTCTACAAAAAGGTAACTCATGTCAAACCTGTCAAACAGAAATTTAAGTTAAAAAAATAAGAATAAAAAAGAAAATATACAGATAAAAAGTACCTCATGTTCCAAGAGAAGTAAATTCTTCTAAATTGAGAAGGCTTGCTAAGAATCAAATACAAGCTGCAAAATATTTTAAAATTTTCGTTCAAAGCTAATTCTCTTTAGTAGAATATCATTTAAACAACAATTTCTAATTTCAATTTCCAATTTCAAGAATCAAAAACTCGTATCTTTTAACCCCATTTTCAGCTTACATGATTGTAAGTTGTACGTAACAAAATCGCTAACGAAGCATCCAAAATCCATATCACAATAAGCCTAAGACATAATTCTTGGTAGTTTAATCAATAACCGCCAACGAAGCATCACATTCAAGAAAGACCAATTAAAAGAATTATAATATTTCAAGCAAAGTTTATAATTACACATGGCTCATATATTGGTCGACCCATAATACATGTATCTATACATACATAAGTATATTACGTATATAATATAATATAATATCACTTTCCTAAATATTTAGAACTTATAACATTAACCATCTCCTACGCCTATACCTACTTATCCCTCTCTTTCACTCCCCAAATCTATCACATAATTCAAATCCCACTACATTCTTACTACCTCCCTCATCTCTCCAAGAAGGCTGCTACTTTTGTCAAACCTGTGTTCTCAAACAAAAATTTAAGTTAAAAAAAGGAATAAAAAATAAAATATACCGATAAATAATATCTCATGTTCCAAGAGAAGTAAACACTTCTAAATTGATCAAGCTTGTGACGCCCCCAGAATTGGTCCAATCAACCCAACCCATTCTGAGTCGCCAAATACATAGTACATAATCCAAATACAATCTTTTCTATTAAACGGTCGTTCAAAATATGGCGTCACAACTGTGACTGTCAATACAGACATGTAACAAATATAAACATTCAAACTAAGTCCTCATTACATTTATTATCACACTATTTTATAAAAAAATAGTGAGGACTTCTACAGCTCTAACTCGGGCCATCAATCCATTCCCCGACTAGTATCCGCGATATTCTCATTTCCTGAAGAGAACAATGGAAGAAAAAGGTGAGCACAACTAACCCAGTAAATAATATTATGACTAAGATAATGAAGAATAAATTATCGTTAGTCTTCAACAAATCAGACAAAATATTATGGACAACAAGTTTTAGATCAACAACTGTAGCGAAAATAACAATTCATTAGAAGAGTTAAGTAGAGAATGATGTCTACTATCTTCTATGATTTAAAAGTCCATCATCAATATTTTATCCCTGTAACATCAATCAATATATATCTCGAATCAAATATTCATCTTTGCACTATGAGTCAAAAATATTCATTTGTATCACCAGTAGTCATGTTCATCTCAACACCTGTCCATCTTTGTACTACGGGCCAAAGATATTCATCAGGTAATCATCTTTGCACTACAGGCCAAAGATATTCATCAAATAATCATTCATCTTTGCACTGCAGGCCAAAGATATTCATTTGTATCATCATTTAAGACTAAGGATGATGAAAAATAATATAAAAACGAATCCAGTGAGATAAATGACAAAAATTAGGGATTCGTAATTTAGCTTATCCAAGTTCAAGAATAATCCGTAATAATCAATTGTGGAGCAAAATTCAAGAAGGAAGTTCAAAACAAGGATCTAATCAAAGATAAAAAAAATAATATATTTTTTTACTGTGAATAGTAACCCGTGAATAGTAACTTGTCATGAAAAGATGAAAATTTCATAAAAAGTTCAGACCAATATTCCAGTGAAATAATATTTCGTACAAGTATGAATGAATATACAAAACTGTAATTGGATTTTCACCCGTCATGCGGTAATCCATGTAGACAGATCATTTCCACAATTTAATAGGAATGAATACGAAGGGTGATTCACTACGCATGCGGTAGTCTGCGTAGACAGGTTATTCCCAAAGATTAATAAGAAATAGAATGAATACAAAAGATTTTCACCAGGCATGCAGTAGTCCGCGTAGACAGGTTACTCCCACAGATCAATAAAGAATGAATATGAAGGGTTATTCACCATGCATGCGGTAGTCCGAGTAGACAGGTTACTCCCAAAGTTCAATAAAGAATAGAGTAACAACCCTTACGAGTATTGAAAGAAAATAGCATTCTTTATGAATACAAAAGAAATAATACCCCTTACCTTAGTAGAAGATTGGATACTGGAATAGTGTAGTAGCAGAATACTCTTATTCTTTCTCTCTCTATAATTTCTCTCACTATTATAACTTTGCTCTTCAAGAATGGTGAGAAATGAATGAAATTAACTTGCTATTTATAGGCTAGAAAAATATTGGTTAATTACACTTTAGTACCTTCATCTTTGCCTTAATTTTTAATTTAGTCCCTCAAGTTTATAAATCTTGCACCTCCACCCATGCAACCACCCACCAACTATTTATTATCCACCAATAAGTGGGTCCCACATATTAACCACCCATTTAATTGCTCATTTATCTGATTAATTTTCCGTTTGGTCAATTTAACATCCGAAAATCAACTATTATCGAAATAAATGTCGATTTCCACTAATATTAATATTCCCAACACAATGAAAATATTTTTATCAACCATTCATCATTATAATTCACAATATTGACAACCAGATCGTTCCCAGGAAAGAGGGGGCTTTCCGATAAGGATTTCTCCTTTCTGGCGCGCAATTAAATAACCTAACCCCTTTCCTTGACAGAACTTTCTAGACATTGTCAATAATGCTAATAATAATAATAATATGAGTAACTGTGTTGTGTCAATTATTGATTTAATATTTTAAAGTATTATGCAGATGATACTGTGACAATAATTGAATCAATAATTGAGCTACTATGCAGCAACTACTGTAGCAATTATTGAATACTGAGTGACTTCTTAAGTAAGAATCAATAATTCGAAATACTGTGCAATACCATGTACTACTATGCAACAACGCGTATTACTGTATTTTTATCACCGGGTATTTTAACTGTTTAACGGTAAAAGTTTTGCCGTGAAAATATTATTTCTGTCACTTTCTATATCCAACAATTATTCCGTTGTGGGGTCCACCAATGACTGCGCCGTCGTACGAATATTCTCCGACAAAAGAATATTTCCCGACACAACGAATATTTTATGACCACTTGCTTACTTTGTAAAATTTGCACATTCTACCCATAACTTACTACATTTATCAAATCAACACCTTACTATTTCAAAATAATATATAGAGGAAATTAAATCTTTATTCATAAAAGTTGAGGTCTTACAACCTCCTCTCCTTATGAAATTTCATCCTCGAAATTGACGTACGTACCTGGTATGTCGAAAAGGTGAGGATACCTCGCTTTCATTTTCGATTCTAACTCCCATGTCATTTCCTCGATATCATGGTTCCTCCACAAAACTTTAACTTGAGGTATAATCTTCGAGCGTAGGACATGTTCCTTCTTATCCAAGATCTTGACAGGTACCTCCTCGTACGTTAAATCTTCAGCTATCTCATTTGGTTTTAACGTAATAATGTGGTTTGGGTCTTTCACATATTTACGTAACATGGATATGTAAAAAACATTATGAACACGAGACATGCTTGGAGGTAAAGCGAGTTTATATGTCACCTTTCCTACTAGGCCAAGGATCTCATATGAACCAACGAATCGTGGATTGAGCTTTCCTCTCTTCCCGAATCTCGTAACTCCTTTCCATGGAGCAACACGTAACAATACATGATCTCCGACATTAAATTCTACGTCTCTTCGATGAAGATCCGCGTAACTCTTTTGTCGATCTTGTGCCGTTTGTATACGTTGTCGGATTATTTGAATCTTTTCCGTAGTCATACGTACTAACTCCGGTCCCAACAATGTTGCTTCACCCACCTCATCCCAGCATACTGGAGAACAACACTTTCGTCCATACAACGCCTCAAATGGAGCCATGCCTATACTTGCCTGATAACTGTTATTATAGGAGAATTCCACCAATGGTAAGTACTTGTCCCAACTCCCTTTGAAGTCTAGAACACAGAGTCTCAATAGATCTTCAAGAGTTTGAATAGTCTTTTTCGATTGCCCGTCAGTTTGAGGATGATATGCAGAACTGAATCGTAGATCGGTGCCCATAGCTTTCTGCAAACTGACCCAAAATCGTGAAGTATATCTTGGGTCACGATCCGAAACTATAGATACTGGCATGCCATGCAATCTCACAATCTCATTTATGTACATACAAGCAAGACGTTTCAGTGAATAAGTCTCTCGTATAGGCAAGAAAAGAGCAGACTTGGTTAATATATCGACAATAACCCAAATTGCATCTATGCCTTGAGAAACCTTGGGAAGACCCGTAACGAAATCAATGGTAATGTGTTCCCACTTCCATTTTGAAATCTCAAGTGGTTGCAATGGACCCTTTGGCACTTGATGCTCCGCCTTGACACGTTGACACGTTAAACAGCTCGAGATAAACTCCGCGATCTCTCTCTTCATATTGCTCCACCAAAATGTATGTCGAAGATCACGATACATTTTGGTACTTCCAGGATGGATTGCAAATGGTGTGTTGTGTGCCTCCATCACGATTCTATACTTTAAATCAGAATCGTTATGAACAAAAAGTCTGGAGTTGACTCGAAGTATTCCTTCTTCATCGATTCTTGCTTCTGGAATAACACCTTCTTGTACCTTCTTCTTCATCTTCATCAGCTCCGGGTCTATAGCTTGAGCAGCTTTAACTTTATCAATCAAAATTGGTTTTACGCGTATATTTGACATCATCATGTGGGTCCCTGGAGTCTTGAACTCTATCTCCATCCTTTGTAAGTCACACAAAATGGGCCTTTGTGTTGACAGCATCGCACTCATTCTAGCATATGATCTTCTACTTAATGCGTCTGCTACCACGTTCGTTTTTCTAGGATGGTATGGTCGTAATCTTTCAACAGCTCAAGCTAAGGTCGTTTCGCATGTTGAGTTCCTTCTTGGTAAAGAAATATTTGAAGCTCTTGTGATCCGTATAGATCTCCACTTTCTCCCCATACAGGTAGTGTCTCCATATCTTTAAGGCAAAAATGACTGCTGCCAACTCTTGATCATGAGTAGGATAATTCTTCTCATATTCTTTGAGTTGTCGTGAGGCATAGGCTATGACTTTCCCATGTTGCATGAGAACACATCCTAACCCTTTGCCTGAAGCATCGCTGTAAATGACAAATCCATCCGAACCAGATGGTATTGTCAGAACAGGTGCCAAAATGAGTCTCCTCTTGAGCTCTTGAAAGCTCTTCTCCCATTCCTCGTTTCATACGAATTTTGTATCTTTTCGAGTTAGCTGAGTTAATGGAGTAGCGATTCGAGAAAATTCTTCCACGAATCTCTGATAATAACCAACTAAGCCCAGAAAGCTACGTACTTCGGTCACCGACTTAGGTCGCTCCCAAGTTTGTATTGCTTCAATCTTCGCCGGGTCAACAGATACTCCATGTTTTGATACCACGTGCCCAAGGAATGCTACTTTCTCAAGTCAGAACTCGCATTTCTTCAACTTGGCATAAAGCTTGTTATCACGAAGCCTTTGAAGTACTAGCTTCAAGTGGTGCTCATGATCTTCACAGCTTTTGGAATAGATGAGGATGCCATCAATAAAGACAACCACGAACTGATCCAAATATTCCTTGAATACACGGTTCATCATATCCATGAAAGCAGCAGGAGCATTAGTCAATCCAAAAGACATGACTAAGAATTCATAATTCCCGTTATCGAGTTCTGAAAGCAGTTTTTGGAATATCTTCAGTTTTAATCTTTAACTGATGATATCCAGAACGAAGATAGATCTTTGAAAAGAATTGTGCACCTTGCAACTGGTCGAACAGGTCATCAATGCGAGGTAACGGATACATATTCTTGATGGTGACATGGTTCAACTCCCGATAGTCAATACAAAGTCGCATACTCCCATCTTTCTTCTTTACGAATAAAACAGGAGCACCCCAAGGAGATGTACTAGGACGAATGAAACCAATGTCTAACAACTCCTGTAGTTGGACCTTTAACTCCTGAAGTTCAATAGGAGTCATTCGATATGGAATTTTAGAAATGGGTTTTGTACCAGGTTCAAGGTCAATAAAGAATTCAACTTCACGTTCTAGGGTAGACCGGGAAGTTCTTCGGGAAATACATCAGGAAACTCATTAACAACAGAAATATCATTCAAATCTGACGTAGTCTGATTTAAATCAGTGACATGGGCTAAGAAAGCTTGACATCCGTTTTTCAATAAACGAATAACTTTATGACTTGAAATGACATTGATTGATTTTAGTGGTTTGGTTGTTTGAATTCGCACAACAGGTTGGTTAGGAATATGGAAACTAACAACCTTACGAAAACAATCAATTTTGGCATGATAAGTGGTTAACCAGTCAATTCCTAAAATCACGTCAAATGCAAGTATTTTCAAAGATATAAGATCAACAAGTAGGGTGAGGGTACCAATTTGAATCAAGCAAGATTTGTAAACTGTGGATGTAACAAAGGTTTCTCCCAACGGAGTTTCAACAGATAAGTCAAAGTCTAATTTCTCAGGTGTCAAGTTCAAACGTTGAGCACAAGCAGGTGAAATAAAAGAATGGGTAGCACCTGTATCTAATAAGGTGTAAACTTCGCAAGAGTTTATTATCAGCTTACCCGTAATAACCTCTTTCGGGTTCCTTGCCTATTGGGCAGTCACGACAAAAGCTCTTCCAGGAACCACCGACTTTGACTTGTCCGGAACAGCCTTAGGAATCACCACCCCCGCTGGACTTGGTTTCGCTACAGGACACACTCGAGCTATACGTCCTTCCTTTCCACAGTTATAACACACCTTAGATTGTTGTGTGCAGTTGGGACTGATGTGTCCTTCTTGCCCGCATTTATAGCATACGACTGGTTATCGTTCTCCTCCCCTAGAAACAGTTGATGCTGGTGCTGCTGTCGACGTTTTCACGTTCTCATTGTTGCACCTTTTCTTCTTGAAATCTCCCCCCGACTCACTTCTTCTATTATCATGGCCACGATTACCACCAGAGTGGTTACCGCTTCTGTCATGATACTTTCCTCCCTGCTGGTTATCATTGTTTCGATGACTGCTGCCACCGGTACGACCTTGGTTGTTGTCCCTTGGTTGAGCATAATCATTATCCCGTTCTAATAATTGGGCCCTGTTCACCACATCTGAATATAAAAAAAGTTTGTGAGAAATGAGGTACTGACGAATTTCGGGTTTCAAACCTCTTAGAAACATCCGTGTCATACGTTCCTCATTATCAATCAAATGAGAAGCGACCCGTGATAACTCCGCGAACTTAACCTCATACTGGGACACAGTTATGTTGTCCTGTTCCAGTTTGATAAACTCTACCTCCTTCATATGACGAATACTTTCTGAAAAGTACTTGTCATTGAACAGTTTTTGGAACTCCTCCCAAGACATTTTGAGTGTGGCAGGCTGGATACGCTTCACAGATTCCCACCAGTAATTTGCCTCTCCACGGAACATAAAGGTGACAAATGGAACCTTTTGCTCCTCCGTGCATCCCAAGACATTAAATATCTTGGTAATTTACTTAACCCACGTTTCTGCCTTGATTGGATTTGGTTTTCCCAAAAATTCTGGTGGTCCCAACTCTTTGAACTGCTTGGCAGTGACAAGCTGCGAGTTGTTATTATTTTCACCTGTATTATGAACACGAGTCTCCCTCGCCTGGTTTTGCATGAACTGCAAAAAGCTTCTGAACATCCCATCATTCATTGTTTGATCGGTGGGGTTGTTTACAGGACGAATATTGCCTTCCTGTTGGACGTTCTCCTGGTTGGTGATTACAGGTGTCTCAACGGTTTCATTCACTCCATTGTTTAGATTTTCAGCTGTCATTCTCAAATACTGCCACAAAATAAGGGTTAATCAAACAAATTAACATATCACATATTAACCCTATGTTCCGGACCGACCAAAATAAATACCAAATAAGCTTAGGTAGGACACACACTAGCGAAGGATTTACTCGTCTCTCTACTCCTAGTTCTATTCCCAGATATACAGCAGAGATCATATCTCTAAGCTCTGATACCAACTGTGACGCCCCCAGAGTTGATCCAATCAACCCAACCCATTCTAAGTCGCCAAATACAAGGTACAGAATCCAAATACAATCTTTTATATCAAACGGTCGTTCAAAATACGACCACACAACTGTGAGTGTCAATATAGACATGTAAAAAATATAAAAATTCAAACTAAGTCCTCATTACATTTATTATCACACTATTTTATAAACAAATAGTGAGGACTTCTACAGCTCTAACTCAGACCATCACTCCATTTTTCGACTAGTACCCGCGATATTCTCATTTCCTAAAGAGAACAATGAAAGAAAAGGGTGAACTCAATTAGCCCAGTAAACAATATTATGCCTAAGATAATGAAGAATAAATTATCGTTAGTCTTCAACAAATCAGATAAAATATTATGAACAACAAGTTTTAGATCAATAACTGCAGCGGAAATAACAATTCATTAGAAGAGTTAAGTAGAGAATGATGTCTACTATCTTCTATGATTTAAAAGTCCATCATCAATATTTTATCCCTATAACATCAATCAATATATATCTCGAATCAAATATTCATCTTTGCACAACGGGTCAAAAATATTTATTTGTATCACCAGTGGTCATGTTCATCTCAACACCTGTCCATCTTTGCACTACGGGCCAAAGATATTCATCAGGTAATCATCTTTGCACTACAGGCCAAAGATATTCATTTGTATCATCATTTAAGACTAAGGATGATGAAAAATAATATAAAAACGAATCCAGTGAGATAAAGGACAAAAATTAGGGATTCGTAATTTAGTTTATCCAAGTTCAAGAATACTCCGTAATAATCAATTGTGGAGTAAAATTCAAGAATGAAGTTCAAAACTTGGATCCAATCAAAAATAAAAAATATATTTTTTTTTATCGTGAATAGTAACTTGTGAATAGTAACTTGTCATGAAAAGATGAAAATTTCATAAAAAGTTCAGACCAATATTCTAGTGAAATAATATTTCGTACAAGTATGAATGAATATACGAAACTATAATTTGGATTTTCACCCGTCATGCGGTAATCCGCGTAGACAGATCAAATCCACAATTTAATAGAAATGAATACGTAGGGTGATTCACCACGCATGCGGTAGTCCGCGTAGACAGGTTATTCCCACAGATTAATAAGGAATAAAATGAATACAAAAGGTTTTCACTAGGCATGAGGTAGTCCGCGTAAACAGGTTACTCTCACAGATCAATAAAGAATGAATACGAAGGGTTATTCACAATGCATGCGGTAGTCCGCGTAGACAGGTTACTCCCACATATCAATAAAGAATAGAGTAACAACCCTTACGAGTATTAAAACAAAATAGCATTCTTTATGAATACAAAAGAAATAATACCCCTTACCTCAGTAGAAGATTGGATACTGGAATAGTGTAGTAGCAGAATACTCTTCTTCTTTCTCTCTCTATAATTTCTCTCACTATTATAACTTTGCTCTTCAAGAATGGTGAGAAATGAATGAAATTAGCTAGATATTTATAGGCTAGAAAAAGGTTGGTTAATTACACTTTAATATCTCCATCTTTGCCTTAATTTTTAATTTAATCCCTCAAGTTTATAAATCTTGCACCTTCCACCCATGCAACCACCGACCAACTATTTCTTATCCACCAATAAGTAGATCCCACATGTTAACCACCCATTTAATTGCTCATTTATCCGATTAATTTCCCGTTTGGTCAATTTAACATTCGAAAATCAACTATTATCGAAATAAATGTCGATTTCCACTAATATTAATATTTCCAACACAATGAAAATATTTTTATCAACCATTCATCATTATAATTCACAATATTGACAACCAGATCGTTCCCAAGAAAGAGGGGGCTTTCCGATAAGGATTTCTCCTTACTGGCGCACAATTAAATAACCTAACCCCTTTTCTTGACAGAACTTTCTAGACATTGTCAATAATGCTAATAATAATAATATGAATAACTGCGTTGTGTCAATTATTGATTTAATATTTTAAAGTATTATACAGATGATATTGTGACAATAATTGAATCAATAATATGAGATACTATGCAGCAACTACTGTAACAATTATTGAATACTGAGTGACTTCTTAAGTAAGAATCAATAATTCGAAATACTGTGCAATACCATGTACTACTATGCAACAACGCGTATTATTGTATTTTTATCACCGGGTATTTTAACTGTTTAACGGTAAAATTTTTGCCGTAAAAATATTATTTCTATCGCTTTCTATATCCGACAATTATTTCGTTGTGGGGTCCACCAATGACTGCGCCGTCGTACGAATATTCTCCGATAAAAGAATATTCGCCGACACAACGAATATTTTATGACCACTTGCTTACTTTATAAAATTTGCACATTCCACCCATAGCTTACCACATTTATCAAATCAACACCTTACTATTTCAAAATAATATATAGAGGAAATTAAATCTTTATTCATAAAAGTTGGGGTCTTACAAAGCTTGCTAAGAATCAATACAACCTGCAACATATTTTTAAAATTTTGTTTAAAATTATATCGCATTAGTACAATATCATTCAAACAATATATTTTAAATTAAATAATACATTTGCTATTGAAATTTGTCCATGTTTGCAAATATATCAATATTGATCAAATTTCAAGAAAGTGAAGAAGCTGAATCTCCTATCTTTTACCCTCATCTTCAGCTTACATGGCTATGAGTGTACATCACAAAAATTTACTCAACCTTTTCAAGTCACACTCTAGGCTTTACATTCTATATATATAGTATGTATATAGGTATAGCTATGTATAGGTATATAGGTATAGGTATAATATATATTATATATTATAATATTATATATTATATTATATTATTGTATTATTATATTATATATTATATATTTATACTATACTATATAATAATATAATAATATAATGTATTATATATACATACCTATACTTATACATATACATATATCTCTACCTATTTATAGGCCTGTTCAAATTATTCGGTATTTTCTCGGAACCGGCTATACTGAACCGACCAGTTCGGTAAATCTCATAACCGGTTCGGTACCGGTAATTTTTTTCGGTAAATACCGGATTAACCAGCTCGGGAACGGTACCTCTCTTTTTATCCTCGGTGCATACCGCACCGTACCGAATGTACCGATTGTCCTGTTGAATTGAATATCTGATTAACACTATACATATATGATATATGTATATGGTGGGCCCCCGGTCTTTCCCACTTGTCTCTCATTTTCCCAAATTTCCCATTTCTGCATAGTCTCCACTATTTCTCTCTTAACAGAGCAAAGCCATCAACGGAAGTAAACCCATCTCAGAGACTTGGACCATCAATGATTTGGAATTTGGAGCAAAGAATAAATCATCTCAGACCACCAAGGCACCAACAGATTGAAGAATTATGCAAGTAATTTGATAAAATAAGCTTTGGGACAATTGCATGTATTGTCTTCTTCTTCTTTTTCTTATTTTTTTTCTCCTTTTTATGTTTCTTTGCCAACAATGAGGTTGTGGTTGAATATTTATTGGTAGATCTCATGGTTGTGGTTAATTTATTGATAAATATGTCGATTTTTTTCTTGTTTATGCTAAAAGATTTGGTGATGATTGTTGGGTTGTTTGTTTTTATTTTTCCTGGTGATGTCGTTTTGTTTGAGATGGGTTATAGATGCTTATTGCAGAGTGACGATGTTGTTTTGCTGCAATACCATTGATGTGATTATAGCTTCAATTTGTTTCATAAATATAACCGGTATAATTTTGGGTAAAAATCGATACCGTCCCGGTACCGAACCGGCTAACCGGTACGGGATACCGGTCTAATCGGTACCAATTTCGGTACATAGTTTTGGTAAGTTTCGATAACCGGTTCGGTACGGTTCGGGCCGGTAATTTACCGATGAACACCCCTACCTATCTATACCTATACTTATACTATACTATACAATAATATAATATAATATATATACATACCTATACTTATACATATACATATATCTCTATACTATACCTATACCTATATAATATAATATAATATAATATATAATATATACTATACCTATACCTATATACCTATACATAGCTATACCTAGAGTGTAAAGCCTAGAGTGTGACTTGGAAAGGTTGAGTAAAATTTTGTGATGTACACTCACAACCATGTAAGCTGAAGATGAGGGTAAAAGATAGGAGATTCAGCTTCTTCAGTTTCTTGAAATTTGATCAATATTGATATTTGCAAGCATGGACAAATTTCTATAGCTATACCTATACAAATACATATACATATACCTATAGCTATACCTATACCTCTACCTCTATAGTATACCTATATAATATAATATAAAATAATATAATATATAATATATAATATAATATAATATATAATATATAATATACTATATACCTATACCTATATACTTATACATAGCTGTATACATATATACCTATACCTATACTATACTATACTACACTATATTATAATATAATATATAATAATATAATAATATATAATATATAATATATAATAATATAATAATATATAATATAATATATACTATACCTATACTATATAATATTTAATAATATAATATATAATAATATAATATACCTATACCTATACGACTTATACTATAATATATAATATAATACTACCTCCGTCCCATAATAAGTGATATTTTAGAGTTGGACACAACCATTAAGAAAATGATTGTATAGCATTAAATATAGTATCATTTGTCTATAATACCCTTTGTGTTAATAAGGAGAGAGAGAGTTAAAAGCATATGGGTATTGAAGTAGAAGTAATAAGAGTTAATTTTGAAAATATTGTAATTAATGCTCCTAGATTTTCTAAAACATCAAATAATTTGAGACAAATGAAATCACCTAAAATATCACTTATTATGAGACGGAGGTAGTATAATATAACATAATATAATATAATATAATATAATATACGACATATACCTATACCTATACTATACTATAATATAATATAATATAATATAATATATAATACAAACTATGTCTATTATACCTATACCTATACTATATTATACTATACTCCCTCCATCCCTAATTATTTGATGTTTTGGAGCTTTGCACAACTATTAAGAAAGTTAAAACTCCTATTAAACTCTACTAAAATTACTATGTATTACCAAAAATACCATTGCAAAGATAAATGAAAAGCAAAACTGTAGATGATAAAGATGAGAGAGAAATATTGTTAGAGGATAGAGAAAATATAGGAAGTATAAGAGAGAGAAAGAGAGATACCATTAAGATATTAAAAGAGGGAGAAAAAATAGCCTTAAAAAAGTAGGAGAGAATTAAGGGGAGTATTAAATTTTTAAGGGTAATTTAGGAAGTAATGTTATCAATATCTCCTAGAAATCTACAAACGTCAAATAAATAGGAACAAAATATGTTCTCTAAAGCGTCAAATAAATAGGGATGGAGGGAGTACTATATAATATATAATATAAAATAATATATAATATATAATAATATATAATATAATAAATAATAATATAATAATGTAATATAATATATACATAGCCTATGTCTATGCCTATGCCTCTACTTATACATATACCAATACCTATACCTATACATATACCTATAACATAAATATAATATATAATATATAATAATATAATATAATATAAAATAATGCTACTATCACATAAATTCTTTCACATAACTCTCACATACACACACATACATACTGCGGGCCCCGCATGTCAGGCAGGGACCCACAGTATGTATGTGTGTGTATGTGAAAGTTATGTGATAGTTTTTATGTGATAGTAGCAGTGCTCTATACTATACTATACCTACACCTATACATCCTATACCTATAATATAATATATAATATAATACAATATAATATAATATAAAATAACAATATAATATAATATATATACTATACCTATACATAAACATATACATATAGCTATACCTATACCTATACTATACACTATACAATACAATACTATATTATACTATACTATATTATACTATATATATATAATATATAATATATAATATAATATATAATAATATAATATAATATAATATAATATAATATATACTATACATAGCATATGCCTATGTCTCTATACCTATACATATACATATACCTATACCTATACCTATACTTATACATAAACCTATACCGTATATATAATATATAATATAATATACCTATACCTATACATCCTATACCTGTACCACCTATACCTATCTATACCTATACTTATACTATACTATATAATAAAATAATAATATAATATATAATAATATAATATATAATATATATAATATAAGATAAGATAATAATATAATATAAGATAAGATAATATAATATAATATATATATATATATATATATATTATATAATATATAATATAATATAACATAACTTTCCTAATTATTTAGAACATGCCCTCTCTTAGGCATCCATCCTACTTATCCTAAAATCTATCATTCTTACTACCTAGCTCTTCTCTCCAAGAAGCCTGCTATTTTTGTCAAACCTGTATTCTCAAACAAAAAGTTAAGTTAAAAAAATGTGAATAAAAAAGAAATTATATTGATAAATAGTACCTATTGTTCCAAGTAAAGACTTCTAAGTTGAGCAAGCTTGCTAAGAATACAACCTGCAAAATATTTTTAAAATTTTGTTCAAACATATATTGCATTAGTACAATATTATTCAAACAATAATTTCTAATTTAAATAATACCTTTGCTACTGAAATTTATAATATAATATAAGATAAGATAAGATAATAATATAATATAATATATTATAAAATAATATAATATATAATATATAATATATAATATATAATATATAATATAATATAACTTTCCTAATTATTTAGAACATATAAAATTAACCCACTCTTAGGCATCTGTCCTACTTACCTAAAAATCTATCATTTTTACTACCTAGTTCTTCTCTCCAAGAAGGCTGCTACTTTTGTCAAACCTGTATTCTCAAACAAAAATTTAAGTTAAAAAAATATGAATAAAAAATAAATTATATTGATAAATAGTACCTCATGTTCCAAGTAAAGACTTCTAAGATGAGCAAGCTTGCTAAGAATATAACCTAAAAAATATTTTTAAATTTTTTTTCAAACTTATATCGTATTAGTACAATATTATTCAAACAACAATTTCTAATTTAAATAATACCGTTGCTACTGAAATTTCTTCATGCTTGCAAATATCAACATTGATCCAATATCTTTTACCCTTGTCTTATATCTTACATGGTTGTGAGTTGTACGTAACAAAAATTCACTCAACCTTTCCAAACCACACTACAACCTCACATTTATATTAAGTTCTACATTACAAATATTTCACTTGGCAGAGGTTATATATATCTTTACTTACAAAGAAATATATCAATACATATTAACAAAAGGGTGCCCCCACAAGTGTAAAATTATCTCTCAACAAAAGTATAAAATAAATTGAATATTAAATACAATATAACAAATACACTAAATAGATACACGAAAAAACTCATTCAAAATTCATACCACAATAAGGCTACGACATTCTTGGTAGTTTAATCAATAACCACCAACGAACATCACATTCAAGCAAAACAAATCAAAAAAATTATAATATTCAAAAACCATTTCGTAAACATGTTATATGTAATGTAATGAAATGTAATATATAATACCTACTATACCTATATACCTATACTATACCTATAATATACTATACTATACTATACTATAATATAATATATAATATATAATATAATATAATATAATACAATATAATATAGTATAAAATAATAATATAATATAATATATATACTATACCTATACCTATACATATACATATAGCTATACCTATACCTATACCTTTATAATATAATATAATATATAATATAATATATAATTATATAATAATATAATATATAATATAATATAATACACACTATATCTATACCTATACTTATACTATACATTATACAATACTATACTATACTATACTACATAATAAAATAATAATATAATATATAATAAAATAATAATATAATATATAATAATATAATATAATATATAATATATAATATATAATATAAGATAAGCTAAGATAAGATAATATATAATATATATTATAATATATAATATAATATAACATAACTTTCCTAATTATTTAGAACATATAAAATTAACCCTCTCATAGGCATCCATCCTACTTATCCTAAAATTTATCATTTTTACTACCTAGCTCTTCTCTCCAAGAAGCCTGCTACTTTTGTCAAACCTGTATTCTCAAACAAAAATTTAAGTTAAAAAAATATGAATAAAAAATAAATTATATTGATAAATAGTACCTCATGTCCCAAGTAAAGACTTTTACGTTGAGCAAGCTTGCTAAGAATAATACAACCTACAAAATATTTTTAAAATTTTGTTCAAACATATATTGCATTCGTACAATCTTATTCAAACAACAATTTCTAATTTAAATAATACCTTTGCTACTGAAATTTATAATATAATATAAGATAAGATAAGATAATAATATAATATAATATAATATAATATATAATATATATATTATATAATATATAATATAATATAACTTTCCTAATTATTTAGAACATATAAAATTAACCCACTCTTAGGCATCTGTCCTACTTACCTGAAAATCTATCATTTTTACTACCTAGCTCTTCTCTCCAAGAATTCTGCTACTTTTGTCAAACATGTATTCTCAAACAAAAATTTAAGTTAAAAAAATATGAATAAAAAATAAATTATATTGATAAATAGTACCTCATGTTCCAAGTAAAGACTTCTAAGATGAGCAAGCTTGCTAAGAATACAACCTGCAAAATATTTTTAAAATTTTGTTCAAACTTATATCGCATTAGTACAATATTATTCAAACAACAATTTCTAATTTAAATAATACCTTTGCGACTGAAATTTCTTCATGCTTGCAAATATCAACATTGATCCAATATCTTTTACCCTAGTCTTCTATCTTACATGGTTGTGAGTTGTACGTTACAAAAATTCACTCAACCTTTCCAAACCACACTCCAACCTTACATTTATATTAAGTTCTACATTACAAAATTTTCACTTGGCACAGGTTATATATATCTCTTTACATACAAAGAAATATATCAATACATATTTTCAAAAGGGTGCCGTGTCAAGTGTAAAATTATCTCTCAACAAAAGTATAAAATAAATTAAATCTTAAATACAGTATAACAAATACACTAAATAGATACACGAAAAAACTCATTCAAAATTCATACAACAATAAGGCTAAGACATTCTTGGTAGTTTAATCAATAACCACCAACAAAGAATCACATTCAAGCAAAACCAATCAAAAAAATTACAATATTCCAAAACCATTTCGTAAACATGTTATATGTAATGTAATGTAATGCAATGTAATGTAATATAATATAATGTAATGTAATATATATAATATAATATAATATATAATATATAATATAATACATATAATATAATATATAATAATATAATAATATAAAATAATATAATATATATATATATATATATATATATATATATATATATATACTATACTTATACCAATACATATACATATACATATACCAATAGCTATAGTTATACCTATACCTATACGTCTATACTATACCTATACCTATGCCTATATAATATAATATATAATCATATAATAATATAATATTATATAATATATAATATTACACACTATATCGATACCTATACCTATACTATACATTATATTATACTATAATATAATATATAATATAATATATAATAATATAATAATATAATATAATATATACTATACATAGCCTATGCCTATGCCTCTATACCTATACATATACCTATACCTATACCTATACCACCAATACCTATACTTATACTATACTATATAATAATATAATATAATATAATATAATATAATATAATATAATATAATATAATATAATATAATATAATATAATATGAGATAATATATAATATATATTATATAATATAACTTTCCTAATTATTTAGAACATATAAAATTAACCCTCTCTTAGGCATCTATCCTACTTACCCCAAAATCTATCATTCTTACAACCTAGCTCTTTTCTCCAAGAAGGCTGCTACTTTAGTCAAACCTGTATTCTCAAACAAAAATTTAAGTTTAAAAAATATGAATAAAAAAGAAATTATATTGATAAATAGTACCTCATGTTCCAAGTAAAGACTTCTAAGTTGAGCAAGCTTGCTAAGAATACAACCTGCAAAATATTTTTAAAATTTTGTTCAAACTTATATCGCATTAGTACAATATTATTCAAACAATAATTTCTAATTTAAATAATACATTTATTACTGAATTTTATAATATAATATAATATAATATATAATATATATTATATAATATAATATAACTTTCCTAATTATTTAGAACATATAAAATTAACCTTCTCTTAGGCATCCATCCTACTTAACCCAAAATCTTTTATTCTTACTACCTAGCTCTTCTCTCCAAGAAGGCTGCTACTTTTGTCAAACCTGTATTCTCAAACAAAAATTTAAGTTAAAAAAATATGAATAAAAAAGAAATTATATTGATAAATAGTACCTCATGTTCCAAGTAAAGACTTCTAAGTTGAGCAAGCTTCCTAAGAATACAACCTGCAAAATATTTTTAAAATTTTGTTCAAACTTATATTGCATTAGTACAATATTATTCAAACAACAATTTCTAATTTAAATAATACCTTTGCTACTGAAATTTCTTCATGCTTACAAATATCAATATTGATCTAATATCTTTTACCCTAGTCTGCTATCTTACATGATTGTGAGTTGAACGTTACAAAAATTCACTCAACCTTTCTAAACCACACTCCAACCTCACATTTATATTAAGTACTACATTACAAAATTTTCACTTGGCACAGGTTATATATATCTTTACATACAAAGAAATATATCAATACATATTCTCAAAAGGGTGCCGCCTCAAGTGTAAAATTATCCCTCAACAAAAGTATAAAATAAATTAAATATTAAATAGAGTATAACAAATACACTAAATTGATACACGAAAAAACTCATTCAAAATTAATACCACAATAAGGCTAAGACATTCATGGTAGTTTAATCAATAACCACCAACAAAGCATCACATTCAAGCAAAACCAATCAAAAAAATTACAATATTTCGAAACCATTTCATAAACATGTTATATGTAATGTAATGCAATGTAATGTAGTGTAATATAATATAATGTAATGTAATATATAATATAATATATAATATATACTATACCTATACCTATACATAGCTATACCTATATACCCTATACCTATACTATATACTATATAATAATATAATATAATATAATATAACATAACATAATATAATATATAATAAATAAAATATAATATATAATACAATACAATATAATATATAATAATAATAAAAATATAATATAATATAATATATATACTATACCGATACCTATACATATATATATACATATACCTATAGCTATACCTATACCTATACCTATAGAATATAATATATAATATAATATAATATATAATAATATAATATATACTATGCCTATGCCTCTATACCTATACATATACATATACGGTATATATAATATATAATATAATAATATAATATAATATATAATATATAAAATATCTATACCTATACTTATACTATACTATATAATAATATAATATATAAGATAAGATAAGATAAGATACGATAATAATATAATATAATATAATATGAGATAATATATAATATAATAATTATATAATATAATATAACTTTCCTAATTATTTAGAACATATAAAATTAACTCACTCTTAGGCATCCATCCTACTTACCCCAAAATCTATCATTCTTACTACTACCTAGCTCTTCTCTCCAAGAAGACTGTTACTTTTGTCAAACCTGTATTCTCAAACAAAAATTTAAGTTAAAAAAATATGAATAAAAAAGAAATTATATTGATAAATAGTACCTCCTGTTCCAAGTAAAGACTTCTAAGTTGAGCAAGCTTGTTAAGAATACAACCTGCAAAATATTTTTAAAATTTTGTTCAAACTTATATCGCATTAGTACAACAATTTCTAATTTAAATAATACATTTGCTACTGAATTTTATAATATAATATAAGATAAGATAATAATATAATATAATATAAGATATATAATATATATTATATAATATAATATAACTTTCCTAATTATTTAGAACATATAAAACTAACCTTCTAAACATCCATCCTACTTACCCCAAAATCTTTTATTCTTACTACCTAGCTCTTCTCTCAAAGAAGGCTGCTACTTTTGTCAAACCTGTATTCTCAAACAAAAATTTAAGTTAAAAAAATATGAATAAAAAAAAATTATATTGATAAATAGTACCTCATGTTCCAAGTAAAGACTTCTAAGTTGAGCAAGCTTGCTATGAATACAACCTGCAAAATATTTTTAAAATTTTGTTCAAACTTATATCGCATTAGTACAATATTATTCAAACAACAATTTCTAATTTAAATAATACCTTTGCTACTGAAATTTCTTCATGCTTGCAAATATCAACATTGATCCAATATCTTTTTACCCTAGTCTTCTATTTTATATGATTGTGAGTTGAACGTTACAAAAATTCCTTCAACCTTTCCAATCCACACTCCAACCTCACATTTATATTAAGTTCTACATTACAAAATTTTCACTTGGCACAGGTTATATATATCTTTACATACAAAGAAATATATCAATACATATTCTCAAAAGGGTGCCGCCTCAAGTGTAAAATTCACTGTCAACAAAAGTATAAAATAAATTGAATATTAAATACAGTATAACAAATACACTAAATAAATACACAAAAAAACTCATTCAAAATTCATACCACAATAAGGCTAAGACATTGTTGGTAGTTTAATCAATAACCTCCAACGAAGCATCACATTCAATCAAAACCAATCAAAAAAATTACAATATTCCGAAACCATTTCGTAAACATAAACCATTTCGTAAACATGTTATATGTAATGTAATGTAATGTAATGTAATATAATATAATGTAATGTAATATATAATATAATATATAATATATACTATACCTATACCTATATACCTATACATAGCTATACCTATATACCCTATACCTATAATATAGCTATAGCTATATTATATTATAATATAATATAGGTATAGCTATACATATACCTATATACTATACCTATACCTATATAATTATAATATAATATAATATATAATTTTATAATATAATATATCTCTATAGAATACACACTATATCTATGACCTATACCTATACTATATACCCTACTATACTATACTATACTATATAAAAATATAATATACCTATACATCCTATACCTATACCACCTAGACCTATCTATATACTATACTATATACTAATATAATATAATATATAATAATATAATTATACTATAAATATATAAGATAGATAGATAAATAATATAATATATATATGATAGATAAGATAGATATATATATATATATAATATATAATATATAATATAATATATATAACTTTCCTAATTATTTAGAACATATTAAATTAACCCTCTCTTAGGCATCCATCCTACTCACCCAAAATCTATCATTCTTACTACCTAGCTCTTCTCTCCAAGAAGGCTGCTACTTTTGTCAAACCTGTATTCTTAAACAAAAATTTAAGTTAAAAAAATACGAATAAAAAAGAAATTATATTGATAAATAGTACCTCCTGTTCCAAGTAAAGACTTCTAAGTTGAGCAAACTTGCTAAGAATACAACCTGCAAAATATTTTTAAAATTTTGTTCAAACTTATATCGCATTAGTACAATATTATTCAAACAACAATTTCTAATTTAAATAATACATTTGCTACTGAATTTTTTAATATAATATAAGATAAGATAATAATATAATACAATATCAGATATATAATATATATTATATAATATAATATAACTTTCCTAATTATTTAGAACATATAAAACTAACCTTCTAGGCATCCATCCTACTTAACCCAAAATCTTTTATTCTTACTACCTAGCTCTTCTCTCCAAGAAGGCTGCTACTTTTGTCAAACCTGTATTCTCAAACAAAAATTTAAGTTAAAAAAATATGAATAAAAAAAAATTATATTGATAAATAGTAACTCATGTTCCAAGTAAAGACTTCTAAGTTGAGCAAGCTTGCTATGAATACAACCTGCAAAATATTTTTAAAATTTTGTTCAAACTTATATCGCATTAGTACAATATTATTCAAATAACAATTTCTAATTTAAATAATACCTTTGCTACTGAAATTTCTTCATGCTTGCAAATATCAACATTGATCCAATATCTTTTTACCCTAGTCTTCTATCTTACATGATTGTGAGTTGAACGTTACAAAAATTCACTAAACCTTTCCAAACCACACTCCAACCTCACATTTATATTAAGTTCTACATTACAAAATTTTCACTTGACACAGGTTATATATATCTTTACATACAAAGAAATATATCAATACATATTCTCAAAAGGGTGCCGCCTCAAGTGTAAAATTCTCTCTCAACAAAAGTATAAAATAAATTGAATATTAAATACAGTATAACAAATACACTAAATAAATACACGAAAAAACTCATTCAAAATTCATACCACAATAAGGCTAAGACATTCTTGGTAGTTTAATCAATAACCACCAACGAATCATCACATTCAAGCAAAACCAATCAAAAAAATTACAATATTCCGAAACCATTTCGTAAACATAAACCATTTCGTAAACATGTTATATGTAATGTAATGTAATATAATATAATGTAATGTAATATATAATATATAATATATACTATACCTATACCTATACCTATACCTATATACCTATACATAGCTATACCTATTCACCCTATATTATATTATAATATAATATAGGTATAACTATACCTATACCTATATACTATACCTATACCTATACAATATAATATATAATATATAATTATATAATTATATAATATAATATATAATATATAATTATATAATATAATATATATATATATATATATATATATATATATAAAATACACACTATATCTATACCTATACCTATACTATATACACTACTATACTATACTATACTATATATAATATAATATAATATAATATAATATATAATATAATATACCTATACATCCTATACCTATCTATATACTATACTATATAATAATATAATATAATATAATATATAATAATATAATATAATATATAATATATAATATAAGATAAGATAAGATAATAATATAATATAATATATGATAAGATAAGATAAGATATTATATAATATATAATATATAATATAATATAACTTTCCTAATTATTTAGAACATATAAAATTAACCCTCTCTTAGGCATCCGTCCTACTTACCCCAAAATCTATCATTCTTACTACCTAGCTCTTCTCTCTAAGAAGGCTGCTACTTTTGTCAAACCTGTATTCTCAAACAAAAATTTAAGCTAAAAAAATATAAATAAAAAAGAAATTATATTGATAAATAGTACCTCATGTTCCAAGTAAAGACTTCTAAGTTGAACAAACTTGCTAAGAATACAACCTGCAAAATATTTTTAAAATTTTGTTCAAACTTATAACGCATTAGTATAATATTATTCAAACAACAATTTCTAATTTAAATAATACATTTGCTACTGAATTTTATAATATAATAAGATAATATATAATATATAATATAATATAATTTTCCTAATTATTTAGAACATATAAAATTAACCCTTTCTTAGGCATCCATCCTACTTACCCCAAAATCTATCATTCTTACTATCTAGCTCTTCTCTCCAAGAAGAATGTTACTTTTGTCAAACCTGTAATCTCAAACAAAAATTTAAATTAAAAAAATATGAATAAAAAATAAATTATATTGATAAATAGTACCTCATGTCCCAAGTAAAGACTTTTACGTTGAGCAAGCTTGCTAAGAATAATACAACCTGCAAAATATTTTTAAAATTTTGTTCAAACTTATATCGCATTAGTACAATATTATTCAAACAACAATTTCTAATTTAAATATTACCTTTGCTACTGAAATTTCTTCATGCTTGCAAATATCAACATTGATCCAATATCTTTTACCCTCATCTCCTATCTTACATGGTTATGAGTTGTACGTTACAAAAATTCACTCAACCTTTTTAAACCACACTCCAACCTCACATTTATATTAAGTTCTACATTACAAAATTTTCACTTGGCACAGGTTATATATATCTTTACATACAAAGAAATATATCAATACATATTCTCAAAAGGGTGCCGTCTCAATTGTAAAATTATCTCTCAACAAAAGTATTAAATAAATTGAATATTAAATACAATATAACAAATACACTAAATAGATACACGAAAAAAACTCATTCAAAATTCATACCACAATAAGGCTAAGACATTCTTGGTAGTTTAATCAATAACCACCAACGAAGCATCACATTCAAGCAAAACCAATCAAAAAAATTACAATATTCCAAAACCATTTCGTAAACATGTTATATGTAATGTAATGTAGTATAATATAATATAATATAATATATTATATTATAATATAATATAATTTAATATAATATCACTTTCCTAATTATTTAAAACCTATAAAATTAACCCTCTCCTAGGCCTATACTACCTACTACTTACCCAAATCTATCACAAAATCCAAACCCACTACATTCACTCAAATTCCTTGCATCAAATGAACTATTAGACTGAGAGTTCAGTCTTAAAACTGCATCCAGCTTCGGTAAAATCATTAAGCCCTCTTGGAAGAACTATTGAGCTCCAGCTTCGACGAAATCATTAGTCTTAAATATATAATATATAATAATATAATATATAATATACAATATAATATAATATAATATAATATAATATATATACTATACCTATACCTATATATAATAATATATTATATTATATTAATATATAATAATATATAATATATATACTATACCTATACCTATATATAATATATAATAATATATAATAATATAATATAATATATAATATATACTATACCTATACCTATATCTATATCTATACTTATATCTATACCTATACCTATACCTATCTATATCTATACCTATACCTATACCTATACCTATACCTATACCTATACCTATACCTATACCTATACCTATCTATATCTATACCTATACCTATACCTATATACTATACCTATACTTATAATATAATATAATATATTATAAATTATAATATATAATATAATATAATATCACTTTCCTAATTATTTAAAACCTATAAAATTAACCCTCTCCTAGCCTATACTACCTACTACTTACCCAAATCTATCACAAAATCCAAACCCACTACATTCACTCAAATTCCTTGCATCAAATGAACTCTTAGATTGAGAACTCAGTCTTAAAACTGCATCCAGCTTCGGCAAAATCATTAGGCCCCTTGGAAGAACTATTGAGCTCCAGCTGCTTCGAGTTTTGAAGCTGCTCACACGATTTGATCTTGGCAATGTTGGACATGCAGGAAGAGTTAATTTGAATTGTACCACAAAGTGACTAAATGAAGTAGTATAATGCACAAGACGGAAGGAAGCAATTCACTCAAATTCCTTGGCATCAAATGAACTCTTAGATTGAGAGCTCAGTCTTAAAACTGCATCCAGCTTCGGCAAAATGGGCTCTCACCAATGCAAGAGCTCTATAGCGGTGAGAGATCTTGTTCTTTTCTTCCTTGGGCATTTCAGCATAACTACATTAATAAAAATAATATTACTAGCTAGGTTGTCTTAATGTCATCTAGAGTACATCAAACTTTGTGAACATGATAGCAGAGACGAGGAAAGAAAATATTTACTCACGTCTGATCGTAGCCATCTGGTTGAAAGATTGGTTCCCATCCAAAATCATTAGGCCCCCTTGGAAGAACTATCTTGCCCTGAAATGTTGAAATGTTAGTCCCATAAGTTGAAACATGTACGTTTTACTTTTGATTATTCATACAAGTACAATTTTTAAAGCACAGACAACCAAATTTTAGGATTGCCACGGTATTGGGACTTGGGAGCAACTAATAATTGTAAATACTACAATTAAGGAAAAGTTATGCCAAACTCAAGTATAACACAGTCACAACAAAAGAGCTAACTTTAACAGAAAAGAATGTCATCAACAATAACCAAAACTTGGCAGTAGTAGTAAAATCCCAGAACACCTCTGTTGCTCTACACAAATTACAGGGGAAAAGAATAAGGTTAAAAAAAACAAAAAAAAAAGGTATTGTGCACTTTCCTAAAAGGTAACAATTATTTTTGTTGCTAAATTCTAAAAGGTAAATTTCCCTCAATCTGTTATGTGTTCTAGATTTTCCCCAAAGTTGGAGCAGCAGATGCGAACCGGAAATGCCACCTCTTTCTCTCTCTTTTTTTGGTCCGTATTTATAAAAACTACCACAACCAAATTGCCCAAGCGTATCCCGCGAATCACCCAAAATAAAATCAGGGATATGGCAAGTGCCACACCTGTTCAATGATCACCCATACTTGAGTTCATTTTTTTCCTTGTAAGGCTGGTAGTATATACTTTCAAATTCAAATACCCTGAAAGATCAACAGCATTGCTCTCTGACCCATTTTATGATTAATTACAATCCTACTAACCATTGATGCCGCATTCAAACTGCCACTTCAATACCCTAACAAATCAATGGTTATGATAAGCAGGCGAAGCAGGTTATATACGAATAATGGCCAGGGATAGTATCACCCCTGTCCTTGGTTGGGGCAAAAGTAGGGATTGCAAACAACATAGATTGGGTGGGGTGGAAAATTAGAAAAGGGATGCATCCTTCCTATTTTCATTGCTACATATTAGCATTAGGATCAAGTGCTACACAACAAGATGGTGCTGGCTCATGGGAACTGAGGTAGCAACTAGACAGAAGTCCCTAAATGCCCTCCAAAAAAGCTATTCACATCTTATGTATTAATAGGCTCTAGACAAACACCTTCAATGAACATTTCATAGATATTGCTCAAAATATGCATGGTTTCTTTTTTCAACTATAAGAAGAAATTTGTTAAAAAGAAGAAGCACAAAAGGTGAGGAAGACTAGACATCTTCCAAATCATAACATCTCATGAAATGAAAAACAAAAGTCTAAAATAGAACAGCCCACCAAGCCCTGTGCAAATCAGAAATAACTAACCCTCAAAACATGCACGCGGCCTTAAAAGGTCCTCTTATCTCAAAACAGATGAAACAGTAATGTTATGGAATCTTTTTAATTATGAACACAACCTATCCAGATTCTTTTATCCTACTTTTTCCATAATCCTTTATTTGTTTGATAAGTACCCCAACTTTCCCATACTCATAGGATGACCAAAAAAAGGTTAGTATGCTAATGTAAAATTAAGGAGATCATTTTTTTACCCATTTACAACGTTTGTCATCCTTAGACATGTTCAAGCATAAAGTAGCAGATTAACATCATTTAATCATTCCTATTACTTTATATTCCAAATGAAATAAGATAAGAGCCTCTGCATCCCCCTCCCTCTCCCCCAGGCCCCAACCCCCAAAATCAGCACTTTGTTATGCTTCCCCTATTTTTTTTACCATAAATATTTTTAGTCTTTTCCCATAAATAACTTGTAATTTTCTAGAATGAAATTCCTGACATTCGTATAGTAGCAATACGCTTCAGTTGCCAGGTTTACTGTGTTCCAAGAAAACAAAAGATCTATAAGAGCAGTCAATGTCACTATGAAATAGAAGAACAACATAATATGTAAGGAACGTCGACCAATATGCAATAGCTGTGAAACTGATGGAAAGCACAAGGTCGAAGTTCTTTAACCTAAGTTCCATACACAAGTGGACTCACCTGGATCTCATACAGCGAACCCCACCAGGATTATAGCATAATATAAAAACGCTTATTGTAAGTACCAGTAATCTAAATACACCATGACCATCAAAGTGGGGTAATCTTAAAGTAAAAGCTTGTTGTTATCATAGTAGATCATCACAGACCATTTTACAACCCAACTTGGCAATGCAGTGTGCTTATTGACATTAAGCATTAACCACTAGGAGTATTGAAACTCCTAACAAATAATCAGCAGTTTAACCCTCAAAAATTATGAAATGGCTATTATAATGCTCAAACATACAATCAATGGTTCTTAGCAATAAATTAAATGTCATCTACCATCTCTCTTTGGTGAGCATATTATGTCATGTGTAATGAACTCATACAAGAGGGTGGGAGAGGAACAATTTAAAAGTTCCCTTTACATCTAAATGTGCTAAGGCTTTATAAACTCCAATGCCCAATGAATTGGCAGAGATAAACCCATAATAACGGCAATGCTCACATCTTGGAATCCTTAAAGAACAATGTGAGGGTCAATACAATGTAACAAAAGAGTATAATATACACGTACACCTATATGAAGATATAAATAGAAGCAAAATTTCCCATAATAACCCCTTGTAGACATCCCCGAATGACCCTCTTCCGATGAGCTTTAAGTCACTGAATCTAGACCCAGTGAAAATGCATTGGGGTACATGCACAGCAGTGACAGGAAAGCAATTTAGATACAGAAACTAGACTAAGGAAAAATACATACATATACATATATAAGTATCAGAAGAGAGATAAAGAGGTACATGCACAGCAGTGACAGGAAAGCAAAATGGAGTAGCCATTCGTGAGCAAATGTTGAAACCCTAAAGCACTAGATTATTAAAGTAACTAATCAAGATTATTAAAGTAACTAAACTATTTATCAACGATTGGAGAACAAAAACAAGGAAAAAGAAAATTATTAAAGTAACTCTACTCAATTCCACCATATCCTATGAAATTAAAACGAACCTGTGTCACATTTCGGAGTTTCTAGTGTTTGATCTGAAACAGAAACCAGCAAAAGAATCAACAATTCACGTTTCATATCAAGAAATTATTCACAATTGGAAGAGAGTAAAACAATTAAAACGAACCTATTCCGAAAATTGAAGAACACTCAGCGCCGTGTTCAGAGCAATTGAGTGTCAGGGTTTCTAGAATTTGATCTGTAATTAAAAACACAGAATAACGCATAAATTTATTCACGAATCATTGGAATGATATCCATTAGAAATGGTGTAAAGTTAAATACAACGAATTATATATATATATATATATATATATATATATATTATGAAGTCAAGATGAAATAGAGAGAATTTCAGTACCAGCACATAATTTTGTGATCTTTAGAGCTACAACGTAAATTATAGAATTTGAACTGTAGAGATGGAGTAAAGAGAGATGAAGAACTTGAGAGCAAGAAAGCGAAATCTAGAGAGAGAAAGTATGTAATATTTAAGAATGAATCAATCACTGGATCGGGTTTCAATTTCGATTTCAAGTTTTCTAAATTTTTCTTTGAATTGAAAGAATCTGAACCGTCCGATTAGATGAGATGCTACTAACGGCTACTTATTTCACAATTGTGGGACCGCTTTGAAATGACTGAGTTTGAAACTTTGAACCTTCGGTTAAAAAGAATCCTTTTAAGTCAATAATGTGTAGTAAATAAATATGACTACTGATTTATAGGAACACTATTTTAATAACAAGAAGTTACACATTTAATTCAGAGATTCAACAATCCTTCAAAAAATTTTGTTTTACAGGTAGATAATTTTTTTTGCTAGCCACTACTGGCTACTAGAAATATTTAAAACTCCTCTACCTTAGTTAAATTTAAATAGTTTCAATGTATAAATAATTTCTTAAATAATAAAATTTAACATTGTCAACTATATATAATGTATTTATTTTTATAAATAATTTCTTAAGTAATAAAATTTAAAATTGTAAATTATATTCAATGTATTTATTTGTATGAATAATTTCTTAAGTAATAAAATTTAACATCGTCAACTATATTTAATATATATATTTTTATAAAATATTTGTATAAATAATTTCTTATGTAATATAATTTAGCATTGTCAATTATTGTGACGATTTGATTATTTAAAATTTAAACTCCATATTGTAATACAATTTGGAATTACCTTACAAATTAATACATTGAAACTATTTAAATCTAATACTCTTAGTAGTGGTCAACAACAAAAAAATTCTAGCTAGCTAGCCGCTACTAAGAGTAGCGGCCAATAATTTTTTTTTCTTCTCTTTGGGCCGTTGGATTTCTGAATTAACGGTATAAGATATACTTGCTGGAATAGTGTTCATAATAACCGTTTGCTATAGGATAACTATCTAATAAATACATTTTCAAAAAACCAACTCGAGTCCATGTATTATTATTTATTTACAAACATGATACCCATACAAGGCACGGGCAAACATTCAAAATAATTAATGAAAGAATATAAAATCATTTGTTAAAAATTGAATGCAAATATATGTATATTAATAGAATCATGATTTGATCCGATTTGGATCATTGGACGTACCACTGTTTTGAGAAGATTTAATCAATTTCGTTTATTTTTTTCACTTTCAACTCACTCATTTACAAAATTTTAAATTCAAAATTAATATTAATTTTAATTAATGTAATATTACAAAGTGCAACCAAGTATAAAATTCTTATTTTAAACTATAAATAAATTTATATTACAATTTAAATTTAAAATTTTTACAAGTGAGTTTAATCAAAGTTAAAAACAATTCTTTATTAAGACTAAGAGGTATATATATACAGTCCGTTTCTAGTGCATACCCCTTTATTTTACATACCCTGCTCACCACCTTTAGAGACGGACCAGGTGACGGTTTGGTCTGTCGTTGTAGAATATATAAACGGTTTATATGTTATGGCGACGGTTTGATGCGTCACTAAAAGCAAAGACGACGGTTCTCTGATATACGCTACTGACTGAACCGTCGCCCGGTCCGTCGCTAAAGGTGTAATACCCGAGAATTTCTTAATATTATTAAATAAATATATTAATGGAAATGAGAATTTATTTGAATATAAATGATTTTGTGTTGTGAGAAGGATTGATTCAATTATATAAAATTGAATAATTATAATAATAATTAAGGAAAAACGTGAAGTTATCATAAACTCGGGAAGCCTTGTGTGGCACCGCGATGAGGTATATTAATGATGATATTAATTGACGAAAGAATTATTAAAGTGAACGATTAATCTATATTAATTGTTAATTGTAGAATATTAATTGATGGTTATGGAATATTAACTGTGATTGATTAATAATACGTGATTATTATTATTGCAAGAAATATAATATTAATAAACCACTTGTTTATAAATATGCTGAGATCTATAGGTGTTAAGGTGATAATTAATCCTACGATTATTAATTTAATGTTATTAATAATTACGAGGAATGGACTAATTATATTATTAATTAATTGATAAGATGAATAATTTATTTATTTGACATTACGAATAATGAAACAAATAAGTAAAGTTATTAACATAATAAGATTATATTAATTGTTATGTGCAAGTATATTTAAACTATACTATATGATTGTACATAGTAAAACTATGTGTTATGAATACATCATGATGCCTAGGTAACAATGTGAATATGTATTAAAGTGAGACATCATGAGTATGTGGTAGATAATTTAATAATACTTAGCTATCTTATGTTATCTTTATTAATTATTAAACAATTGCCTTTAATAAAGAAGATGATGTAATGTGAGGATACCTGATAAAATTATTCCAGTGTGATAAAATGTACATGAAATATATGTGCTCAAATTGCATTTACTACATTATGTGAATTCATGCTAGTATCATTAGAATTACATTGTAACTCTAATTGTAGCCTAATAATATATAGTATGAATACATATGTGATAGCCTAAGTTTATAATATATGTTATAACATTAATTGATAGAATGCTGAGAGTGATATGGCTTGTCCCTAAATGCTAGACCCATTTGCTCTTCACGTGTTTGACAAAAGGCTAAGGCCTATTCTCCCCATTCTTCTCCCAAGCTTAGCTATCATGATGAACAAGGGAGTGGGAATTATGATTACATTCACCAACCAATTACCTACCATCTCTTAACCTTCATACAATCTATTTTCTCGTTGGTTTGAGTTGGAGGAGAAAAGCATTGCTTGGTTAGTAGTTTTTCTATAAATTGAACTCTCCTCCTCCAGTGTTATTTGCTGAGAGTTTGCAAAGTGTTGAGGGAGAGCAATAGATATATATCAGTAGAGGAGGTTTGAATTAGTAGTAAGCCCGAGTGCATTACAGAGGTATACGTCCTCTCATTCTTCTTCATTCGTATTTCTCTGTCAAGTCCAATTCTTGTTCTCTGATATTCCAAGCTTTTTGATTTTGGTTACAATACATACTAATTGAATTATACAAAGCTTGCTTAGTAGTTACATGGACTTATGCTACATGTTGGGATTGGAATGTAGTTGTTCTCCATTCTCGTTTTCATTTTTCTGTCAAAACTTAAATGTTTGATTTTGTGAAATTGGATGACAATTGAAGTATGAATTGCTTGGGTAGTTGTTAAATAGGACTTGCAATCGTATGAGTATACCATATGACTTGCTAACAATCAAATGCATATAACAACCTCCATGTTCTTTATTTTGTTTCTCTGCATTCTCTGTAAAAATCAACTTCTTGATTTCTTGTTGCACTTATGCTAAATTGAGTATAGGATGCTTGCTCAAGTGTTGTATGGACTTATAAGCCTATTTGAACTGAAATGTAGTTATTTAGAAACGAACTTGTGGTGAAATTTGGGAATTGGCCTGGAAATCTGCCGAAAATTGGAGCTGTCTGCCGCTGGCCGCCAGCCGGCGCAGCTGAGCCAGTTTTGCACTGGGCAACTGCGCCAGCATCCTGCTGCAGATTTTGTTTTCCTGCTTGATTCTGCTACATGAAAGTTTATTTGCATAATTTAGATAAACATGCTAGCATGAGTACTACCTATATATGAGTATACTAACATGACATGTACGTGTGTTGCTATGATTTCATGCAAAATTAATGGAATGACGTATAACGTTGAAATGAACTTAAAGTTTCATAAAACGAACGTTAGCGTAAATGAAGCATGTTAGTATTCTAATTTTCGAGGCATGTTAGTATGATATAAGAGACACATGATTTGAATGTTAACATGCATATCTAAACTTCATAATGTGACTTGAACAATTGAACCTCAATAATGAACCTTTCTAATGAAAACAAAAGCTTTGAACATGGACTCTAACATGTTATACTGAGACTCTAGGTTCTGATTTTTCGAGCATGTAATATAACCTTGAAATGCGTGTCAAACATGTTAACATACGAATCGAGATAGCATGAACATGATAGGCCCTATTAGTGAGATTTACTAATGAAAATATGAGCTTTGATTGTGAACCTTAACATGTTATTGTAAGTTTCGTATTCTGATATATATGGAAACATATGATAATACTCTTAGACTCATTCATGTGTCATGCATGTATATATACCATGATTAGTTGCCGTGATTCAAAATTTGCGTAAACAAAGCATGTTTTCAAACTAATGACAATGATAGTTGCATGTATACGATATGAATACTCATGAACATGCTTAATATAAGTATATGAACACCTTATGTGTTTACAAGGTGAGCATGCTAGATTTTGTAACATCATGACCTTGAATGGTTTTAAATTATCGAAAGTGTTAACTTAGAAACTATATCACATATGTTTGGAACGAGGGAAGATTATACAAACATAAAAGTATTCTTTAAAATGTATACATGCTACGTGATATTATATGATGTTACTTGAACTCGATTTTGACGGTTAACTTATGGGAATGCCATAACTTGCTAAAATGAAATATATTTAGTATTGATTGTGGTCTTATATGATATTAAGAGCATGTTTGCTAATTGTTGCGATCTTATATGATATGAGAATGTGTTTAAACTCAAAAGGAGGAACGTTAAGGATAGAAATTATATTCTATATAACTGTGTAGCTAGGTTAAAACTTAGCTTATGTGTTGATCGTATATTCGAAGATAAAATGTGAAGTTAAATTATATGGCTAATGAATATCATATATATACGTAACTCTATTACGATAGAAATTCGAAAGTGTTAATTTGCTTTTCGTGGATAAACTACGCTAAAGGCAAGTTCTCTAACTTACACTCTTTTAAAGTGTAAGTTTCCTTACTTACACTCATTTATAGTGCAAGTATCCTAGACCTTCGTATTTACTTTATTCAAGGAACGTTGTAAGCAAGTTCCTAACTCTACTCTTTATTGAACATTCAATTGGCTTATGCAATTATTGTCGTACGAGTAAACTTTTGAGATTAAATTCAGATATTATGAATCATATACTTCATGAATAGGATAAAAGTCGAACTATATTCTTCGGACTTTAAATCTTGAAATTGAATTTATAGTTGTTGAGATCTATGCCATTTGATTCGGCTAGACTTATATTATTGAAAGGCGACCCAAACCGATTGATTGGTGTGCAGTCTTGTATTTGACTGAGAAGAACAAAATATAACTATCGGAGAACCGACGCGCGCACATTAGTATGATTGAGTGTTATGCATAACATAGGGTACTTTAGGCTGATCACATGTTGTACTTATTTTTGTTGGATTTTCAGTTTATTGCTGTCAATTCCTGTGGAAGTTCATAGTCCTTAGTGACTGCTCAGTATTCAGTTATCTTGAAATCTTGAATTGATTTATTAGTGAATTACATTGATATTATTCTATCCTTAGCGACTGTTATTGAGAACTGTTAATATTCTTGTTATCCTTGAACTATCAAACCTTGCTATACCCTTTCGAGAATTGAGAATTATATTACTTACCCTTATTGTATATTACTTGCTGAGCACATTGTGCTCATTCTTGCTTTTCCTAAAAATATTTCAGTTAAGGCCGAGCAGTGCGGACCCTCGAGTACCGACAAGGGCAAGGGAAAGGCTACTGAGTAGCTTTGTTTATGTAGGACTTTATGATTGTAATAAAGAACTTATGATATTATGTACTAGTTAATGTTATTATTGCTTAAGATATGTCTAAGCTATGTAATCACTGTTTAAGTTACGAGACCTTTGGACGTGAATAATTAAATTATTTAAATGTAATTTATTCGGTATTAGTTGTGTATTATTCCGCTGTGCGATGCGACATTTAGTTGTATTATTATTGTGATGTATTACCATGAGCACGTGGCGAACTGAATTCGAGCGACCCCGTGACGGTCCTGGAATTTGGGGGCGTCACAAAAGGTGGTGAGCAGAGTATGTTAAATAAAGGGATACACACTTGATTCTCTCCGTATATATATATATATATATATATATATATAATTTATAACATGTATTTGTTATGGATCAAAAATAGACAAATAATATCCTAATCGTCCGTTCCAATTATCAATGGCTCGGATTAAAATTTTAGACCGAGCGTCCGCTAGTAATTCTAGGGGATGAATTTTTGCCACACATTGGACCATACTACCCCCAATCACCCAAAATCCACTGCTCTTCTCACTCTACACTTCTCCATCCCATAAATTTCCATTATCTCTATTCAAATTCATCTTCTCCTAACTTCACCCATCTCTCTAACCACTTGAAATGCCACATTTCAGTCTCATATCCTTCAAATCCATGCTCAAGTTTTCCTTTTAGGTGCCCACCAAGACAATCTTATAGCCACGTCATTTTGGGGTTTCAACATCGCTTGTTACATTAGTACAACATCATTTTCTCCCCTTTTTAGAGGGAGATTTTCTGATAATGGTGTTTCCAAACAGAACAAAATTAATAAAAAAGGTAAGTAGACTCGAAAAGAAAAGAGATAGTGAAACTCATACTCAAAATGACAGACAAAACAAACAAAAACCCAATTAGACAAGAAATCTAGGAAAAAATTCCAATTAGACTAGAAATCATATGTAAAGAAAACACAATCAAACCCAAATTAAACGGTACGAATAAAGTAGAAATTACTCGAATAATCGAAAAAACTTTTTTATTCTTTTGGGTAATTCAGTGAAGATTCTGTAGAACCAAATTAAACCTAAATCAGACAAGAAATACAAAGAAGAAATCAAATTGACAAGAAAACCAAATTGACAAGAAATCGTGGAAGAAACACAATCAAACCCAAACTAAACTGGTATGAATAAAGTAGAAATTACACAAATAATCGAAAAACTTTTTTATTCTTTTGGATAATTCAGTGAAGATTCTGTAGAACCAAATTAAACCTAAATCAGACAACAAACACAAAGAATAAATCAAACCTCTAATACTGTAATTTAGTGTCGATTCCTTCTTCTTCCTCTTCTTCTTGGTGATTAATTATGGCCAAAAACATCTCGAATACTGTAAATTAGTGATCGATTCTGGTTTCTAACCTAGTTGGCACTCTCTCTCTCTCTAAATATTTCTTCTCCCTTCAACTCAATTGTGTTCTCTCTACTCTCTCAGTATATTTTAATTCTTGAATATAATTGGAGACCGCTGCAATATTAACGGTCAAATTAATTAATCAAAATTTGAATGCCCGGCGTTGGATTAACGCTAATCTAACGGTTAACGACAAAGAGTGATTCCCACTCGTTGGCCACATTCTACTCTCTCACACAGTCACACACACGTCTCATTGGACTTTGATCCTAATAATTAATTTGTAATATTTTAAAATTTAAATTTATAACATAAAATATATATTAACTTAATAGTTTTAAAATAAACTTAAAATATTTTCAAAATTAAAATTAACATTGATTTAATTTTATTTAATAAATATATTAATACTTTTATTTTGTAATTATAAAAATCTTACTAATTTTGAATTTAAATATATTTTAAATTTAATTTTTAAATATCAATAATAATTTTTATAATTTGAATTGAAGAAAATATAATGATAGTGAAAAGAACTTTTCTGTCCACTTTCACACAATTGTACATTTTCAAAAAGTTCATTTTTTATAAAATAATTTAAAAATTATAAATCAACTATAAACTATATAATTAAAATCACAAACTTGGTTCAGGAGAGCAAAGCATCCCGTCTAGCAAGTCTAATAAAAAGCTACAGAAGGGCCTATATAGAAAGGATCGATTCCCCCTCTTTGCTATGCTCCCCTTCAGGAGAGACACCAACTTCCTTCGAAGATGTTAGTAGGCCTTGTTTCTCAAGAAAGAAGAACAAGAACTCGAACTCGGAATTGTCGTTACTGACCGCTGAACCTCATACCGTCTTCTGTCAGCTGCTTAATGTAGGGATTTCGGCACATAAAAGCAGCGAAAATTTTAAGTTTTTCGAAACCCTAAAACAAGATCCATGCAAAAATATATTAATTCAGAGGTTTAGATTTGTTTTACCGATTATTCAAGCCTGAACGGAGACGATGGAGATTCTAGAACAGCTTCGAATCTTCAACGCAATCCAAAGGAACTGCGTCTCTACGGTATCCACACGAACGTCCCCGCGAATCGTCACACGATCTGCAGCAAGGAAAGCTGCGGTACTAGCAGCCAAGGATCTAGACTTTCGAAGTTTTTCTCAAATAGTCTCTCTCTAAGAGCGGCTAGGGTTTGGATTTATAATTAATGCCCTAAAAACGGCTGATATATCATATATATAGCAGTTAAAGGTATTAACCAAAACCTAATCTAATTAGAAAAATAAAATCCGAATTTATATATATATTATATCTTAATTAAGTCTTACTTAATTAATATACATATATATACAAATTATCCTATTAATTTAAATTCATAATTTAAATACTATCAATCATATTGATATATTTAAATCCTTACAATTTAAATTAATTTCCTTTTAATTACGTTCTAAGTGTGTGAACCTATAGGTTATTATTATGTTGGCAATAATTTTAAAATCATATTATAAAATTATAAACAGTGAGCGACATCTAGTAATACATCACTGCTACCCAAATAATAATAAGATCGGTGATTCGATACAACCTTTTCGTGAACAATGTGTCAATGTAATTTAATCTTTTTAACCTTGACATCCTAGATTAAACTCGAGGCATGGAATGTGTCATCCTCTTCATAATTTAATCTGAGTTTTCTTGATCGATGAGTAAACTATATGAAACAAATTACTATTTGAGCATAGCCATGCATTTCATAGTCCTACTCAATCAAGAGGCCTATGGATATCACCCCTAATATATAGGAGGGTTAAATTCCATCTAGATCACTCATATTCCTCACACGATTCATGATGTACCCAATAATCACCTTTATTGTTCACCCTATTAAAGGTGACTTTTGACGATATCAAAGTACATAAATTCTTGTGTAGTAATATAGTGATTTCAGGTCAGAGGATCATTACATCATTGTCACTATGAGAATTGCTTATGACACTCTGCATAATGCTCCATGTAGAATTCTCATGGTGGGTCTGTCCAGTACATTGTTCTCTAATATGTACATATGCATTGACTCAATATCTCATATATTTATGACCAATGAGATTTGGCCATCAGTCAATCCACATACTAGTCTCAATGTATCATTGTTGTCCCATTAACAATGACACTCGACTAGGGACATTTAAGAGTAATGATACTAATTGTAATTATATGATCTCATGTTCAAGTCACATACTTGAAGCCATATAATTTGTATCACTATTCTAAGGACTTTTATTATGTTAACATTTATATAACGTAGTAAATAAAACCATAATAAAATAATTCATTTATTCAATCAAATATAATATCAAAAATTTTAAGCAATTACATCAAAGAATTGGCCTCTAGGGCATAAACTCTAACACTTAACTGATGGAAGGTTCGTACTAGAATCCCCATCGCATTGTAGCGGTTATCTCCGGTATATTGACGATATAATAAAAGACAAGACGACAACGGTTGCCACAAGAAGCCAGGAATACAGAGGGCAGCGTACGCGCTAAGCATGGGGTAGGTCGACCTACCTATTTCCTCCATAGTAGACATGGGGTGTGAAGATTCCTTGGGAACTTCACAACTATACCTAAACTTAACGGTGGCTCCATACGGTATGATTTTAGGGTTGTAGTCCTTCAGAAGACTTAATATTCTTGTTTTAGAGCGGTCGATCCGTACTTTATTTCCTATAAGGAAATAGTCGGGTTTGGGAGAGAGTGGTTAATTGGTCGTGCAATCAACGAGGAGTGCATTTTTGGCTTCTGCACGGACGCGCGCAAGCGTAACTGCTTAACGTTATCCCCTCCTTCGATGCACTCCTCCTCCCTCGGGGAGGACCGACTTCTCCCTCTAGGGAGCTACTTCATCTGAATTCTTTTCCAACGAGAAAGACTCGTGTCCGGAAGCTCCGAAAGTGAGGACGTTTATGCAACCTACCCAGGTTTCACTCTATTGCAAGCACTAAAGCCTGGGTGTAACGAAGGATTTTCAGTCCATACTCCAAGCTAGGGATCTAGTCTTTTTCTATGGAAGAATCGAGAAAAACATAATGGGAAAGTATGCTATTCCAAAACAGGTTAGACAATCACACAATTAGGAGATATCCAAGCTAGGACTTTTAGGATCTAGTCTTTTTTCCATTTCATGATGGGAAAGAACACTTTGACTTAAGCTCAAAATGATGGAAAATCCTAGGTATTTACTCAAATTCTAATTAGTAAGAAAACTATGAACTACAAATATTTCCATAACTGGTTGTCTGAAATTGAGTAAATACTTAGGATTTCCATCATGAAATGGAAAAAAGACTAGATCCCCTAATTTTGTGCGTGTCTAACTTGTTCCGGAATGACTTACTTTCCCATCATGTTTTTTTCGATTCTTCCATAGTAAAAGACTAGATAGTTTGTCTATCCTATTCAGGAAATGCGTTCTTTCCCTTCAAGAAATAGGAAATTCTTTCCGTAGAAAAAATGTAAGACCCCAACTTTTATGAATAAAGATTTAATTTTCTTTATACATTATTTTGAAATAGTAAGGTGTTGATTTGAAAAATGTGATAAGTTATGGGTGGAATGTGAAAATTTTACAAAGTAAGCAAGTAAGTGGTTATAACATATTCGTTGTGTCGGAGAATATTCGTTTGGTCGAGAAATATTCTTTTTAGTCGGAGAATATTCGTACGACGGCGCAGTCATTGCTGGACCCCACAACGGAATGAATGTCGGATATAGAAAGCGACAGAAGTAAATTTTTATAAAAATAACGATAAAATTGTTACTATTAAACTGTTGAAATACCCGGTGATAAAAATATAGTAATACGCGTTGTTGCATAGTAGCACACGGTATTGCACATTATTTTGAATTATTGGTTCTTACGTAAGAAGTCACTCATTCAATAATTGTTACAGTAATTACTGTTCAATATTTTATATTATTGATTCAATAATTGCTATGTTGATATTTTATTGATTCAATAATTATCACTGCACAGTATTTCACATTATCAAATTAATAATTCATATTATTTAAAAAATATTATTAGATAGCATTATTGGTAATGTCTAGGAAGTTCTGTCTAGGAAAGGGGTTTGGTCACCTAATTGCGCGCTAGTAAGGAGAAATCCTTATCGAAAAGTTCCCTCTTTCCTAGGAACAACCTGGTTGTCATTATTGTGATTCTGTAATATTATTTGTGAATAATAATTATTGATAAAAATGATAAATAAATATTTATTCAATGTGAATTTAAACGGAGAAATTTTTAGTAAAAGTGACAATTATTGAGAATGGATATTTTATCTGTTTGATAAAATAATTCATTCAAATATATTATTATAATATTACATTATAAGTGTATAATGTGATAATATAATAATATAATAGTGATGATATTTTTTACAACAAATTCACGATATATGAATAAAATGAGACGGAAAAGAAAAAATGAAATTTGGAATTCTTTTAATAATTATAAATATTTTAATATATATATATATATATATATATATATAAATGTGGTGGAATTCATTATTTCAAAAGTGGAGGCTTTGAAATTTTGAGTGTGCTGGAGATTTTCAAGAGCGGTGAGTGTGGAAAAATCATCCGTATGTAAACTTAGGTCATTTTTTGTTCAGAATTTGAAAATACTTTCTTCTACAAATTTGTAGAGAATTAAATTTTATATGGAATAGGACATAAGGTTCATATTTTTCTAATAAAAGGGCCTATTTATTATGAATTATTGAAGTTTCTGAATATTGTTTTAATTTAAAATATTTTGATGGAGATTTTCTAGAATGGGTGGGCCCCACTCTTGTCCTTTGTTGGTGTGAAATATGATGAGAATTATTTCAAAAGTGTTGTGCTCATTTTTCAAAGATGGGTGCTAAGAAAGCCTCTGTATGTTCAAATTGTCAGAATTGGTGTTCTAGTCATTTTCCTATAAATAGGGTGCTTAGTTAGAAATAAAAATCACACCAGAATCAGAAAAATTTCTCTCTATAATATCGAGCGTATTTGTTGTGAGTATAAGGATAGTTTAAGTGTGGATTACGGTGCAAGATTTTTCTCAACAAAATATCCGATATTCTAGTCAAATCTAGTATTTTACCAAGATAAATGATATTATTTTTCTCATAAATGATGTTATTTCCTTTCAATATTCATAAAGAATATTATTTTTTTTCATATTCCATATTATGAAAGTGATAATATTTCATTTCATATTCCTGAATTTGAACTTACCACGGTAAGTATTGCTTCTATAATTCCTGAAATGATCAGAATTTATTTGAGTTTTGCGCTTCATCTAATATCATTTCACTAAAATATTGGTTTGAACTTTTTATGAAATTTTTATCTTTTCATGACGAGTTACTATTCACGAGAAAAAAATTATATTTTTTTGTCCAAATTATCTTTGATTGTATCCATGTTTTGATCTTCATTCTTGAATTTTGCTCCACAATTGATTATTATGGAGTATTATTGAACTTGGATAAACTAAATTACGAATCCCTAATCTTTGTCCTTTATCTCACTGGATTCGTTCTTTAAAATATTTTTCATCATCCTCAGTCTGAAATGATAATACAAATGAATATCTTTGGCCTGTAGTGCAAAGATGAATGATTACTTGATGAATATCTTTGGCCTGTAGTGCAGAGATGAATGATTACCTGATGAATATCTTTGGCCCGTAGTGCAAAGATGGACAAGTGTTGAGATGAACAGGACCACTGGTGATACAAAAGAATATCTTTGGCCCGTAGTGCAAAGATAAATATTTGATTTGAGATATATATTGATTGATGTTACAGGGATAAAATATTGATGATGAATTTTTAAATCATAGAAGATAGTAGACATCATTCTCTACTTAACTCTTCTAATGAATTGTTATTTTCGCTGCAGTTGTTGATCTAAAACTTGTTGTCCATAATATTTTATCTGATTTTTTTAAGACTAACGATAATTTATTCTTCATTATCTTAGTCATAATATCATTTACTGAGCTAGTTGAGCTCACCTTTTTCTTCCATTGTTCTCTTCAGGAAATGAGAATATCGCGGGTACTAGTCGGGGAATGGAGTAATGGTCCGAGTTAGAGCTGTAGAAGTCCTCACTATTTTATAAAATAGTGTGATAATATTTGTAATGAGGACTTATTTGACTGTTTATATTTGCGTATTATATACGATCTGTATTGAAGCTCACAGCTTATGTGGTCGTATTTTGCACGACCGTTTGATTTAAAAGATTGTATTTGGATTCTGTACCATGTATTTGACGACTCAGAATGGATTGAGTATTGAACCTATGTTGAGGGCATCACAGTTGATATCAGAGCTTAGGGATATGATCTCTGGCGGAGATCTAGGAATAGAACTAAGAGGGGAGAGACGAGTAAATCCTTCGCTAGTTTGTCTTACCTAAGCTTATTTGGTATTTAATTATTTGGTCGGAACATATGGTTGATATGTGATATGTCAATTTGTTTAATTAACCTATATTTTATGACAGTATTTGAGAATTACAGCTAAAAATCTAAACAATAGAACGTATGAGACCATTGAGGCACCGCTAATCACCAACCAGGATAATGTGTGACGGGAGAAGAAGAACGGCGGGCGATTGTAGAACAAAGGGATACAATAATTCAAGATTTTGCTACCCGATATGCGAAGCTTGAACAGAAGCTCTCTCTGGCAGAGCATATGATATTAGAGCTGGAATCTGAGAATGCAATTGTCAAAATTCTAATGAAAGAAGAAACAACTGAACGAATGAGAATGGAGGATGCATGGGTAAAAGTCGCACGACGCGTTGATATTTTAGAAAGAGACGTCCGATCCAAGAAGGCCAAAAAAGACGATATGGATTTCACTTTTTAGACAGCAATTGGGAGAATCCAACATCGAGTTTGGAATTACCCTGTGCAAAGCGGTCAACCCCAATTCGATATAGATCGAAGAGTAATGATTCAAATCATGGATCAGGAGTGCGACGAAGCAGTTGAGGGTGGAATGTGCTTTATGGCAAAGTTAAGTCCTGCTGGGATGGTGACACCAAAGACTGTCCCAGACAAGTCAAAGTCGGTGGTTCTTGGAAGAGTGTTTGTCTTGACTACCCAAAAAGCGAGGAACCCGAACGAAGTTATCACGGGTACGTAAGCTAATCATAGACTCTTGCGAAGTCTATACCTTATTAGATACCGGTTCTACCCATTCTTTTATTTCACCTGCTTGTGCTCAACGTTTGAACTTGACTTCTGAGGAATTAGACTTTGACTTATCTGTTGAAACTCCGTAGGGAGCAACCTAAGTCAGTAACCGAAATACGTAGCTTTCTGGGCTTAGCTGGTTATTATCGAAGATTTGTGGAAGGATTTTCTCTAATCGCTACTCCATTAACTCAGCTGATTCGGAAAGATACAAAATTCGTATGGAATGAGGAATGTGAGAAAAGCTTCCAAGAGCTCAATAGGAGACTTATTTCGGCACCTATTCTGACAATACCATCTAGTTCGGATGGATTTGTCATCTACAGCGATGCTTCAGACAAAGTGTTAGGATGTGTTCTCATGCAACATGGGAAAGTTATAGCCTATGCCTCACGACAATTTAAAGAATATGAAAGGAATTATCCTACTCATGATCTAGAGTTGGCAGCAGTCGTTTTCGCGTTGAAGATCTGGAGACACTACCTGTATGGGGAGAAAGTGGAGATTTATACGGATCATAAGAGCCTTAAATATTTCTTCACTCAAAAGGAACTCAACATGCGTCAACGAAGTTGGCTTGAGCTGTTGAAAGATTACGACCATACCATTCAATACCATCCTGGAAAAACGAACGTGGTAGCTGACGCGTTGAGTAAAAGATCAGATGCGGGTACGAGTGCGATGTTGTCAACCCAAAGGCCCATTTTGTGTGACTTACAAAGGATGGAGATAGAGTTCAAGACTCCGAGGACCCACGTGATGATGTCAAGTATACGTGTAGAACCAGCTTTAATTGATAAAGTTAAAGTTGCTCGAGCTACAGACCCGGAGCTGATGAAGATGAAGAAGAAAGTGCAAGAAGGTGCTATTCCAGAAGCAAGAATCGATGAAGAAGGAATACTTCGAGTCAACTCCAGACTTTGTGTTCCTAACAATTCTGATTTGAAGTACAGAATCATAATGGAGGCACACAATACACCGTTTGCAATCCATCCTGGGAGTACCAAAATATATCGTGATCTTCGACATACATTTTGGTGAAGCAATATGAAGAGAGAGATCGCAGAGTTTATCTCGATGTGTTTAACGTGTCAACGTGTCAAGGTGGAGCATCAAATGCCAAAGGGTCCATTGCAACCACTTGAGATTCCAGAATGGAAGTGGGAACACATCAACATAGATTTCGTTATGGGTCTTCCTAAGGTTTCTCAAGGCATAGATGCAATTTGAGTTATTGTCGATAGATTAACCAAGTCTGCTCATTTTTTGCCTATACAAGAGACTTATTCACTTGAACGTCTCGCTCGTATGTATATAAATGAGATTGTGAGATTGCATGGCATGCCAGTATCCATAGTTTCTGATTGAGACCCAAGATTCACTTCACAATTTTGGGTCAATTTGCAGAAAGCTATAGGCACGGATTTACGATTCAGTTCGGCTTACCATCCTCAAACAAACGAGCAATCGAAAAGGACTGTTCAAACTCTTGAAGATCTATTGAGACTTTGTGTTCTAGACTTAAAAGGAAGTTGGGATAAGTACTTACGATTGGTGGAATTCTCCTTCAATAACAGTTATCAGGCAAGTATAGGCATGGCTCCAATCGAAGCGTTGTATGGACGAAAATGTCAATCTCTAGTATGCTGGGATGAGGTGGGTGAAACAACATTGTTGGGACCGGAGTTAGTACGTATGACTACGAAAAAGATTCAAATGATCCGGCAACGTATACAAACGGCACAAGATTAGCAAAAGAGTTATGCGGATCTTCATCGAAGAGACGTAGAATTTAATATCGGAGATCATGTATTGTTATGTGTTGCTCCATGGAAAGGAGTTACGAGATTCGGGAAGAGAGGAAAGCTCAATCCACGATTTATTGGTCCATTTAAAATACTTGACCGAGTAGGAAATGTGGCCTATAGACTCGCCTTACCTCCAAGTATGTCTCGTGTTCATAACGTTTTTCACATATCCATGCTTCGTAAATATGTGAAAGACTCAAACCACATTATTGAGTTAGAACCAGACGAGATAGCCGAAGATTTAACGTACGAGAAGGTACCTGTCAAGATCTTGGATAAGAAGGAACATGTCTTACGCTCAAAGATTATACCTCAAGTTAAAGTTTTACGGAGGAACCATAATATCGAAGAAATGACCTGGGAGTTAGAATCGGAAATGAAAGCGAGGTATCCTCACCTTTTTGATATACCAGGTACGTACGTCAATTTCGAGGACGAAATTTCATAAGGAGGGGAAGTTGTAAGACCCCAACTTTTATGAATAAAGATTTAATTTTCTTTAAACATTATTTTGAAATAGTAAGGTGTTGATTTGATAAATGTGATAAGTTATGGGTGGAATGTGCAAATTTTACAAAGTAAGCAAGTGGTTATAAAATATTTGTTGTGTCGGGGAATATTCGTTTGGTCGAGGAATATTCTTTTTGTTGGAGAATATTCGTACGACGGTGCAGTCATTGGTGGACCCCACAACGGAATGAATGTCGGATATAGAAAATGACATAAGTAAATTTTTATAAAAATAACGGTAAAACTGTTACTGTTAAACTGTTGAAATACCCGGTGATAAAAATACAGTAATACGCGTTGTTGCACAGTAGCACACGGTATTGCACAGTATTTTGAATTATTGGTTCTTACGTAAGAAGTCACTCATTCAATAATTGTTACAGTAATTACTATTCAATATTTTATATTATTGATTCAATAATTGTTACATTGATATTTTATTGATTCAATAATTGTCACTGCACAGTATGTCATATTATTAAATCAATAATTCATATTATTTGAATAATATTATTAGATAACATTATTGGAAATGTCTAAAAAGTTCTATCTAGGAAAGGGGCTTGGTCACCTAATTGCGTGCTAGTAAGGAGAAATCCTTATCGAAAAGCCCCCTCTTTTTTGGGAACGACCTAGTTGTCATTATTGTGGTTCTGTAATATTATTTGTGAATAATAATTATTGATAAAAATGATAAGTAATATTTATTCAATGTAGATTTAAACGGAGAAATTTTTAGTAAAAATGACAATTATTGAGAATGAATATTTTATCTGTTCTGATAAAATAATTCATTCAAATATATTATTATAATATTACACTATAAGTGTATAATGTGATAATATAATAATATAATAGTGATGATATTTTTTTACAACAAATTCACGATATATATATATAAAATGAGACGGAAGAGAGAAAGTAAAATTTGGAATTCTTTTAATAATTATAAATATTTTAATATATATATATAAACATGTGGTGGAATTCATTATTTCAAAAATGGAGGCTTTGAAATTTTGAGTGTGCTGGAGATTTTCAAGAGTGGTGAGTGTGAAAAAATTATCCGTATGTAAATTTAGGTCATTTTTTGTTCAAAATTTGAAAAAACTTTCTTCTACAAAGTTGTAGAGAATTAAATTTTATATGGAATGGACATAAGTTTCATATTTTTCTAATAAAAGGGCTATTTATTATGAATTATTAAAGTTTCTAAATATTATTTTAATTTAAAATATTTTGATGGAGATTTTCTAAAATGGGTGGGCCCCACTCTTGTCCTTTGTTGGTGTGAAATATGCTGAGAATTATTTGAAAAGTGTTGTGCTTAATTTTCAAAGATGGGTGCTAAGAAAGCCTCCGTATGTTCAAATTGTCAGAATTAGTGTTCTAGCATTTTTCTATAAATAGGGTGCTTAGCTAGAAACGAAAATCACACCAGAATCAGAAAATTTTCTCTCTATAATATCGAGCGTATTTCTTGTGAGTATAAAGATAGTTTAAGTGTGGATTACGGCGCAAGATTTTTCTCAACAAAATATCCGATATTTCAGTCAGATCTAGTATTTTACTAAGGTAAATGATATTATTTTTCTCGTAAATGATGTTATTTCCTTTCAATATTCATAAAGAATATTTTTTTTTTTTATATTCCATATTATGAAAGTGATAATATTTCATTTCATATTCTTAAATTTGAACTTACCACGGTAAGTATTGTTTCTATAATTTCTGAAATGATCAGAATTTCTTTGAGTTTTGCGATTCATCTAATATTATTTCACTGGAATATTGGTCTGAATTTTTTATGAAATTTTCATCTTTTCATGACGAGTTACTATTCACGAGAAAAAATATTTTGTATTTTTTTGTCCAAATTATCTTTGATTGTATCCATGTTTTGATCTTCATTCTTGAATTTTGCTCCACAATTGATTATTATGGAGTATTCTTGAACTTGGATAAATTAAATTACGAATCTCTAATCTTTGTCCTTTATCTCACTGGATTCGTTCTTTAAAATATTTTTCATCATCCTTAATCTTAAATGATGATAAAAATGAATATCTTTAGCCTGTAGTGCAAAGATGAATGATTACTTGATGAATATCTTTGGTCTGTAGTGCAAAGATGGACAGGTGTTGAGATGAACAGGACCACTGGTGATACAAATGAATATCTTTAGCCCGTAGTGCAAAGATAAATATTTGATTTGAGATATATATTGATTGATGTCACAGGGATAAAATATTGATGATGGACTTTTAAATAATAGAAGATAGTAGACATCATGCTCTACTTAACTCTTCTAATGAATTGTTATTTTCGCTGCAGTTGTTGATCTAAAACTTGTTGTCCATAATATTTTATCTGATTTGTTTAAGACTAACGATAATTTATTCTTCATTATCTTAGTCATAATATTTTTTACTGGGCTAGTTGAACTCACCCTTTTCTTCCATTGTTCTGTTCAGAAAATGAGAATATCGCAGGTACTAGTCGGTGAATGGAGTGATGGTTCGAGTTAGAGCATTTTATAAAATAGTGTGATAATAATTATAATGAGGACTTATTTGACTGTTTATATTTCTGTATTATATACGATCTGTATTGAAGCTCAAAGCTTGTGTGGTCGTATTTTGCACGACAGTTTGATATAAAAGATTGTATTTGGATTCTGTACCATGTATTTGGCGACCCAGAATGGATTGAGTATTGAACCTATTTTGAGGGTGTCACAAAAAAGACAAGAGTTGCCATATAATTGAAAAATCATTCTTCATCTATAGGATAATCAACTAGACTATAATGAGGTGTCTTTACCCTGGATGATCCGTCATCAATTATGACTTCCTCTAGAGCTATGAGAGGTTCAGGACTACGACTTGGCGCCTGAACATACAATCAGTAGGAATGACATGGAATTGTGCTTAGTATTTCATAGTTAAGTCACTACCCCCATGGATTTTCTAAAAGTGTCACAACCCTGCCAAGAAAGAGTATAACTAGAAAATGACATTAGTATTTACTCTTTATGTGGAGACTTGATTCAAACCTGTAGTCTTCAGATTATGAGCCTGATGAGTTGACCATTCCTCAACCCCACTTCTTTTCTTCCCCTTCGCTTTTTTTTTATGATTGATTATTGAATATAACTCAAAAGTGGTTAGTAGTACTTTTTTTTATCTTTTTTTGTTATTAGATTTTCTTTTTAAATATATTTTAGTATTAGTTTTATATATATATATATATATATATATATATATATTCTAAAGGGGGAGCCTCTATACGTAGTACTTTTTCAGTAGTTCTTATAGTTATACATATATACCCACACAGTATGGTAAAAAGAACGACCGACTTTTATCAAGTGATTATTAAATAAACTTTATATTAATATTTCCTTTGTTTTAAAATACATGATCAATATTGAGTATTTG